>OX596263.1:2009285-2330805 GCA_951394255.1 Polyploca ridens
TGTTCTAGTTCATTCACTGCCTCAATTTGGTCTACATTCTTCACTGCGATTTCAAAAAGTACATGTCTGAAATAAAAAAAAGTCATTTCATATTGATTATGCCAATTATTTATACTATTTTAAGCATTATTCTCTTGGCATTATTTATTATTATTTTTGAAATAACTTTGATCGAAAGTTATTTCAAATTCTTCGAAATCCGTTATGATCATTGTCCACCAGAGCATAGCTGAGACGAAAATTTACGTGACTTGAATTATGGCAGCCTAACTCCAAGCATCCTTTGTGCCTACTCCTTGACATGCCAAAGGATCTGGATATTTTAGAAAGAACATTTTAATAATATCTACCCGTCTGCAAACTCCTTACCCATCATAAATCTCATGTTTCGCGAACACAGCAGTGAACAACACAAACAAACAAACAACCCGATACATGTCTGTATCCAATCGGTCACGCGCACTGTTTGGTAATAATTAAAGATATATCATCATTTAATTTAGATTATGGTATCGCTTTATCAAAATCGATCCATCATTATTAAATTTTCCCAATGTAGATAATGATGTACGGACTGACCTTAACTTTGTATGTAGGTTAGGTAGGTACTAGCTTTCCGCCCTGCGGTTTCACCCAATCCATAAACTTTTTTTAGAATTTTTACAATAATTCGTCATAGGGAATTTAGAACACTCGCTAACCGATTATTCACGTCATTTTGCTAAATTGTTTCCTATCAAAACTGAATTTAGTAAAATTTAGATTTTTGTCTTCTTCTCTTATTACATAAGTAGCTTTGACTTTCATAAAGGTCTAAACAGATTAAATGGCGTTGACTTTAATCAACTGATTAATCTCTTCGTCGGTATTAAATACTATAGAGTAAATAATTCTCATTAAGATTTCAGCAAAAAAAAGTAAGTTTTTCAGTAAGATCTAAAATTCTAACAAAACCAGGATTAGCAATTAGAACAACTAGTCAACATAGTTATTTTTTAAAGGTAAACAACTAACAAAAGGTCTTAAGATTAAGCCATTAGCGCTAAAAGTTAAGAAGTTTCAAAGAAAACAATTTCACGGGGCGACCTTAATGTAACCGCTTATTACACCGTATTATTAGTCTACTAGCATTTGTCCTATAGTTTTACCTGCCTTATCTAATGTTTACCTGGGGTACAAGTATGTTCCAAGTGACGATTTATATTTACGGCACATCCAAACAATTTTGGCCATTACAGCGTCACTGAGTCACAAACTATAAGCTTTATTAGTAGGATTGTATTAGCAGCAGCTCATAGAGAAATAGCTTCAGATAATGAAGATATCATCATATTTTTTGGCAATAAAACTTTACGTAGAGACAGTAGGGATCTCTTAATTTCTCATGTGGTAGTTAAAACAAGACTTTCGTCAAACTTAACATCACATTTACAATCTCCCTTTAGCACTGCAAAGATCTTCGCGATATTTTCCATCACTGAGTCCAGCTATGTTCTTCTCTAAAACAAAAGTTTTCGATGAGCCCACGCAATGCTGCCGCGGACAGTGGACTTCTCACGTAATGCTTAAGAGACAATAGTGAAAATGTCGAATGCATTGTAGAGGACATTTTCAGAATCACTCAGTATTTCTTTTAAGGCCACGGTGTGCACCAGGGACCATTTATTCAGAACCCGTAGCGTACTTCCTTCTAGCTCCAAACGACATATTCATATTTAAATTTATGGTGAAACTTGGAATAGTTAAGGCTAGACGATGCAATATAAGTTCCTTCCATTGTTCTACTTCTTGGAAAGTTGGTACTTTTAACACTTTATAGTTTATGGTGGGCTTTCTGTTGCTTCTTATGTCAGTTTGTTTGGGGGCTGGAGAAGAACTGGGTTGTTTTTTATTTCATGTATTTTTTAATATTTTGCTTCTTTATTATCTTTATTACTATCATTAATATATTCCATAAATTTTTATGCAAAAATTGCTTTGATTATAAACATTCTAAGCATTTTTTGAATGTTTTCGTCCTGCGTTTACAAACATATTCCCGATAGATCTTACGTTTTCCCGGGATAGAAATTATCATATGTGATATTCCAAGTTGTGATCTATCCGCCTGCTAAATTTCATCACGATTAGTTGATCCGTAGAGGCGTCAAGAGGTAACAAACTAGCATACCTACAAACTCACTTTCGCATTTACGATATTATTAGGAGTACGTTTTTCAAGCAATCTACGGTAAATAAAAGGGTAATATGTAAACCAAATACTATAAAATACTTTTCTTGTTGTATAACTTATGTGTAAACTAGCTGTCCCCCGCGGTTTCACTCGCATTCCCGAGATAAAGCTTATGTCCTTCTCCATACCATAGATATATGCTATCTGCATGCTAAATTTCATGATGATCCATTGACTAGTTGAGGCGTGAATTAAATTGCATTTTATTGTTGTACTTGCCTGTATTGCGCCCAAAGAATAAATTTACATGTACGTATTGTTATTGTTATGATTGTTGGCAGACCATAAATAAATAAAAACAAACGAGACACAGTACACAAAGCTGTAGTCGTGTAAGGGTGTAAAAATAAGCAGAGTATTGTATAGAAATGTTTTCAAGATCTGGAAAAATGAGATTCAGTCCCTTCGCCTTGAAACGAATCCTGTTTTAGTTTGTGTCGTTTTATTTTAGGAGGAAACTTGTTTTCTGTATTATTTCCAAGTTTCGTTTCATTCAGTACACATACTTAATATCCTCTTGTACGGGTATTGTAAGGGGAATGAATTATAATACCTAGATTTCTATTTTCAGTTGACCCTATTATTACAAGCTTTTATTTAGTTTCACCTACTGTTTGGATATCTGTGTCTGTAATCTAATCTTGCAAGTTAAATTTGACCTACTTCCCGGTTTCAGATTGAGTTGAAATTTTAACATGCTTATGTAAATCGGATTACAATGCAATATTATTATGACATGGAGCTGATCTGATGATGGAACCGGAAGGTTTGTTGAGAATTCTGTAATATAACGACGCAACCTTTGGGCTTGTTTGATTCGTCTTGACAAGGAATCTGGTTCAAGGGTCTGATGATTAAGTTAAATTCCATTTCAAAAAAAATATTCAAAGTCAAAGTCAAAGCCATTTATTCAATTTAGGCCCCAGAAGGGCACTTATGAAGGTCACATTTACTGATGTTACCACCGGTTATTTTTGTGAATTTAGTTGTTTAGTAACTAATGTGTTAAAAGGTTAAGCTGCTAACATTCTAGAGCGTAAAAAAATCAAGAGCTAAACTTTTACGTTTGCACGTATGTCAAAACGACCAAGACCAACGACACTTCAATATTTCTTCTTTTAAATACAAAACCACTGCAAATACTATGTCAAGGTAACGGAAGTGCGAGTGAGAAAAACGGGCGTGTTTCCGGAGTGGTAATAGCCTCCTCAGTGCCTGATGGCCCGTATCCGGGTAAAAGCTTGCTGAGGAATTCTCAAAAGAAATTGCTAATACCTCCGAGCTTCCAAGAAACACTTAAATGTTAAGTCAGACCAGTATTGAAGCAGAAAAACTGGGACATAAAGAATAATTTTGTTTGTTTTTATTTTTATTGGCTGTTTTAGAGGGTTTTATGTGTCTTTTGGATAGAACTACCCTATATTCTCTTTCTCGCTTGACTTTCTAAAGTTAATGATTTATGGTTATACAGAGTGTTTGCGTTCTATTCACCGTCTTGTATAGGTTTTAGATCTGAGTTAAATCAAATTAGTTTAAAGTTGCTTTTGGGGCCAAGCGAGCTATATTTTGCATGTACATTTAGAACATAATTTTGTGTTTGTCAGTTGCTAATAAACACCCGTAAAGATCACACATCAAAGCAGTTTAATTCATCTCACCAACCAAAATTAACCTTATTACGATTATATATGTGGTCCTTCGAGCCGTATGTGATTAGTTGGGTCGAGATCCTTATCACTATATTATATTCATTCATCGGATTAGCTTCTATATGTTAGTGATAATTTCATGCAAAAAAATATGTTTTTTTGAAACTCACTTGAGTGTGGTAGCCAGCCAGATGGGTACTACAAAGTACCCTACAACCGTGCTATGGTTTCCTCACGATATTTTCCTTTATCGAAAGCTCAAGTTCATTGTAGGATTCGAACCCGGGACCTTCGTCTCGGTACCCGACGTCACTACCACTGAGCTATCATCGCCTTATACCAAGTTATATATGTCAAATTGAATTCAGATTATGAAGCGGCAAATGCCCCGAGGTCCTCGGTTCACCTGGGGATCATACCACCCGTGAATTCCATGGCCTTCGGTTATCTAGGCTTCAAGCTATGCAAAAGAAACAATAGATAGATATATATGTCGGAGAGTTAGATCGTTGGTCGGACTCAGTTGGATTACGATATTATCGTGGTACAAGGGTTGGGTAAAATAGTAGCAACACTGATTTGACTTTGACGTAAATAACAGACTTAATGAGGGTATGCATAATATTAAGAACATTGATTTGACTATAGCGTGAATAACAGAGTTTATAAGGGGATGCGTATTGCTTTTGGGATAGTTAGTTTATCACAAGCACTCGAGCTGTACACATCTCAGTGCAATTATTGTTACAGCCGGTTCTGTAGCCTGTAATTATTTAAGACTGTACATGTGTGAAGTGAAGTAAAGTAAAAAGTGATTATTTAATTGTAATATTATGTCGTAACAATAACGTAATAAACACATTGGGCCCGTGAGGAGTTTGTTGCGTCGCTTCTTCTCCTCATACGGGACTTTTACGAAGCGATGGTATAACGTTGTTTTATTGCCTGCACTGCGCCCACCGAATCCCGATACTACTGAACCCTAATCGTGGTGTTTGTATCGCTTGGCTGTCGCTGACTCCGACATATAGATACAGTAGTACCCAACTGATATGGCTTACCGATGTACCTGCGCAGAAGAAACTTTTTGTACATTTTCAAAGCGGGAAACCGCTATTGGTCGGCAGCTGCCGCAATGTTAGCGCGCGCCGTGCGGAGGGGTGCGACTTACGAGTGAGACGGAACTAACAGCTGCAGTGTTTTATGAACCTTATAGTAGTGATCTAAGGTTGATTGTAAGTTTTAAGCATTCTTTCGTTAATCTTCGGGGCCATACTTTCTTTTCTGTGCGAACGAAGATTCACTACGCGCCTTATCAGTTGGGTAATACTGTACCTAACTCTTTATTGTACACCAGAAAAAAATACAACAATGTTACAGATACAAAGTAAAGTCCAACGAGATGATACAACAAATCCATAAAAACAAAGTTTCTAGCATAAAAATGTATTGTATTCCGCTGTTACTTTTTTTCCGCCAACTCTTCAGCTTAATTAGGACTTGGAGTAGTTTCCCTGCAGACAAGTGAAGGTGACAAGGTACAAATGTTGTGGAATTTGCTTACTCGTATAATTATTTTTATCTTATTAAGTACAGATCCTTACAATAGTTATCATAACGGTGATAGTAGACGACATACTTTGTAGACCCGATTATCAGCCCAACTCTAATCCAATTTTCTCTCTGACCTACTTTCTCTTCGTAAATACATCCTTTACCTCGTTTCTTTATTGTGGCTACAACTTATAGGATGCGTGTATTGGTTGTATGAGATTCAAGAGTACCATTCTTTCCGTCAAAAATTCTGGTATTGGTTGTCCGATAAATGCGTAGATGTGTATTTTCGATTGTATTTTAACTGAGAAAATTGTCTATTATCTAGATGTCAGTCAGGAGATCGCCCACAGCGACCTTTTGCAGCGATTCAGTAGCATAATTCATCGATGTTGTATCGCGTTACAGAATCGTGAACACTTGGCCGAAAGACGCCTTGCGCCAGCTTGCACTGGATCGCGTTCTTGTTACGATTATATCGCTGCAAAAAGTTGTCACACTCTGCCACTTTTAGAAATTCCATTCATTGACTATATTTTACCTATATTTGAAAATAAGATCATCCCTTTAACTATCGTCGCATATCTGGGGGAAGAAGGGGCACGGAAGTGCCCCCTGCAAAGACAGCCAAGCGAAGCGAAAGGGCACTACCTAAATTTTCTCGAAGCGCTTCGTGGTTTTTTTGAACCCTCATAACTTGGGTTTGGATTATACCACATCAACAGAAACGGCCAAGCCACATATTTTGACGACGGTGTGTAGAGTTTGCAAAATTAGGGCTTGTAGAGTAAGTGCATGTAGAGTTATAAGCTTGGCTTTACATGAGATCTGATAACTTCATGACAGTGCGAGCCATATGTCTTGACAACAATTTACATAAAAATGTTTTTGGTGGGAATCATTTGTCTATTACGGCAAAATTAATTTAAACTCAGGATATTCACGCACATCTCAAAAAATATCTCTAAAATCACAACACTTTCTTATTCAAATCACGGAATAGCTAACAAAACAGTGAACCAACTCGTGTACCAGTTAGTAAACACATCAAAGACCCGTGAAGAATGGAAACAGGACCTCACATCTCGCGTCGGAGCCCGGAGCCCGGCGCCCGGAGCCGAAGGGCCGGTTACTTTGACTCAAAGGGATCTGACCAAGTTCTACTGTACATGGCATTGAGTTTTTCAACAAACGTGTTATTCAAATATAATTTTAATAACACGTGTATGTGATTTCAGGTCAGATTAATTAAATAAGTATCCGGTCATCAACCAAATAACTGATAAAATACTTATACTACTTTTTGTTTGTACTTAAATACATACTTAAAATACATAATTACATCCACTCAGGACGAACAGAAATGTTCATGCACACAAATGTGTGGGAATCGAACTCACGACTTGCGGCGCGATAGGTGGAAACTAACTGCGTCAATTGGCCCGTCGAACGAATTAGAGTTTCAGTCAATTTTAGATTCTTAGAAGACTTTTTATGGTAGAAAAACGTTACTCATGCTTTATGTTCGCCAGTGGGATGAGTGCCCCATGACTACATAATATACAGACAGCAATATAATAGCAATGAGTGGATTGCCGCGATATAGGTATATGTATCAACAGCAGGTAAGTTGTGTATCTATTTTAAGTATATTTTTTATTGTACCTAATCTTATATATTTTTTGACTTTGTGTCTGCATTAAACAATAGGGCGCCGATCCCACAGAGAGAGTTCTAGAGTTCTGCTTTTCGCGTTCACTTTTATCGCATATGCATAAAAGTAAGTAATCGATAGCGAATACTGCAGAACTCTGGAACTGTAGAACCGCAGAACGGGTACACCATGCATGACCTCCCATCAAAGTCATGCCCTTGAGACAGAAATAATAATTACCAACCTTTTAGTTTATCTAGATTCGTGCTTGAAATCTAAACGGTTAAAAGTATTTTAAACTTAGGGCTGCAATACGTCTCGATAAACTGGGACAGGTTTGATCCACGTTCCGGCGGTCAAAGTCAAAGCCGTTTATTCAATTTAGGCTCTAGAAGGGCACTTATGAAGGTCACATTTACTGAAGTTACCACTGGTTCGGAACTCGGCCTTCAACTGAGAAGAATCCGGCAAGAAACTCAGCAAGGTTACATTTTTTTAATATGTTTTGGACAATCTGAATTTGCTTGGCTTTTGATTTAAAAAAATGAACAATAAAAGATAAACAGGGTTATTTTTAACCTCTAGCCAAATTTTCATGGGTTAATGTACTCATCATTATCATCAACTTTTACTATTGGACCACCTCTGAAATCTCGAAAAAAAAAAACTTCATACATTTTGATCGTGCAGCGTTGGCACTTTTGTATGTTATCCCCATTTCCTAAATCTAAGTATGTACAGTTCATTATAATCAGGACCTGAGCTGAAGAAACCTACTTGGTGAACCCTATTGTACTCTCTTGGGAAAACCGGCGGGAGCTTAATCCACAACTCGAGCATCTGCGGTAGGAAGTGTGTGGCGAGAGGTGCTATGGTAAGGTAGCCGTGAGCACACAGTATATCCATATCACCTAATTTCTTTCAAGGTCGACAACACATTGAAAACACATAAGGTAGAGTAAATGTCCATAAACTGCGATAAAAACTTACCATCAGCAAAAAATATACCTATTACTAGCAGCGAAACCCGGCGTTGCTCGGGTTAAAATACATCGCATGTTTAATGGTATAAAAAATATATAAGGATATTTTTTTAACATATTATAGATTTCTATTTTCGATATTGAGAGACTTTCCAGAACATTCAAATAGTTTGTTCTTTTTTTTACTCGATTGTAATCACAATTGAACTGACGAAAAGTCCATGAATTTCGATTTATATACCGAAATTTCCAGTACCGGATCACTCTAAAATATTTAGATGTACATCACTTCGATTTGGTTTTTATAGATCAATAATAACACTCGTACACATTTTGGAACTTTCCAGACCAAACCAAAAATTCTTGATTAATAAATTGCACTCATTTATGAACTTCCCAGATAATTCGGATAATTCCCAGATAAATTTCTAGAACGTTCTCGAACATTCTAACTCGATAATAACAGTTTTGGGACATTTTGGAACATTCTAGATGAAGCCAGAAATTTGTAGAACTTTCTATATCGATTATAATAGTTTGCAATCATTCTAGATATAACCGTTTTACTCATTTTGGAACTTTCTAGATCATTCCAGAAATTTCTCGAACATTCTAAATCGATCATAATCAATTGCACTCATTTTGGAACTTTCCAGGTCATTCGGAAAATTTCTAGAACATTCTCGATCATTCTAAAATGATCATAATAAATTGCACTCATTTTGGAACTTTCCAGATCATTCTGGAAATTTCTAGTACGTTCTCGAACATTCTAACTCGATAATAACAGTTTTGGATATTTTGGAACTTTCTAGATGAAGCCAGAAATTTGTAGAACTTTCTCAAAACATGCTATATCGATTATAATAGATTGCATTCACTTTAGAATTTTCTAGATCATTCCAGATATTTGTTGAACTTTCTAGAACACTCCAGATCGATTATAACCGTTTTACACATATTGGAACTTTCCGTTCCAGAAATTTTCAGATCTTTTCAGAAGTCCTCATGCGTTAGAAAAGGACAGCAATATATGTTTTAACATTTTCGCCACCCACAACCACCCCCTTCCACCCACCGCGACCAAACTCCCTTACTACCACCTGGAGACTAAGGGGTATTTACCACCCCAATGGGAAGTTGATTGGTGTTGGTGGTGATAGAGAAAACTGCGTATTTACGTACCCACAAAAGCATTTTATATATATTATTAGATTACGTATAGAGAAGCTATAATAAACAAAGGTTATGTCCCATTTTTGAGAGCCAACTATAGTTTTCTTTAGCGCTGAAACAATAATTACTCGTCTAAGCAGAGTAGAAACACGTAGCGCTATTAAAACGCATTTAGGAGTATTTTTCTCGCAAACACCGTGATTTTCACGGCGCTTACGCGTTTCGTTCATTGTTCTACAACAACAAGTGTGTCCGAATGGGATGGCCTCACTTGTGATGGCAACATTGTTGTGATGTGTGGTGTCTTCTCTATACGTAGTAATAATAGCTCAATGCCTACCTACCTAATGTCCGGGTTGAAGTACCATTATTTATATTGCTTTTCTAAAACTGCTGATAGTGCATGTTTAACGTCTAGGTTAGTTTAATCTACATAGAGTTTGTAGTACAATTAACGTTATTTCGTATGGATACGAAATACAATAAAAAAATCTAAAGTTGTAAGAATGTTACGATTTATTACGATCCGATTCTCTTGTCTACCAACGTATATTTACCGTAGACTTTCTGAGAAGGAATATATGTCAAGGAATCTTTGCTAGAGAAATTATTTAGCAATGTGGACTCCGCTCATCTAAAAAATGAGCTCGTTATCTCAACAGTGGCGTTTACTGGGGATATAAGGGCTGGAAATGACGTAGTAGCGAAAACTGATAATATTCAGTACATGATTCTGGGTTCCGCAACGAAAACGGAACAGGCTTTTACGTTCAGCACCAGAAGACATCAAAATTAAAGCCATTTATTAAATTTAGGTCCTAGTAGGGCACTTATGAAGGTCAAAGCTACAGAAGTTACCACCAGTTCGTAAGTCGGCCTCCAACTGAGAAGAACAGACAAGAAACTCAGCAAGGTTACATTTTTAAATATATTTTTGGACTGGTAGGATACAGCCGATATATTACTAAATACAAGTAAAAGTAATAATAACCCAAGCTAAGTCCATATTAGTTCCAACGCGAGATATATCGGCGGGCCATTTATCAAAGTCAGGGCATACCCTCAGTGGCGTTAATTACCGCTTTTGAACCGTTACGTCGACGCAACGCTGCTGCGGTGTTACAACGCGCGACAAAACTGTATCGGGTCGATGGGACGACGATTATGAAATAAAAACTTATGTATATATAGGTAGCATTTGTCATGTTTCTCTTATTAATTTTATTCTTGATTCTGAGCCGACCTTGATATCGTGGATAATCGATATCATTCGAAGATGAAATTAAATATCCGGACAAATCAACCAGTATGGTTCTGAAATAAAAAATATGGATAGTATTATCATAATCAGCCTATAATGTCCCACTGCTGAGCACAGGCCTCCTTTCACAAATTAGGGTGAAAGGGAATGGGCAGATACTCCACCACGCGTGCCCACGCGTCTCGATGTGAAAGGACATATTCGCTTTGACAATTAATCTGAAGACAATCAAAGAGATTATTTATATTTATCTTGAGAGAGGTAGAGCATAGCGTTTATTCGCTCAAAGAGCAGCTCGAATGGGGAAGTACCTCCACCTGACAGAATACCGCAACCAAATAACTTTATGTTGTGTAAAGTTGTGTTCCTGCGCGTGAGTAAGGTCGCCAGAGCTCATAGGGGAGGGGGGAAAGGTCGGTAACGCGTGAGCGATGCTTTTTTTGTTGCAAGCGTCCATATGGCTACGGTAACCGCTTACCATCAGGCGGGCCGTATGCTTGTTTATCGACTTAGTAGTATAAAAAAAAAATAGAAGGAGGGAACATAGAGTCTTTGACATGATGTTACTTATAGAAGTTCTAGATAAGCCCTAATTCTCGATCAATTACTAATAAAATCTTAAAAGTATTTATTTATTCAAACCTTATTTGTTAAGGTCAACTTACAACAGATTTCTTAGTAAGTCGTCTCCACTGGGGTACGTTTAAGTAAGCCGATAAATTTTGGCCGGATAAAAATTATACTAGCGAGGGTTCGCTGAACGGAGTCATAGTTAGAGTCTGTCAAATTCAATTGACAGCTTGTAAATAACTATCAATTCGACTCAAAATTATATTTTAATCTCCGTAAAGTTAAGATTTCACTTGTGATCTCGATATTATTACATAGTAAAAATGGAGAACATAAGAAATCAATTTTCCGATGCAAAACAACTAACAGCTGTCAATCTGACAGCAGGATAAAATTTAGCGAGGTAAAAAGGTCGCTAAAATTCATCCTAACCGGCGAAAACTTATACCAACCGACGCCCTTGAACGGGGCAGTTTAAAGTGTTGGTGCGAGAGCGGTTTAGTGGACTGTATTTAAGCGGGGTGCCCAAAGTGTAAGGCAGGGCTGGCTGGCGCCTCCTAGGTGGACCGGAACAAATACCTAACTTATTCCTCAAATGCAGTAAGGAGAAAAGATAGGAGAGAGCGGGAAAGGACTTACCCCAAGCAAGGCGGCACACAGGCCGCGATCGGGTGCGGTGATTGTCGAAGCGTAGGCGGCGGCGTACGGTGGGCTAGGGCCCGACCGTTACGCGATATGCGGGAACAACGAGAGCGGGTAGATGACGCGGCGGCGGTGAGCACTCGGCTCCAATTTCTGAAGCGGTGCGGCGCGGTCGGGTGAGGCAACGAGGGTGCCTACGATCCCGATGACGAATTACGAGCGACTGCTCTAATCCATCTCTAGTGATGAACTGGTGGTGGCAGATGCGCACACCGTTGGCGTGGGATAGCGTCCAACACATTTTATTACACAACACAAAAGGGCACGAAAACAAATGTTCTGTTTATTGGCCAGGGCTTGGGGTAATAAACCAATAAAGGAGTATGGAAAACAAAGGTAATAGGCACAACGGGAATTCTAGAAAGCGGACATGTGGCGGGACTCTAGTAAGCGGAACAAAGGAGTTACTGCATCGAGGCTAACTAAACTAAACGTTAAATATGCGCGCCAAACCATCTCCCCCGCCTGAAAGGGGATGAAACATCCTCTTTCACAATCAAAAGATATGGAAGGACAATATGCGAAGCGAAACAATAGTGACTAATGCGAATCTTAATTGCGAGACATTTAGAAAGAGGTAATAAAAACTAATTGAATGTACAAATAACTTAAGACTAGATGCAATACATTCAAATACTACTGCGAAGGTAAAGGGCACAATTTTGCAACTGCCCTGCGGTAAATGCCGGTTTTAGTTTTGACATCTACGACGCGAGTCACACGAGGCGGTTTTAACAATTATGCCTAAAGGCCAATGTAAGGGCGGAGCGTTGTCAGATTTAATTAGCACAATAATTCCTACTGCGATGGAAGCGGAGCGAACGTGCCACTTTTGACGCGATTGAAGGGTGTTTAAATATTCTATTCTCCATCGATTCCAAAATGATTGCACTAAACGATCAACCAATTGCTTACGTTGCAAAAGATTAACATTTTCCGAAAGCATATCTGCAACTGGCAATGCGTTTAACGGAGCGAGTGTCAAAAAATGCGCGGGTGTCAACGGCAAGGGATCAGCTGGGTCTGAACTAAGTATAGAAAGTGGCCGCGAATTAAGAAGTGCTTCGATTTGCGACAACACCGTAAGCATTTCCTCAAAGGTGAGTAATTGGTTACCAATCAATTTATTTAAGTGTGTTTTGACACATTTAATGTTGCTTTCCCAGATCCCTCCTTGATGAGGAGCAAAGGGGGGATTGAATTTCCATTGAATCCGATTTTCTAATAGACTAGCGGCAAAATCCTTATTGTAATCGGGTGAACTAACCAATTCGTAAAGTGATTTAAGGTGTGTCTTGGCACCAACGAAGTTTGTACCACAGTCAGAATATACGACACTGACTGGGCCGCGGCGTGAAAGAAAGCGTTTAAAGGCGTTCAGAAAAACTTCTGTTGAAAGGTCAGAGGCGAGTTCAACGTGAACAGCACGTGTGACAAGGCAAACAAAAAGACATATATAAGCCTTCTGGCTACGCACACCTCTACGTCTATGAGGTATGATCGAAAGCGGGCCAGCGTAGTCAACACCGGTGTGAAGAAACGGCTTAGCTTCACGAACTCGGCAAGCGGGTAAGTCACCCATGAAAGGGAACTGCGGACGCGGGTTGTTCCGAAAGCACACGTTACATTCCTGAACGCGTTTTCTGACAATATTGCGAGCGGATATGATCCAATATTTTTGTCGAATGAGAGACATCAACAAATTAGGACCAGTATGAAGATTGCGTCTATGATAGTGATCAATTAATAACGAAACTACATGCGCACGGGCGGGTAACAAAATGGGAAATTTACTATCGTAGTCAAGATCTGAATTGACAAGTCTTCCACCTACACGTAGAATACCATTATGCAAAAAAGTATTTAACTTTGCGAACGAGCGAGGTAAGGGTGTGTTATCTCGAGCGGCTTTCAATTCAGCTGAGAAATGTACTTGTTGTACAGCGCGAATTAATGCGTTTTCTGCGATTTCTAAATGATCAATTTCAAATTTATGCGGAATTTTCTTAGCAAATCTAAGAACGTATAAAACAATTCTAATTAGTTTAGGCCAATTAGAAACGCGGTTAGCTAATTGGTAAAGTACAGGATGATCGGGCACCGATATACCCTTTGTCAATAAAGTGTTTGACTTTATTTCTGGCGGGTTTGAAACCGAACTAGGGTCAAAATCTTGAATAGGCCAGTCATTAATAGGCGATTTTGCGAAAGCGGGGCCATTGAACCAGAGCGGGTGGTCAATCAGCTGAGCGGGTGTTAGGCCTCGAGAAAGACAATCAGCGGGATTATCTTTGCCTTTAATATGGTGAAAATGATGTGCGTCAATGTTCTGCTGGATTTTAGACACGCGATTGGCAACAAAGGTTTGCCATCTAGCGGGTGTGGAGTGTATCCACGCTAACGCGACTGTACTATCAGTAAAAGCGAGAGTGTTGTGAATTGCACAACGTGAATTGTATGTGTCTAAAACAATACGCATGAGCTTTGAAAGAACTAAAGTACCGCATAATTCTAATCGAGCGAGTGAGACGACCATTTTTGATGGAGCTACTTTCGACTTTGCGCAGAGTAAACTAACCATAGAATGGTTAGAATCAGGACAAAAAACATGTAGATAAACGACGCCTCCGTAGGCGCGTTCACTGGCGTCAGCAAACCCTATCAGCGATAAAACGAAGCGCGGTTGTACACCTAAAAATCGCGGTATTCTTATATTTTGCAAAAGTGGCAACTCATTGACAAACTTTTGCCAAAGCGTGATAATATTACTCGGCGGAGTGTCATCCCAATCGATATTATCTTCCCAAAGCGACTTAACAATTAATTTAGCGAGTAGAGTAACTGGGGCTACAAATCCCATAACATCCCACAAACGAGCTATGGTTGACAAAATATTGCGCTTAGTACAATTGCGTTCGTCTTGCGAGACAGTAAAAACAAAATTATCAGTTGAAGGTGCCCATTGGAGGCCAAGTACCTTCAAGTTTTCATCGGAACTAATATCGACTAATTCAGTCACGCGATGTTCCTTAGGTATAGTATCTAAAAACTCTTGTGAGTTGCTAGCGAACTTCACAAGTTCAAAACCACCAGCAGCAAACAATTGAATCAGCTGTGATGACAACTGAATAGCGTCGCGAGTTGATGAACAGCTGATTGCGAGGTCGTCCATGTACAGGGCGTCCTTTTCTAGAATGTCAGATGCAAGCGGAAATCGTTGCTGTTCATCGATGGCGAGTTGACGTATAGTACGCATTGCTAAAAATGGACTACTAGTCATTCCAAAAGTGACGCGGTTAAACTCATATAATTGTATCGGGTCATCGGGATTAAACCGATACAAAATACGTTGAAAAGAGCGGTGAGCCTCGGATGTTAAAATTTGAAGATACATTTGCCTAATGTCGGCACTAATGGCGACTTCGAATAACCGGAAATTTAAAATGATGCGAAATAAATCAGCCTGTAGATTTTTACCAGTATGCAATATATCGTTGAGCGAGTGACCAGAATCGGTTTTCATACTAGCATCCAAAACCATTCGTATTTTAGTGGTGAGTTTGTTATCGCGAAATACAGCGTGATGCGGAATTACATAGTGAGGCTTCAAAGACTGAGACTCGTCACTAACCGGACTAACATAATTTTTGTCTAAGTATTCCCGTAATATTTTGTCGTATTCTAGTTTTATTGTAGGATTTGCGAGTAAGCGACGTTCAAGTGACAAAAAGCGGCGTTCAGCGATTTTACGAGAATTTCCGAGTAAAGCGGGATCATAACGAAAAGGTAGCGAGATTTGATAACGTCCAGTGTCATCGCGAGTGGTAGTTTGTGTATAAATAGCTTCACACTGTTGTTCATCCGGTGTCAAAAGGTCGACCTTCGAAGGAACATCTTCCAATTCAAAAAACTTCGCTATCGTTGTACACGGTTCAAAAGCACAAAACGCGTGGGAAGACTGGGAAGTACTATTTGAACCAACAAGGGGAGCGGTCCCTACAATAAGATAGCCAAATAACGTTTCAATAGCGATCGGTTCGTTAGGCGAACGCGATTTTTTATTTGACAACAAAATGCGTGCGAATATATCACTACCTAAAATCATATCGATATTACCGGGTGACGCGTAGGTATCGTCAGCGAGCGGTAAGTCTTTTAAATAGGACGAAAGCGACTTTGTATCAACTTGTGAGGAAGGCAGCTCACTGGTTATGTGTTCAACCACGTAAGGTTGAATATCGAAGGAGATATTCTTATCAAAGCGGGAATAGATAGTTAATTTACTTATACCTAACGTTTTATTTTCTTTGTCACCAATTCCGGTGATACAAGCATTTTGCGCGGGAAGAAGCGGTAAATTTAAGCGTGTGCAACACTCATGCGTTAAAATATCACGCATCGAACCATTATCTATAAGAACGCGTACAGTTTCATAGCGTTGCGAGTTCGCACAGCGAACTAGACACAGTGCAGTTCCGAGAAGCACTGTGGACGAAATAGGTTGCGGTTTCGATGTACTACAAGCGGGAGCGTTTTCTTGGTTCAATAGCGAATTAGTGGCACAAAGCGATAGATGAGATTTATTGTTACCACTCGATTCACAATTCTGACAATTATTATTAGATTGTAATGCGGGTTTCATAATAGAAGCGGGAGCGGGAGCGTATGACATCCTGTCCATACGCGGAGCGGGCGAGTGCGAGTAATCAACATTTTGATTCTCAGACGAAGGTAGCGATGCGGGGTTCAACGATTCACAATTATTAGGAGAGCGGCGATAATTATTTGTATTATCTACTATGGCGAGATTAGAGAGTTGTGGGACGGGCGTCCGCCACGATTGCGGTGGGACGGCAGCTGACTTCGCGGCGTCAGTCGTCGTACTAAAGTGCAACAGCGAGTGATGGTTGCGAGAACAGAATCTACAAGTACTAGTAGATTTACAAATGTTGGTAAAATGCTTATCACTTAGACAGTTAAAACATAACCTTTTCGATTTTGCGAAATTATACCTATCTTGCGGCAACATTACTGTAAACTTAGGACAACGATACACATTATGGGAATTTGTTTGACAACATACACAATTATTATTATTATTATTTTGAGCGAAAAAAGACTTATCATAGGTATTCTTTTGCGTTTTGTAATTCGACTTCTCCATCTTAATATTAGGTTTGGACGTGTGCGCGGAGCGGAGCGGATTATCGTTTACAATGTTGGCGCGACTTAAAATACGATACTGATCACGAATAAAATCTATTAAATCCGAACTACTGGGCAAGTTTTTATTTTCCCTAATAAACATTTCAAAAGAGCGTACCGTGTCTAGGTCTAGGCGTCTCAAACCTATGTGCACGAACATGAATTCGGCTAGGTTATCGATGTCGACATTTTTTAATGCGGATATTACTGTGGCGTAGCTATCAACGAAGCTTTCGAGTGCTGAGTAGGGAATGCAAAACCGTGGCAAAATGAAAACCGGTTTTTATTTCGGTTATGAGACGTAAAAACCGGTTAACCGGTTTTAAACCGGTTTTTTAAATGTTCGCTCGTTTTTTTTTCACATTATTTCTATAGCTCGAATTATAGATACTAACCGTGCCTAAGATGTAAAAATCGCAAACTGTGGATTTTTTATCAGTTAAAGGTAATGAAGTGGGTATAAAAGAAACATCATCGCCATCTGCCTGCCCTGTTTCCAATCATTTGGGATCTGCGCAATATGTACGCTTCTTCAATTCGTCCCTTCTATCCGTTATCATCTTTCATACAATTCATCCATCTCTTTTTCATCAAATTGATGGAAATAATAGTTTATTTAACTCTGTAGATTCGTTTTCATCAGAGACTCGTTTATATAGACTACAGGGTTCGTTGCTTTTGATTTTATTTTATACGAATGAAATCATACAAACATATCACGTTTGCTTGGTTTTTAATTGCTATGAGATATGATGACTTTATGTTAAAAAATAGATCAGTAATTAAGAAATACTTATTTAAACATTTATTAAATTATGTTTCGTACGTTATAATATTCATTTCACACGTAATATTATGAACATGGCTTATTATAGCGGCACAGCAACTTGCGTGTACACAAAAACGTGATTATTACTATACGAATGTTGTCCTTAGATAAAAAAAAACATTACCCAGTCTTTGTTGTCGTGCAGACGGGTAAAAAATAACACCAATCAATCAGCTTGCTGTCTGGCAGATACATAAGAGCCTTCATTGACAGTAGTTGCTCCGATAGCATGACATTAATTCTCTCGCTTTTTTCGCTCATTCGCTCATTACACGAGCCGTGCAAATATCCCTCGTTCTATATCGGAGAAAAGGCGCGAAGGACATACGTCTTAAATCGAGAGTTCACAAACTAGTGACTCCGATTGGGGTCGACTAAACCTAGTCTATTTCAACCCCACTAAGTCACACACAAGCCTGCGCATTCACCGTTGAGAAAAGTCCATTTGATGTGGCTCTTCATTTCTAGAACATGTCCCTCAACATCACGAAAAGCATTGGGATCCTTCGCATTAATATTTATAGCGAGACGTTCTGTTCCAAAGTCATCAAGGTATTCAAAAAACTCGGTGTGATTAAGTGAGAGCGAAGCAATACTTCTTATCGAGACAAAGACCGCAACTATATAAGTCGCAAGTCTTGCCCAAATGGAGTATTTTTGTCTTCTGTGGGCACCTGGATACCAGCTTGGGTATTTAAACTCAGTTTAGCGACGTGCCGTTAGAATTGTCGACGATCCCGAGCTTACAAGTGTTTTAAAGCCCCTTAGTCTGAGGAGACACTGCCTTCTTATGTGTGTTCTACCACTTTTCCAACGGGCAGTGTTCTGAAGAATTATTTGACCTGATGCCCAGTTACCTTTTACCATCGTAGTCACCGACGGGGAGTCCATCCTCACACATAGGAACCAAAATGTTCTCATACTGTGCGGTTTCAAAGAAGTTTCCTATCGTGGACGCTCAGGCTGTGGAATGAGCTCCCCGCTTCAAAAAGGTTGAAGGTTGGCAACGTGCGAGTGATAACCGTTATGTTGCCAGTACAAGCGTCCATAGGCTACGGTAACTGGTTATCATCAGGCGGGCCGTACGCTAATTTGCTGCGTAAGTATTGTAAAACAAAGTTTAACATACTTATTTAACATATTTAACATACCAGCTCAACACACTAGACGTCAACACACTTCAGTTCATCACAAAAATACTCACTGCTTTGCACTCAGTTTACAAAACGGCGGCAAATCATCCTTTCTAAGTATTTCCAAACATTGATATAAAAACCGAAAATAACCGAAAAACCGGTTTTGGTGTTATGTAAAACCGGTTTTTTTATTAGTCAAAACCGTACCGAATAACCGGTTTTTCGATTTTCGGTGAAACCGGTTTGCATTCCCTAGTGCTGAGGGAGTAGCTGAAGTCACAGGCGTTATTTTCAGAAGATGATCCAAATATGTTACGGCAAGGGCGCGTTTATCATTATATTTGTTGCAAAGCGCGGACCACAAGGACTTGTAGTTGTCTCCGGTAGGTACTAAACCTCTACAAATATTTAACGCTCTACCGGTCAATTTACCTACTAGGTATTGCATCTTTTCTGTATCATTTAGCGTGTGATTTTCATGAATCACAGATTTAAAATTTTCATAGAATAGTGGCCATTTCTGAATGTCACCATCAAAACTACACAATTCTAAGCGAGGTAACTTAAAGTGTCTCGTGTCAGAATGCACGGGCGGATTTTCGGAAGCGGGTTTTAAATTACCATGTTGCGGGGATATTGTTTGTTTGGATAAAATCGATTGTCTATACTTGACACGAGAAAATAGTTCGTCAAACGATATAATTTGCGAGAAATTTGGTACATAGTTAGGGCTCAACTTTGACTGAATTATGTTTTTGTCGTCAATTGCAGTCATGAACTCTGAGCGAATGGTATCTACGTTCGAACAAGTTATTAAAAACAATTCGGTATTTTCCGAAGAAGAAAGATTATTTGAGATATCATAACTATACTGAATTTGTTGAAAATATACTTCGGCTTTACTTTCAACTAGCGATAATTGCCTTTCTAACTCTATTTGGGCTTCTTTCGCGCGGGCGACAGAAGCAGCGGCGGTCTCAGGAGGAGCCATTTCTAATTTCTAAATCCAAATCTATTTAAAGAGAAGAGCGGAAAAAGATATCCGTATGACCAAAACTTTTTGGTGATCCGGCTCGAAGGACCAAACTTTATGGTGGTGCGAGAGCGGTTTAGTGGACTGTATTTAAGCGGGGTGCCCAAAGTGTAAGGCAGGGCTGGCTGGCGCCTCCTAGGTGGACCGGAACAAATACCTAACTTATTCCTCAAATGCAGTAAGGAGAAAAGATAGGAGAGAGCGGGAAAGGACTTACCCCAAGCAAGGCGGCACACAGGCCGCGATCGGGTGCGGTGATTGTCGAAGCGTAGGCGGCGGCGTACGGTGGGCTAGGGCCCGACCGTTACGCGATATGCGGGAACAACGAGAGCGGGTAGATGACGCGGCGGCGGTGAGCACTCGGCTCCAATTTCTGAAGCGGTGCGGCGCGGTCGGGTGAGGCAACGAGGGTGCCTACGATCCCGATGACGAATTACGAGCGACTGCTCTAATCCATCTCTAGTGATGAACTGGTGGTGGCAGATGCGCACACCGTTGGCGTGGGATAGCGTCCAACACATTTTATTACACAACACAAAAGGGCACGAAAACAAATGTTCTGTTTATTGGCCAGGGCTTGGGGTAATAAACCAATAAAGGAGTATGGAAAACAAAGGTAATAGGCACAACGGGAATTCTAGAAAGCGGACATGTGGCGGGACTCTAGTAAGCGGAACAAAGGAGTTACTGCATCGAGGCTAACTAAACTAAACGTTAAATATGCGCGCCAAACCACCAAATTTCGGTGATAATCAAAAAATAATGTTTAATTACAAATCTTCTATACTAGAAAACCTGTGCTGCAATGTTATCGTTTCATAAAATGTGTTCAGATTTGGATCCTCTATGACACTCTAAATCCTCTTTAGCTTTTTTGTCTCCGAAATAGCCGGCATAAATACTTACAGTAATACCCAACATCTTAGTTTTTGCCATAAATAATAAGGCTTACTACAAAAATTTATGTTCCCTAACCAGAATAGATGTTCTGGGAAAAATATCACAATTTTGGACTGTTCCGTGAGTCAGTCAGCATAAATCATAGCAGTAATCGAGGGGGGATCGTAGTGTACTAAATTACATTAATGATTCAAAGAGTAAAGTTCTTTGTGGGCCACCACCAACAGTTTCAACTTGGCGAAAATCTAAGCTAACTTTGCGAACAAGATTGCTAGTTTGGTTTCCGATCATTGATTCTATTTAGTACGAATTAGTTTAGTTTTGAGCTCTACTAACTCCTGAGTTGATGTAAATTACTTTGAGGTTTCTCTCTTGAGGTTAAAAGAAAAATATGCTTCGCTCAATTATTACAGAGTAGCAATACTTAGTGTTCTTTATTAATAACTATGTCCCGCGTTTTTTCCCGAATTTACCAGCAAAAGTATAATCAATTATGGGGTCTGCCAAATGACACGTCATGATGACCACGACCACTCTGTCGCACTGTGCAACGCATAAAAAGGAGATGGGGTCTGTTTTTTTTATCTTTTGGTTGTTGCATGGACTAAATTGATATACAATTTTATCACGTAGATCTTCTTATCTAATTGTAAGTGTCTTTGTTTCAAGTTTCAGAGATCTTTCGCTAAGTCACTAGTAATTTTTAAAGTGTCCATTTCACCTATTGCCCTGATCAGTTCTCTTTTGAGTATAAAATAGTCGTGACTCCCAAGTTTTCGTGTGGGCCTAACCAGCCGTTCCTTACAGATTTAATGTTAGACATAAATCAAAAGCAGGATGTGGGAGGGCCCAAAAATTTATCGGCCCATTCCAAGGGCCAAGTCCCACCATTGTTATAAGTGTTAATAGATAAGTGGTTAAAGTGTTTGCTTTTGTAAAAGAGTATTTTCATTGTAATTTGTGTCCGTAATTCTTTTTCCTTCCTCCGCCTCATTCCCTGCATTCTAAAACGTAATGCAAGCACATAGTAGCTATATTTTAATAAAAATAGAAGTAGTTTCATAAAATATAAATATCCTAAATAAATATCCTGGGACATTCCTCACACACGGTCATCTGATCCCAAACTAAGCAGAGCTTGTACTATGGAAACCAGATAACTGATATAATACATATACAACTTTTTATATACATATACGACCTGCGGCGCGTAAGGTGAACCTTCACCAACTGCGCCAACTGGCCTGTCAAAATATTTAGGACTTGCTCTCATCAGCCACTGTCATGCTCCGCTCGCTTCTCTCGCTTGACTCGCACGATGGTTAAGAAACTCCTCCCATGTATGTATGTTTTATTTTCCGCTCTGAATGTTTTTCTAACTAATCGATTACTGCGAGCAACTTTAGGTACCTTTAATTTGGGCAAACGAAGTTGTTTTAAACCGACTTAAAAAAAAGGAGGACGTTCTCAATTCGGTTGTATGTTTTTTTTTTATGTTTGTTACCTCATAACTCCGTAATTTATTAACCGATTTGGAAAATTATTTTTTTATTCACTTCTCGTTTGGTACCATTGTCATCAGATCAGGAATTGATTACTTTTTAGTGTACTTTGAAGTCGGTTTAAGTTTTTTGTAAAACACTTCAATTATATTATTTTAATTCGTTATGTTAAACAATATTTATGAATTTGTTTAACATTTTACTGAAATCGGTTCCTGAACCACTTGAACAATTAAAATAATTGAAATATTTGGGATTCAAATTTACTATGTTGATAATTTCTATCTTTGTACGGTTCCATATGTATTTGTATATTTCAACAAAATATACAAATCATTTTTTAAAACAACAAATCCGGGGTAATCGACTCGAAAGATGAATTTAAAGCGACACCCAGTTTTGGTGCTGCGTAAACAAAGCCGAAATTCCCATCTCCGTCACCGTCTCATCCCGACGCAATCTTAGAGACAAACTTAATTCGGCGAGTAAACAAACGGGCGGACTATTCCGCGGCAGCCAGCGCCATCTATCAAATTAATGAGCGCTGCCAATAGCAGGCAGCCTTCGCTCCGATCTGGGTGCGGTGCCTACTGGAAACTGGGAGCGGATTATTTGCAATTTGGGCGAAGAATTCAACAGCATTGTCTTGGTGAGGAAAAAAGTTCCTTTAGTTTATAATTAGTGTAATTTGTTTACTAAGAATCGAAGTACCCAGCATAGCTCAACGAATTAGTAAGGTTATACAATTGTATCATACCGCTTTCACTTGAGTCTCACGCCGCACTCGCTCCAGTAAACTCGCTTCAGTTTATTGTAGCGAGAACTGTCGTGAATGTCGCATTTTTATGAATCAACTGGAAGGTTCATAACAGGTATTTTTGGTGTATGATACGTATTTGGATTTCGATCGACAGTCGAGCGCAGAGTAACCTGCATAAGAATTAAAATCAATAGGTATATAGCTAGATTTGCTATCCCAGCAGATATCGCACGGGAGTGCACTAGTGAGTTCTCAAAACACCGATCAAATAGATTTTGGTGTATCATATCCAGGGGGGCGATTACGTAACTAAATTTCAATCATTTTCGAATTGAAATCGGTTCAATATAGCGATTTCTGATAACTTTTTTACGTTATGTTAACTGAAAATACAAACAGTGGTTTATTAGAAATGAAACCATTTCCGATTTTGTAATATTTCTATCGATTCAGAGGTTATCTCAAGCTGAATTTCATTGCAATTAAGTTACGTAATCCACGTACTGATACATAGATGTTGCGCTGATGTAGAGGTCATATTCGATGAATCGTGCTCAGTTGATGAACATTATGTGCATTTGTTGAACAGTAGTATTTCTCACAGTCATCAAATTCAGGTATGTAAAGGTAAAACCATGATAATAGGATAATTCTTAACTCAGTATACTTTGAAACACAGCCACATCTCCTATTACACTAAAGACATCGAGGGACACCGTAGAGTTAAGTGGACTATTAAATAAATAGTATAGGAACCTTATACGTTCTACTCATTCCCATCAACATTGGGTTGCTAGTCGTGCTGTTAATACTAGCAATCAGACTTATTTTTGAATCCTGATTAAAATTTGCAGCGGCATTCTTTCTAATCTTTAGCAATTAATGAAACCACAAAATCATTTGTTTATGCAAGCAATTAACAAACTGACGTGATTGCAGAGTACATTGACCCTTAATAAGGGAGTCAGACTAGCCAACTCAATGTTCTGAACACATGCGATGGTGTTTATTTTTTGTTTTCTAGATGATGTATTTGGAAAAACACGTTTTATAAATGGTTTCTTTCAACTTTTGTTGATAGACTTTTTAAGCCTTAAAATTAAGCTTATAATTTTACATGGAGTTACGTAACTAGGGACTACTTTTAAGGGTACCGTACCTAAAGGGTGCCAAAGGATAAGGCAATGATAGCTCAGTGGTAGTGACGTCGGATACCGAGACGAAGGTCATGGGTTCGAATCTTACAATGAGCTTGAGCTTGAGGTGAAGGAGAACATCGTGAGGAAATCATAGCACGGTGGTAGAGTACTTTGTAGTACCCATCTGGCTGGCTAACACCCTCAAGTTGAAAATCTGTCACCAAGCACCTATCGGTGTGTTCCGACAGCTGAAATTTAGAGCCAGTTCCTTCTAGGCTTTATGTGCTTACCACCTTCGGCCACATCATCACTTAGCATGGTGAGATTGTGGTCAAACACAGACCTATCCACGGTAATAAATTAACTTTTTAACAAAAAAATAAACCGCCTTCAAAGTACACTAAAAAGTATGAAATAACTCTTATCTGACACTGTTTTGAAATGAGCAAAATCGCATGACGTGTTCTATTGAAAATATTTCGCTGACTTCAAAACAGTGTCAGATAAGAGTTATTTCATACTTTTTAGTGTACTTTGAAGGCGGTTTATTTTTTTGTTAAAAAGTTAATTTATTTTTGAATTTTTAGTTGCATCTATATGAAATTTCTATGGGACCATTTCGGTATAAACCCCTTTCGAACAGAAAAAGAATTTTGCAAATCCGTCTATATATGACGGAGTTATGCCCGAACATAAATAAAAAAATAAAAACATACAAACATCTGAATTGATAACCTCCTCCTTTTTGAAGTCGGTTAAAAAAACGGGATCCTATTCATAAGCCTCCGCTGTCCGCCTGTCTGTCAGTGGGCTGTATCTAAGGTAGACGGTTGAAATTCACAAAATATGTATTTCTATTGCCGCTATAACAACAAATAATAAAAATTCTATAATTTAACCGGGGTCCATACAAGATTCCGATACAAGAAACTTCAACGTTTGGTGTTTTTTTTGTTGCGCCTGCTATTCATTTCATAGTAAATTAATATTAATATAAGGAACCCTCCGTGTGCAAGTCCGATTGGCATTTGGTTGTTTTTTTTTTAATTCTGCGATGTAGTATAAAAAAAACAATATTGGTCATAAAAACCGAGGCGCTTCAGTGCTCCAGTTTGTTTATTAAAATTATTTTCTTTAATTTTCCTAAACCCCTCTAAAATATTGGATGCCATTAAAAATTACAGATTTAAATACACACATTGCAGATATACAAACTCCACGGAAACAAACATAACTGTTGTCATCACACTACGCAACGCTACAAAGCCTAACTTTTAGACGGAATTTGTCTCTGTCCAAACATTAGACAGTTTGTTGCACTGGGTATTTCAATACATCAGCTAATTTATCTGTTAGAGGGGGCTCTATAAGGAAGTGACTGCAAAATATGAGGAACCTATACCACCAGTGGATTTTCGTTGAGAATAGCTCAGATTAATAATATGCTGATTAATTTACTGGTCCATATTTTTACCTCCTCATCTCTTACCGTTGACTTAATATCTTACCATAAGTCCATGGGAGTGTCTATACGGCTGCCACAAAACAGCCAAGCCATAATTTTTTATGGAGATGTAGGTTTTGTAGGGTAAGAGATGGTAGAGTTACGTTGGCTCTTCATGAGATCTGATAACTTTTTAACAGTGAAAGCTTTATGAGCTTGTGATTCTTGGCAACCAATTTTACTTGAAATGTTATTGGTGGGAATTTTGTTTTTTATATCACTAAAACCCATCATCACTAGAATACAGTTTATACCTAATTTTTCCGTATGATTCATTTAGGTTTACACCTAGTCGAAATTTTTACAGGATCACCTCACCGGACGACGGGGCTAACGCGTAAAGGTCTTCGCTTAGTATAACAGCACGGCTACGCCTCGGCATTTACCTTGCCATGCAAGTGAAGCCTTTAAATCGTATACGTTAAACTACATTTTACAATGACTAGATAAAATTGTTGACGCCTCGCGGCAAGCGCGCTTGCCGCTACAAACCACTAGTCCTGCTGACCACACGCTTCTAGCGAGCGGCCCGCTCCCTTGCTGCGTGACGCCAGCAAGCGGTATCTTGCCAAAGCTGCGCCACCAATTTCACCGACGCCGACCACACGCGAGCTGCAACCTTGCAGGCGGTGCGCTGGCAGCTAGTGGTTGGATTGATTTGAGGCGTTGCCAGGCCGTTGCTGCGATAGATCGGTGCTAATATAGTTAGCGATGACCTTAAGGATGCCATCGACTAGGATAACTTTTTGAGTTAGTAAATACTCCCGCACTTATCGCAAATCCTCAAGAGTATAGCAGTGGCATCTGCACAAACAAAAGAAATACATAAATCCTATCTAATATTCACAGTAATCTATGGTATTACCGACCTTAAATAAATAGATTCGGAGGTCTGCAAGGGTATTGGCGTGAACTCTGACTTGTGGTATTTGTAAAAGCAAAGTCACAATTGGTAACTAAGTACCGTTGTCAAGGAAGGGTTTCGGGTGACAGGTGAACTTGCGTAATTTGGGTCGTGGTCGAAATGTTAAGGTAATGATGGTTGTTGGGCCTTAGAGAATGACGTAAGTAATTCATGCTCTAACCAAGGTCTTATACTGATGCCCAAGAAGTACTTAGTGTCAATCGGTCAGTCGCCGGTCGCTACTTCTGGTCACTAGTAACCGTAGTTGCTGTGTCCGCTGTCGGCGATTGGACACAGTCACCGGTCGCTACTTCTGGTCACTGGTACAATTCGTTGCTTGTTTTCCATCAGTTTCAATACAATTGTAAGGATTTTTTTTAACGTTGCTTGTGTCTTCAACTGACGACTTTTAGTTTCCAGTTACCGACACCGAACACTTTTTGATCCTCAACAAGTATTTGTAAAGTGGAAGCAACTGGACACAAAAAATTTATACGTCTGCGTAGGGAGTTACTGATTTCATACTCGTTTTATAGAAATCAAATATTCATTGGTAGCATGTATCCGACACAAGACACAAAAGTATCCACGTTTGCGAAGCACCTTAGAGGTACTAATTGAGAGAAAAAAACTCGCATGTATTACGTATTTATTATATCTCGACTATTAACGTCACTATGAACAAAAATATCAATGACAGATTTCGATTAAAAAACATTAAAAATTGTCTTAACTTGAAAATATCAAAAAATCGCAGAATATATATGGGGGTGATTCGGGGCTAAGTTGGCTCTACCTCTGGACTCCCGATGGACACAATGTTTTGAGACACCCTGTATAATTTTTTTTTAGATAAATTAGTAAGTACGACGCCTGAAACGGAACTGGCTGTTATTTGCAGTTGTATTACCTACATGTAGGTTCTTGGCGGCAGACTATCAATTTGTGGGTACACATAGCCAGGTGGGTACTATAAGTAGCCTACCATGTTTTCCTTCACCGAAAACTCAAACTTAGTGTAGAAGAACTCACGTTACCTCAACGTCACTACGAGTGAACTACCCTCACCTTTCTTAATATAATCATAAAGCACATTTTTTATTGACTAGCAAAAATAATTTCAGAACAAAACAGAAAAACAATGACAAGCTTTTAACACAGTCCAAATAAACAGAACCCTTTTTATTTCCGCCAAAAATACAATTTCTCAGCGTCCTGTATAAACAATTATAATTATACAGCATGTTTAGAAGTTCGCGGTCAGCGACGCGTGCCACGCTTTGTGACCACGCTCCAGCGGCGCCCTCTCTCGGATGTTAGTTAAACTTTGTACAACAGAAACTGTTTTTACTTCCACCCACTTTGTGAGATAACGAAAATTTGGAGTGGTTTTTTTTTTCTTTTATTGCAAAAGTTTTTTAGGTTCACCCTTTGTTTTGAAAGTGTTTGTGTTATTGAAAGAGTTTGTATTTTATTTTTTGGAACTAGATATCTCATACGAAAATACTCTACGATTACTCTTACGATACAGTGTTTATAACTAGTTCGGGGGTAGAGAACAATCTTACTTCGTACATAAGTCTGCCTGTGGTACATATTTGTAAACATAGAGACGCTATATAGTTCATCATCATCTCCCTGGCCTGCTCACTTCTTCCATCCGCCTCTTTTTTTGGTCTTCCACTCTCATATTTATAACTCTTATAGTCACGTGGCTTAAATTCCTCCTTTTAAAATATCTATACCACGATAAACGGTTCCCTCTCAACTTTTTAGTCACTGGCACTACTTTCAAGTACCCATATTCATTGATTGGTTGACTTTGTAGTCTATCCGTCTGTCAAGACCCTTTTTCTCAGGAACGCATGGAGGTATCAAGCTGAAAATAATATATCAGGTCCGCAATCCCTTGGAGCAGTGAAAAAATCAAACTTCTAAGATAACGCAAAAAATTCCCGTTTATACCGTATATTTTGACGATAGCAAGGGAATCAAACCTATAGGGTACTTCCCGTGGACCTAGAATTATAAAATTTGGCAAGAAGCAAGGTCATGTATCACGATTAAAGGAAGAAATCCGAAAACCGTCGTAGTTACATCACAAAAAAAAATAACATGATCGGAAAAAAGGGGAATAATCTTTGAGCCTCTATTCCCGTGATAAATGAACTATTTACATACCCAAAAGTCTGTACGGAATCCTCGGTGCGGCGAGCCTGACTCACACTTGGCCGGTTTTTTGTTTGTAATGTATTCCTATACCAGTCCCATTGAGTCTTATTATTATAATACAAGTGCAATTAAAAACTTTTGTATCATTGCCATAAGTATAAAAATGGCAAAACCAAATGCTCTTTAAAAAAATAAGTAATTGCTAAGTCCGCATCTTTACTTTTATATAAAAATAGCTTTACAGCTTAAGTCGACGTTCTTCACGACCGGAAATAAAAAGGGAGCAAGACATAACAATAAATTTTCACATGACGAGAGGCTCGTAAGGTTTCCGGGCGATAAAAGGGGTGGTAACACGTGTCTAGGCCAGGGTTGGCTCTCTGGACATTGAAAAATAATTACTACCGATGACGGCAGATAAAAAATAAATTAATATCCTGGGACAATCCTCACACACGGTCATCTGATTCCAAACTAAGCAGAGCTTGTACTATGGAAACCAGATAACTGATATACTATTATATTTTTGGTTTGAACCTCCAGCCATGTCCATGTACACAAATACAATCTCATCAAAAACATTTTCATGTAAAATGTTGCCAATACGAGACTATATGGCTCGCACTGTCAAAAAGTTATCCGATCCCACGTAGAGCCAAGCTTATAACTTTACACGCCCTAACTCTACGAGCCCTAACTTCACAAACTCTACAAACCGTAGCCATCAGAATTGTTGTCGATCCCGAGCTCGCAAGCGGTTTAGAGCCCTTCAGTCTGAGGAGAGACTTTGCCTCCTTATATGTGTGTTCTACCTCTTGTACAACGGAGGGTGTTCTAAGGGATTGTTCGACTTGATGCCCACGGCTACCTTCCACCATAGCAACTCTCGCCATACACGGAGAGTCCATCAAAACACATTAAGACCAGAATTGTTTCGAACTGTGCGGGCTAAAAGGGCTTCTTCCGCGGACGCTCGGACTGTGCAATGAGCTCCCCGCCGTGGTTTTCCTAATGGAGTGCAGCATGAGGTCAAAAAGGGTGTGAAGCGGTTTCATCAAGGTCGGCAACGCGCGAGTGATATCCCTGGTGTTGCCAGCGTCCATAGGCTACGGTAACTGCTTACTATCAGGCGGGCCGTATGCTTGTTTGCCACCTTAGTGGTATAAAAAAGTGTGGCTGAATGTGGTAAACACACAAAACCTAAAAAAACTGGCAGTCAAGTGCACCTGGTGGAACACACCGATAGGCGCTTGGCGACAGATTTTCAACTTTAGGGTAGTCAGCTAGCGTGTACTACTAAGTACCCTACCACCTTGCCATGGTTTCCTCACGATGTTGCGTCAGACGTCACTAGCAATGAGCTTTCATCGCCTTTAGTGTTTACAAGCTTTTATTTACTTTCACCTGTACGGTGTCTGTAATCGAATCATGCAAGTGAAATTTAACCCACTGCCTAGTGTTCGATTGAGATGTATATAGTATACATTAGTATATTGGATGACAATGCAATTACAGGCAACAAAAAGTACAGTCACCATAGAAAGCTTCTAATAAAAATGAAATTTTAGTTTAGTACTTGTTTTTAATTAGCGCGCCTCGCACAAAACATAAATTTCGCATTTATAAGATTACTAGCTATTCCCGCGTTCCCGGGATAAAAAGTAGCCTATGTCCTACTCCATACCATAAGTTATCTGCATTCCAAATTTCATGATGATCCGTTGAGTAGTTGAGGCGTGAAGGCTTAACAAACAAACAAATGCAATCGGCTACGAATTTGTACCTTTATCAGTATCACTATTATCATGGTAAATTCCATTTACATCTTCAAAAGCAAAGCGACTAAATAAATAACCCGTCACATTTCAAAAGAAGTGTCTCAGTTCTCAACTCAACTCAACCGCAACTCAAACAGATCTGAAAAGACTAACTTTACAACCTGATAACTCAACAAAGTCTAGACAAGTTACACAAAGGGAAAATGGCAATTTACATTAGTTTTTTCTTTTTAAATGTTAGAACCAATTCAATTGTAACTTTTTTATTTCAATTCGAATCGATGAACGAATACACAATTTCTTTTCAGGAACATGTGAAGTCATCAATTTGGCTCATATGAAACTAGCTGTCCACCTCGGTTTCCCGTGCGTTCCCGGGATAAAAAGTAGCCTATGTCCTTCTCCATACCATAGGCTATCTGGATGCCAAATTCCATGATGATCCGTTGAGTAGTTGAGGCGTGAAGGTGTAACAAACAAATAAAAAAAACAAACAAACTCACTTTCGCTTTCCAAGTTAGGATGTAGGTACATTATTATCTTGCAAATGCTGTACACAGTTATAATTGGGATACAATAAAAGTAATTATTAAAAAAAAAAAAATAAGATGTGGTTGTATCTTGTTACTGTGTATTTAAATAAATATTAAGTTAGGATTAGGATAGTTAGAACTAGTTAGGTATGAATAATAAATGAAGCTCGTATGGATGCGCAAAACTAGCCAGATAGGACAGAAAATACCCCTATCAACGTCGCTAAATCAACTCGACTGATGGGCGGTATAATCCACAGCAAAATAGAGGTCAAGAGTACCCTATATGTGTTGATGGGTGAATTTGCAAGATGTGTAATTGGCCGGATCTTTTGATTGCATTGACTTAGAAGGACGAATTGACAGAATGTATTGACAACAAAATGTTCCTGTTTTCTTTTTGAGATACGAACCTCTAAAACTGGATATCACATAATCTTAGTGGCGATTCACTCGCGCGAATGTATTACACGCGTTGGCGAGATACTGGGAGCCAATGGTGCCGATTCTGTTGTAAATCGCACTAAACTAATTTTAGTCACATCTCATCTCTTTCTTACGAACATGATTGAAAAAGGATAGAACATATTTTAAGTTGTCAAATTAATCTTTGCCGTCTTATTTTGCGTGTATTTAGGCGTAACAGCGATAGATGGCGACTAAATTTATATTGAAAACAAGCATTGAACTAATTTGACAGGACTACATTTCTTACATCCTTTTCTTATGTTCTTTGTTAGAAAGAGACATAGTGACATTAAAATTAGTTTAGTTGTGAACAACAGAATCAGGGCCAATACATTGAGTCCATAAGCATCGCGCGATTTTAAATCGCCGCAATTTCGTCCCTTCTGGACAAGCACTTAGTATCACTTTTGCCTGCTCTGACCAGTACTGATTTTCCTTACACATATGTAAATGGAAATATTGTGTTTTCTTAATAAATAAGGCGACGTTACGTTCTGATTTTTTATATATTTTAAATAACAAGATAAAAACTCGCAAACTTTCACCACAACAATTTAATTTCAACTAAAAAACCAACTTAAACACAAACTCTTCAAAGCCGACAACTGGTTTGTTGTCAACAAAATCTCTTCGTCCAACTTCAAAGTCCCCGCATTCAAGGTGTTATATCGCCCGAGAATCGAACTTGTACCGCTAAAGTCCACACCTGTCGCGTTTAAGAAGGTATTAAGGTACTTTTTAAAACTTGATCGCACAATGGCGCTTTTGTCTGTTGTAGTGGTTCTCAAACTTCTGGTTTTACGCCCCGCACAAAGGGGTTAAAGTGGAGTTAATCCTTGGAATCTTTGACGACGGCTTTATGTGTTTGAGGTATGTTTTGTTGGCTTTAGTCACTTTTAGGAGAGTTGTGTGGTTAGAATATAAAATATATAATATATGAAATTATACATAGTAACCGTTTAATTCATAGTCAATATAGAAGTTTATGTTAAATTTAAATTACTTATTAGCCTAATATTACGGCTATATTGTAGTATGAATAGGGAACACTAAAGAAGGTGTAACCTAGGATAAATAAAAAAAAAGAAAAAAAAAAAAATGAATTACTAGACTTTGTATGATACCATATTTGACATCATTATCACTTACGATATTGTCGTCAAATAAAAGCCAATCCATTAAAAAAAAAGCATACACAATGAAGGATATTTTGTAGTCATCAGTATATGTTTTTATGATGACATAATCTTACACCGTGGTGACATTGCCATTCCAAAGGTGATCGACACATACATCGAGAAGAATTGCCAATATCTAAGGTAACACTCTCAAGTGCAACTTCTGAAACACACCAGGTGATACTTTGCGACGAAATTTCAACTTTAGAGTAGTAGCAGGCAGGCAGGGCTCTTGTTGTCGCTAACGTACCTTCCGTACTGGAACCAGTCGGTATTGTGCGGGGTGATGGCAAGAGACCGGATGGTATGTCTTTGATCCCTTGGAGTGTCGGCAAGTCGCTGGTGTGGGATGCCCCATGTGTTGATACACTCGCGCCATCTCACTTACTGGCGACTTGTAAAGCTGCAGGGGCAGCTGCGGCCAGTGCGAAAAATTCAAAATTCAAAAATACGCATCGATTGGACCTAATTATATTTTTGTGCCTTTTGCAGTCGAGACCATGGGACCGTGGGGGTCCGAAGCTCACCGTTTTGCTAGCACCTTGTCATCAAAATTGATCGAGACCTCAGGAGACCAGCGGGCGGGAAGCTTTTTCCACCAACGCGTCAGCTTGGGTATCCAAAGAGGAAACGCTGCCAGGCTTCTGGGAACCTTGCCGTTAATCGGAAGCAGCGGCAGGATTGAGGAAATTTTCTATATATAGATTGTATTTTGTTCATATTTGTTGTAAATAAAGATATATTTTTAATTAGTACCGTGATATAATTTATCTGAATTCCGCAACAACGTTCGACATCACTTAACTAAAATCGACGATTTATAGTCACAAATAGCCATTCCCTCATCTTGAAAATCACTGTAACATAATCAAGTCAACTGAAAGGGGGATAACCGGGATAACACTTTGAGAACCACATTAACGTATAGATAAACCCCGTTGATAAACCAACTGTAAAGTTCGGATACTGATATCAATAACTGTCATTTCAATGTAAATCACAGTTTCGGCGCGATGGATTGAATATTCCTGATTGAATTTCAATCTCGCCTGATTTTGGTGGGTAGCGATGTTGCAGTGTGAATATAAAATTAATAAATGTTTGCAGATAAAATAATAAAAAGTTTTAATAAAAAACCATTCAGCGAGTCACGGATATACATACTAGAAATTGTTATTTTTGTAGTATATAAAAATGCATTCCCCCTTATTAAATTCCGTGCTATAAAGGGTAGGAAAATAAGCAAAATAAACTGGTTTACGCGGCTCGATATACGTTAATTGATTTTTTGTGAAATGACACATTTTTCTTGTTAGAATAATCCCACCAAAAACATTTTTATGTAAAATGTTGCCGCCAAGACATATGGCTCGTACTGTCAAAAAGTTATCAGATCTCATGTAGAGCCAAGCTTATAACTCTACATGCACTTACTCTACAAGCCCTAACTTCACAAACTCTACACACCGTAGTCAAAATATGTGGCTTAGCCGTTTCGTTACCGTCACATGGGAGTAAGGTGAAAAATGTATTCACTGTTCATTACTTTTTTGTTATTCAATAGTTCTTGTAGTATTGAAACGGCCAAGCCACATATTTTGACTACGGTGTGTAGAGTTTGTGAAGTTAGGGCTTGTAGAGTAAGTGCATGTAGAGTTATAAGCTTGGCTCTACATGAGATCTGATAACTTTTTGACAGTACGAGCCATATGTCTTGGCGGCAACATTTTACATAAAAATGTTTTTGGTGGGATTTCACTTCTTTTTGTAAGTTGCTTATGTTTTTTTTTGTTTGAAATTTCCAAGTTTTATAATTTTTTTGTTGTTTGGACTTCTGGAAGTACCCTATGAGTTTTGATGATCATCAGTGAGTCAGTGACGAAATCGGGGTTTTTTAGATATCAATAAAATCTAAAGTATAAGAGCTATGTTATTGAAACTTAATATGTTTAATAAGTTTACTATTAACATCATGTCCTGAGAATTTTGTTTATCTGGTATAATCCAAACCCAAGTTATGAGGGTTCAAAAAAACGACGAAGCGCTTCGAGAAAAGGTAGGTAGTGCCCTTTCGCTTCGCTTGGCTGTCTTGGCGGGGGGCACTTCCGTGCCCCCAGATACTTTTTCACTCAAAAACTTTATGCTACATCTAGCAACTCCATAAAATAGCTGCACACTCCGGTAGTTGTTTACAAAAATGCCTTTTTATTACCTTTCGTGGCATTTTGTACAATCTACTGGGCCATTACATGCGTCATTGACTTTATTGCGTATAATTTTATTACGTTCCGCCATTTTGTTCTATAATTTAAACGACCGGAAGCGTGTTGGGATATTTATCACTGATGTTTCTAACTAATATTTACTATATTTTGTTTGTTGCTTTATTTGTTTTGTTGTTAAAATTATTTTTACATTATAAGAAACATCGGTACATAGAAAGTTCTTTCCCCTTGTAGTTTGATTTTAAATTATGCCAAGAGATGGCGCTAGTAGTATTTTAGATCGCGCTATGGTTTCGTTCTCAGAAAATTATATGAGTGAAACTCTGATTCGTCTCAGTGTAACAAACATACATACATACTTTATTTTTGACAAGCAAACCTACGTGGCCGCAAGGTCAATAGGAATGCTAATGTAACTAAGAAAGATGACTGGATGGATAGGATTTATTCCTATTAAAAGGATAGGATAGGATATGAATTTTATCATATTTTTGTTTAGATTTTTTCTCAATTTTCACCATTTTCCGTACTTCCAAATCGGTTGCGAATTTAAGGTAATCATATCCATACATGACTATCGATATGCCAAAAATTATTGGTACCTAATTTTGAGCTAATTCTACTGGACTATTAATAATGTTTGTATTAAAATTACTTGCACTCAATTATTATTTTTTATCAGTATTTTTGTCACACAAAAAACATCGATCGTACTGGAAATACTGAGTCAGCCAACTTTCTGGAATACGGTATAGGAATCCTCTACGAGGTTTTTTTTTGGAAAACGTAAATAAAAATGAACTAACAAAATCTTCAAAATAAAACAAAAATACACACAACATCAATAACTAATGGACAACAACAACAAATAATACTATAATTGAATAAAGCTGGAGAATTTTTTGGTCTGATAAGTTTGAACGCGCTAATCTTTGAAACTACCAGTCGGATTCGAAAAATGTAATCCTTATTAGGAAGCTACATTATCAGGTTAAACCGTTTTGGAGATAAATAGGAACATTCGTTTTTTGTACACACAACCTCTCACCGTAAACGCATTAACATATAACAGGTGGAGATTTCGAGATGGCATATTTTCAAAACCTATGTTGGGTTAGTCATGCTGAACAACTTTTACAATGGAACCAATAGTGAACTCTCAAAAAAAATTTTTACTTTCCATAGTAAATGTCAACCTTGCTCGATCAAAAAGTAAAAATTTTTTTTTTTTTTTGAGTATTCAGTGTTGGTCCCATAGTAAAAGTTGTTCAGCATGACTAATCCAACATAGGTTTCGAAAATATGCCATCTCGAAATCTCCACCCAGTATATTAATAAAATATAATATGTTTTTTGTAAATTGATTTTGCGGCAATGCACAGAAACCACGGCCGTCCGTCCGAGCAAAAACAGACTTACACAAATAATTATTATAAGAATAACAATAAAGATGTATTTCCTCGTTCCGTTCGACTCGATCCAAAATGAATGGTCTTAAGCAAAAATGTCTATATATCACTCCTTACACCATAATTTATGTACAAACAGACATTCCTACTGTAGCTCACTTGTCTCGATACAATCGTTCCGTTTATTTATAGCCTTCTATTTGGAACGTTGCCTTATTTTCAATTTGTCAGCGTTTTTCGTGGCTCCATTTAGACATTCTTTTATTTGCCAAGGCTTATAATTTAACTCGGCTTTTTCTTACAATTAGTTCGAGTTGTAAGCGCTCGTGGTGTAGCATGATTAGCCGTTCTTAATCGATCGGCAAAGTTAAGCGACCCCGTCGTGGTCGGTACGTGGATGGGTGACCTCCTAGTGGAATTTCTAAATCGAGCGTTTCCGTGCTTAGGAAGGCATGTAAAGCCGTTGGTCCCGAATATCACAGTCGTTAAGCTAGTTGGAGTCCTACTAGGCGGCTTGAAATCTTCAGCAGTAGGTTGACCACTGGCCCATTCTCTTTCACCCTAATTTGTGAAAGGAGCTTATACTCAGCAGTGGGACATTATAGGCTGATGATGATGATGGTACATATTAGCTTCCCTGGCAATAAATATTTGTTTATATTTTTATTATCATAGGGATAGTTAAAATTATATACGATGCCGAATCTGTCGTAAATCTCACTAAAATAATTTTAATCACATTACATCTCTTTCTTACAAACATTATTGAAAAAGGATAGAACATATTTAAAGCCGTCAAATTAGTCTTTGCCGTTTTCATTTGCGGGTAAATAACTAATTTTGATGGCGACTAAAATGTTGAAACAAACAATTGGATTAATTTGAGAGGACTAAATTTCTTACAACCTTTTCTTATGTTCTTTGTTAGAAAGAGATATAGTGAGACTAAATTAGTTTAGTTATAAACAACAGAATCAGTGTCCGTTAATAAAAGTCACCTAAAACATAGAAAGAATATTATCAGACGAGAGCGCTCGTGTTCACACCAGAACAAAACAAATCAGCATCATACGAAACAGCCCGTTGGATATGAATGAGTTTCCCTTCAGATAATTCTCTAGAATTTATGTTAGTATCTAGAACTATGTTTGTCGACAATATTTACATTATCTCAATTTGGAGTTTCAATCTTAATATATAAAATGATAAACTGATTGTTGATATATCAGCCCACAGCCCAAACCGCTGGATCTAGGGATTTGAAATTTTGCACACAGATACCTTATTCAGTGGAGGCATCCACTAAGGAAGGATTTTTGGATATTCCACCCCTAAGAGGGTAAAATAGGGGATGACAGTTTGTATGCAAGTCCGTCAGTTTTGAAGTTAGGATCTTCAAATTTTGTGTTTAGGCTGACGATTGAAAATTAATGTGTAGTTATCTCAGCGTTTGTGATAATTCCACCACCGAAGGGAGGAAAAGGGGGATGAAGTTGGGTATGCAAGTCCTTCAATTTCAAAGTAAACTTCACTAAATGTATTTTTATACGGTGTAGGCATCCACTAAGGTAGGATTTTTGGAAATTCCACCCCTAATAGGGTAAAATAAGGGATGAAAGTTTGTATGCAAGTCCGTCAGTTTTGAAGTTAGGATCTTCAAATTTTGTGTTTAGGCTGACGATTGAAAATTAATATATAGTTATCTCAGCGTTTGTAATAATTCCACCACCGAAGGGAGGAAAAGGGGAATGAAGTTGTGTATGCAAGTCCTTCAATTTCAAAGTAAACTTCACTAAATGTATTATTATACGGTGTAGGCATCCACTAAGGAAGGATTTTTGGTAACTCCACCCCTAACAGGGTAAAATAAGGGATGAAAGTTTGTATGCAGGTCCGTCAGTTTTGAAGTTAGGATCTTCAAATTTTGTGTTTAGGCTGAAGATTGAAAATTAATGTATAGTTATCTCAGCGTTTGTGATTATTCCACCACCGAAGGGAGGAAAAGGGGGATGAAGTTGTGTATGCAAGTCCTTCAATTTCAAAGTAAACTTCACTAAATTTATTATTATACAGTGTAGGTATTCAGTAAGGAAGGATTTTTGGAAATTCCACTCCTAGGGGGTAAAATAGGGGATGAAAGTTTGTATGAAAGTTCGTCAGTTTTGAAGTTAGGATCTTCAAATTTTTTATTTAGGCTAACAATTGAAAATTAATTTATACATACAAATAAACTATAATGTTCTATATACAATTAAAATTAACTAAAAACTAAATTAATAATAACTATCTAAACTATTTAAATAACGTCTAAAAAGGGCTCCCCTGGCATTGTCCCAAAGATGCTGGCAGCATTTCCTCGCTGAATAGCGATACTAATACGCCGGGCGAGGAAGCTGCCAGCCCTTTGGTCTCCGGTGGAGTCGACGAGCCGTTTTGAAAGCTCCTTAAACAGTAGCCGGGCATTGGGACCCCACGGACCGAGGGTCTGGACACCGAACGGCACAAAACCTTTGGGTGCCGAGACCCTGGTATTTTGAAATTTTGCGAGATTCAGCCGCCTCTGCCGCCCCGCCTGCCTTGACGGTGGTCCGTGGTAGATGTGACGGCGCCAGCGTGTCTACGCATGTCGCGTCCCACACCAGGGTCATCCCATCCGGTCTCTTGCCATCGTCTCTCGAGACGCCGTTTGGTTCGAGTATCGCCGGCGCATCGACGGTGGCAAGAGCAAACTATACATTTCAAAATTTATACATGTTTCAGCTTTTTTGACAATTCCATCCCCGACAGGGTGAAAAGGTATGGGATATATGTAAGTCATTCAGTTTCAAAGTAAAAGACTCATCGTCCTCCAAGTTTTACAGAAACCAGTGGAGGCAGATCATTCGCTCTAGAAGCAAACCCGATGTTGACCACGATCCTCAAACATGAGGGAAAGAGAGATAAGGCCTCCAAAATTGAACTGGTTCCTGTTGATTTCAGGGTCCAACTATACAACTTTTTGCCCATCCGTTATCGTCAGGCGATCAGGGGGATGAAGTTGTGTATGCAAGTTCTTCAATTTCGAAGTAAACTTCACTAAATGTATTATTTATGGTGTAGGCATCCACTAAGGAAAGATTTTTGGATATTCCACTCCTAACAGGGTAAAATAAGGGATGAAAGTGTGTATGCAAGTCCGTTAGTTTTGAAGTTAGGATCTTCAAATTTTGTGTTTAGGCTGACGATTGAGAATTAATATATAGTTATCTCAGCGTTTGTAATTATTGCACCACCGAAGGGAGGATAGGGGGATGAAGTTGTGTATGCAAGTCCTTCAAATTTAAAAGTAAACTTCACTAAATATATTATTATACGGTGTAGGCATCCACTAAGGAAGCATTTTTGGAAACTCCACCCCTAACAGGGTAAAATAAGGAATGAAAGTTTGTATGCAAGTCCGTCAGTTTCGAAGTTAGGATCTTCAAATTTTGTGTTTAGGTTGACGATTGAAAATGAATTTATATGTGCCTCAACGTTTTTGAAAATTCCGATCCAGAAAGGGTAAAGAGGGGGATGAATTTGTATATGGAAGTACACTAAATTTACTATTTAAGCTTATGGTAACTAACGCAACAAATATCGGTGTTGTTGGAATTTGAACCCTTAGGGAGTGAAAAGGGGGATTAAATTTAGTATATGATGTTCTTTATTTTCGGAGTGAAAATTTATTATTTCGGCTTATGGTATTGGCGTATTGAAATGACTCGCCTAAACAACATCAGGAAAAAGAGAGGAATCGGTATTAAAACAAAGATCCGGTTAATACGAGCATTGGTATTCCTTATTTTCATGTATGGAGTGGAAGCGTGGACTATACTGGCCCGAGAAAGAAAAAGGATTGATGCATTCGAGATGTGGTGCTGGAGACGGATGTTGGAAATACCTTGGACCGCTAAACGCAACAATGCATCAATCCTATCGCAGCTCCAAATTAAAACACGATTGTCCACCATATGCCACCAACGTATTTTTCGTATTTCGGTCACATGGTGCGCAAAGGCGATGAAAGTTTGGAAATCAGATCATAGTTGGGAACACGGAAGGAAAACGACTACGTGGTCGTTCACCAACAAGATGGTCCAATCAAGTAAAAGACTCATCGTCCTCCAAGTTTTACAGAAACCAGAAGACAGAAACCAGTGGAGGCAGATCATTCGCTCTAGAAGCAAACCCGATGTTGACCACGATCCTCAGACATGAGGGAAAGATAGATAAGGCCTCCAAAATTGTGCTGTGGAACTAGACTACAAGTAACATCTCTCCGCCGCAATGTTATTGAGGCCAAAATATTTACTGGTTCTGCCAGAAGAGAAACAGTCTTCTTGCCGCGTATACCATTTATCCCAAATCTCCTTCCGTTTGAATTTAAAAGATAAATCCTTATTAAGGTTTTTAGTCACAGGGAAAAACTCTGAAATTTGCTAGAGTTGATTTGCGGCAGGACTGTTTCAGTTTTATGTGGCATCCTCGTCTACCTGAACTTTTGTCAATATCACACGTAGTGGCGGACAATAGCCATGAACAAAGCTCTATATTGTTACAATGACTCATATCTAGAAAAAAGAAATAATCTACGCGGACGAAGTCGCGGGCTATAAAGCTAGTCTTGTATATTTAATCAATGTACAAATCTTAATGAAGTTGGCGGTAGTTATGTATTACCGCACACTAATAAAATTATTCTTAAGAATATTAATGTTTTTTTTTTTTTTTTTTTTTTTTATGTCAATAGGTTGACAAACAGGCAGACGGGCCTCCTGATGGTAAGTGGTCACTGCCGCCTATGAACATTTGCAATACCAGGGGGATTGCCGATGTGTTGCCGACCTTGTAGAGCTCTATTTACGCCTTTTTTGAAGAACCCCATATCGTAGCGCTGAGGGAAAACCGTAACGGGGAGTTCATTCCACATCCTAATGGTCCGCAGTAAGAACGTCCGACTAAAACGTTGTGTGGACGATCGAGGCGGCTCGAGGATGTGAGGATGAACTCCACATCGCCGGCGAGCAGTGCGATGGTAGAAAGGTGATGATGGCACCAGGTCAAAAAGTTCTTGCGAACACTCCCCATTATACATACGGTAGAACACACAGAGCGAGCCTATATCTCTCCGAAGGCTGAGAGGTTCTAAACCGTCAGTGAGTATGGGATCGTCAACGATACGAGTGGCCCGCCTTTGCACCGAGGCAAGTGGATCAAGCTGATAAGCGGGTGCGCCTGCCCAGAGGTGCGAGCAGTACTCCATATGCGGCCTAACCTGCGCTTTATAAAGCTGTAGCCGCTGGAGTGTCGTGAAGTACCACTTAGCCTTATTTAGCACACCCAACTTTTTTGAAGCCAGTTTGGCTTTGCTCTCCAAATGACCTCGGAACTGGACATCACTCGCAATATCGACACCAAGGATCCCGATACTCTTTGCGATGTTGAGAGGAGTGTCTTCGAATTTTGGTGCTACTACAAATGGGGTTTTTTTCGCGGAGAACGCGCAGACTTGTTCAGTGGCGTGCATTGGTTTTCGGAGGAGGTAGGCAATCAAGTACTAGGAGAGTTTTATTGCATATTATCGGTGGTATTTTATCCAATAAAGATCTATCCACGTGCACTAGTGAAATGAAATGAATTATGTGTATCGTGATTTTACAAGTTGTCTCAAAAAGTTCGTGAAAAGTTTTAGTACAGTGACCACCATTTTACTAAAACACGACTGAACGGACGAACGTGACTGATAATGCGGACTATGTAAAAGTTTATGTGCGGACTATATGAAAGTGATATTATAAATAAAATGTATGCGACTGAAGGACTTTGTGTCCATGGTCATGAACAAATATTTAAAAAAAAGCCAAACTAGGGTTTCCAGCCTCGGTTGACTCAATCGATTTTTTAATCAATATTCGAACTTTTAAATCGTCTTTGGAGAAACGGATCGATCTTAAGATCGCCACGAAATTAAAAGATCGAAAATCGATTTTAACGAGACCATAATATTCCATTTCGAATTTTCGAATCGATATTTTTTGCAGTATTATGTTAAATATTAAAGTTTTTTTAAATAAATTAGCACACGTTACTCTCTTTCTCTCTCATCAATGCCGAAATCGATCGGAGAGAGTCTAAATCCTTGTTTTCCTAAAAATCTCGACAGTGTGAGTTTAATCGAATAACGATATTCGTTTAATTATTTTATTATTAGTGACCTAATAAACAGTGCATTTTTAAAAATATTTTTTGCTACTAATTAACTAAGAAATATATTTTATATCATAATATAATATAAAATATAAATATTGATTTTCTAAGCATCGATCTTTTATGTATTTTTTTTAATCAATATCAGTCACTTCGATTTGAATCTATCGATAATAAATTTTGTCAAAGTACGGTAACCCTTTGCAATGCCAGCCAAACAAAAAAACAAAACAATACAAATAAATTGCGAAGTTATATTTGAGTTGCTCTAACGTTGGTAAACTGTCGTTTTTTTAATTTGGCTGGGTTACTAGTGTCACAACAGAGTAGGTATGGTTACTTTTGGTCCATAAATCGCGAATGTCAAATGTCAGTGTGCTACGCATAGTAAAAACGTGATTTATGCTTTCGTCGTATTATCCTAAAGAAGTGTGTGTGCGTGTATGCATATGCCGAAATCGTTTTAGTGTGCGTGAATTTGTTACACGAACTCGCGAGTGCCTGCGCGGCAAAGTTTGAAATTCTGTATTGAATGTTAGGTTAGAATTTTTATTTAAAATGATTATGTAGTTTAATTGAATCAATATATCATATTATTGAATCTTATGAGGTAAGCATTGCTTATTTGCCTATATGGAATGCATGCCACTGGACTTGTTACTACTTACATGGGGTAAAATGATTCTTAAGAATATTAATGTTACTACTTACATGGGGTAAAATTATTCTTAAGAATATTAATATTACTACTTACATGGGGTAAATTAATAAAATCCTGTTTTTGGAATGTGCAGTATGATACCCTACTTGAACTAGTAGCCCACAGAACTTTTGACCCTTTCGGACCTTCTTTTAAAGCATTAAGAGTGGGTTAGCAATATTTAAAACTGTTCTAAATTTCAAATCGATAGCATTAGTAGTTGCTGAAAAATGCCGCTATGGGAGGGTCAGATAGACGGACGGAGTCGCAACACAAGCTACCTGACTTTGTCGAAGAATTTCTGTAATTTCAAAAATAGAACAAACATACCGCTTCCGATTGGCAGCGATGTACGATCGTAATTCCGAACACGTAGTCGACTATGCTTTGTGATTCAGGACACTGTCACATTTCTTGTTTACACATACCCACTGTTTGTCTATTTGACGAATAGAACTAGGGTTTGGGTCCCGGGTCTCCTGACTCGAAGTCCCGGGACTTTTCATAATTTTAGTTGTCTCGAGTCCCGGGACTTCCGTTCGAGACTCGAGACAAGATTGTCGAAATTGTTATGTAATCATATAATAATGGGCGCTGAACCTAGTACCAGTTTATTTGAGGCAACGTTGAGGGAAAGTTTGGACCTACGGTATAAAGCCTTAAACACAATTAAACCGACAATTGTTGAAAACGTGTTCTCCTTCTACGGTGGCATTATTACAAAAATCAGAAACAGATTGTCGGACAAAGCTGTTGTCGCTCTGATTTTTTTAATGCTTTTTTTATTAAATCAGCAAAGAAGACTAATTAATGTGTTCATTGATTATTTAAAAGGCTGATATGTCTGTTTTATTATTTATATTTAGATTATTTAATTATTAAAAAAAAATAAACTTAAAGTATCGATTTCCCGGGAATTCCCGGGACTTTGAGTGTAGGCTGTCTCGTGTCCCGGGACTTTTAAATTGTCGAGAATTCCCAAACCCTAAATACAACTCATGAATAACCTTACATCATCATTATCGTCGATGCCGATACGAATGTCTCGGGTTCGAATCCTACCATGAGCATTCTTTCGGTGAAGAAAAACATCGCGAGGGAACCATAGCACGGTGGGGTACTTTGTAGCACCAACGCCACCAACCTAGCTGGCTACCACACTCGAGTTGAAAATCTGTCGCCAAGCACGTATCTGTGTGTTCCGACAGCTGCACTTGAGAGCCAGATCCTTCTAGGCTTTGTGTGCTTTACCACCTTCGGCCACATCATCACTTACAGTAGTATACTGATATGACTTACCGATGTACCTATGCAGAAGATACATTTTCAAAGCGCGGGAAATGCTATTGGTTGGTAGCTGCCGCCATGTTAGCGCGCGCCGTGCGGAGGGGCGTGACTTGCGAGTGAGACGTAACTAACAGCTGCAGTGTATTAAGAACCTTATAGCACTTATAGTGGTGATCTAAGGTTGATTGTAAGTTTTAAGCATTCTTTCGTTAATCTTCGGGGCCATACTTTCTTTTCTGTGCGAACGAAGATTCACGACGCGCCATATCAGTTGGGTACTACTGTACCATGGTGAGATTGCGGTCAAACACAGACCTAAACAGTAAAAATAAGCATCTGTACATAAAAAATATCTTTCACCTTTATTTATTTTTCGCAATTAGCTTGGTCGCCACACAACTGCAAAATGCCAAAAAGATTTGCCTAGATTCGTTTCTTCTGAACAGTGGTCCAAGGTAATCCACTATTATCCGTGTATTTAGGCCTCTTTCGGCCTCATCCGGGCTTGATGTTAATTCGAAATGCAGCTTCCACCTTGCCCTTAAACCTGCTGTCATCCGTGTAGATTCGGGAACCGCTTACCATCAGGCGTGCCGTATGTGTTCGCCAACTAAGTAGATCGTGTTAGTGATAACCAAGCGGGTAAAACCGTAGGGTACACAGTGAGATATATTAAATCGATTCACCACGCAATTGCACCGGCCAATGTGTTGCTTTGCATAGCCGCGTTCGTTACACTGTCATTTTGGTCTCCAAACCAAGCGCGCATTTGGAAGCTTCGTTTCAAAAATTACTCTGCGTAATTTCTTTTGTACAGTATGTTGGCGTTTCCCTTTGCAATTCATCAAAACTGATAGCTTTTTGACATTTACGACACTTCGCCTCGTGTTTTCCATCACTTATGATGTATTAGGTTAACACATGTACAACAAAATGTAGTAGGCTGTCAATCAACTTAAGTACTTATGTGAATATAAATAAAGTTACTTAACGTTATATATTTTACTACTTGCAACCTTTCAACATTCAAGTTATTTGCGTTAAAAAGTAAGTCCACTTTTTTTAACTGACGCGTTACAGATCCCTCACCCCTCCCCAATGAGCTCTGGCGACCTTACTCACGCGCAGGAACACAACATAAAGTTATTTGGCTGCGGTTTTCTGTAAGGCGTAGGTACTTCCGCAGCCAGTCTTTGAGCGAATAAACACTACGCTCTACCTCTCTTACTCCTACACAAAACTCAAAATCTTTAAATCCCCTAATGTCATACATAACATATACCTCACATAAAAATTTCATGAAATAAGCTCTCAGAGAGCAAATATAATGAGTCGTAGTGGGAATACGTGTAGAAGCTGAGACTAACGATCCAGTTTATCTGTAACTTGAAGCTAGAGGCACGATGCCCTATGTAAATCTAAGTTTGAAGCCTGAATCTGTCACTACTATTTGAGCAAGTCACAAATTAGGAGCTAATAGGTTCATAATTTCATCACATTTTCACAGTAACTAAACTATCTTGGCTTCTTGACAGATAGTAGCTCTGTAATTTGGGAGGGGGGTAATAAATATAGGCATAATCCTTCTTTTAAACTAAAGTTAAAAACTTTGGCTCGCGGTTAAAATAACAATGACATCAATTGTTATTATAAGACACGCGCGTCCCTCGCGAGAATCAACGGGTAATGGGAATGGCAGTTCTGGGGGCGGGGGGGGGGGGGGGGGGGTCTAAGAAGGAAGCTATTATTACTTTTGAATTATATATATGCAATTCTATTGGCTAATTGATTGACAACGATGATCGGACTATCGTATTTCGTTTTTCGTAGTAGGGCCTCTGATCTTATTCAATTCCGAATCTTTTAATCCTTCAATTTGACGGGCCAGTTGCAGCCCCGGATGTACGATTTTTACGGACCGGGGCAGAAACTTGATAGTGTCGTCCCACTCGCTAGGGTGGGATCATTTGTAAAAAAAGTGTTCCAAACCCAAGTGGGCGTTTTCAAATCAAATAAATGATCGATAGAACAAGGAGCGCTGGATGCTAGGCTCTTTATGAATTGGCGCCCCCTGAAACTGCCGACCGGGGCAAATGCGGTTTGCCCCCCATAGATCCGGGCCTGGCCAGTTGGCGCAGTTGTTCAGATTCCACCTCTTGCGCCGCAGATCGTGGGTTCGATTCCCACACAGGACATGCATTTGTGTGCATGAACATGTCTGTATGTCCTGCTTCTGGGTGTAATTATTTATATACAAACAAAAAATTTGTATATGTATTATATCAGTTATAGTATAAGCACAGATTACTATATAGTTACTACGTAAGTACAAGCTCTGCTTAGTTTGGGATCAGATAATCGTGTGTGTGTGTGCGTCCCAGGATATTTATTATATTATTATTATTATTTTTAATCAATTTCTGCAGGGTCGGCAACGTGCGAGTGATACCTCTGGTGTTGCAAGCGTCCATAGGCTACGGTAACCGCTTAACATCAAGCGGGCCGTATGCTTGTTTGCCAATTAGTGGTATAAAAAAAAAAAAAGGAATTACGTTGAATCATTAGACAATTATAATAAATGTATTCCGTTAGCAATATTGATTTAGGTTCCTTTTTAGCTTCCCAGACTGCCTTACCCAAAATAAGTAATTATTAATGTAGAGTAGAAAGATAAAAAAGAAATTTAGCTACCCAAATTATAGAGCAACTATAATGCAATAAGCGACTATCTAGCAACAAAATCGTATAATTGCCTTTATTATAATATGGAGTCAAGAGCTAACGGTACAGATGTTCACCAATGACAGCGAATGTACGTAGAATGTAAATATACACGATTCAGTATGATATTTTTAACCGACTACCAAACGGAGGAGGTTTACAAGTCGACGCGAATATTTTTTGAAGAAAGAAAAAAAAAAGTATTTTTTTTTTTCAATTTTTGTTTCTGCAAAATAGGTAAGTACTTTATACATCGCGAAAAGTTGCGATGATTTTATAGTTTTTGCTCCCTTTCACACATAAACGGCTGAACGGATTTGCACGAAATTTGGCACATTCTTACATAGTTCATACTCTGGAAGTCTGGAATAATATAAAGGATACTTTTTATGTCCCGGGAAAACATACGATCCCTCGGGAACGCGGGTGAAACCGCGGGAAACTAATTACATTAATTATCAAACATCTTACACATTTTTTTATAACGGGTGGAGATTTCGAGATGGTATATTTTCGAAACCTATGTTGGGTTAGTCATGCTTAACAACTTTTAATATGGGACCAACACTGAATTCTAATTTTTTTTTTATACATTATGATCGAGCAAGGTTGACATTTACTATGAAGAGCTTTTTTTTGAGAATTCACCATTTGTTCCTTAGTAAAAGTTACTACATAGGTTTCGAAAATATGCAATCTCGAAGTCTCCACCCAGTATAATAGTTCACAAGTATACTTTGTACTTATGAACTATTCAACTTTAAATGCATAAAATTAAGTATTATTTAAAAAAATATTTTGAATTGTAATAAATGTTCTTTACTTTTAATTTATTCTTAAATGTTAATATTTCAGGATATTTTTATATTTTTTTTAACAATTTTAATTCAATTGCTCGTACTCACCTTTGTTGATTCCGCTTGACCTTTACTGGAACAGATATACCGGGTCACTGAAAATGACAGACTATTATTTAAGAGTTATTTTCATCGTTCTGTTATTGTTTTAATTATAATTACTTTTTGTCGCAAATATTTAGCTTTATTTTTGACAATTAATTTTCTATTTATATAGCAGTAAACTTTGACATATACTTACAATAAAACAATTGACATGCATTGATATAGCTTTACGAACAAAATCTGCATTGATGTTGATTCACTGGTAGAGCTTGATGTTTCAGTGAAGGAAAACATCGTGAGGAAACCGTATAATAGTGTTAGGGTACTTTGTAGTCCCCTCCTAGCTGCCTACTACACTCAAGATGAGAGTCTATCACGCGCCGCCAGCGCTGGTGCGTTCTGGCAAATACACTTGAGATCAAGATCCTTCTAGTTGTGTAGTACCCTTCGTCCACATTACCTACTAAAGTGAAATATATAGCAAACATATTTTCTATTGTCCTTTCTAAATAAGATAATAACACAACATTTTACCGACTACGTCCGAAGGGAGCGCAAAAGAGCTTAGGTTATTTCATGCACTTGCGACCCTGCGGACCGAGTTAATATCTGGTATTCTTGTTATAAACGTATTGTGGTGTTGTCAGAGAAAATATTTCCAACCAGACATATAAAATACGTGTGTACAATAGATACAAATCATTAGGTTTGTAAAGAGTTTTAATGTAACTCCATCTGTTGGTAAACATTATACCCGAGAGATGGCACCTCCCCTTTGGAAAACAGCGTATTATTTATTTGCGAGAATATGGTAACAAATGGTATGGTATTAATATTATATTATAATAGTATCACATATTCTGCCAATTTTGGCAAAATTTGCAGCGCGCAGGCATGCTTGCTTCATAAAAAAAATTACATACAATTTCAAATTATATTAATACAAATGTTCTTATTCATAAAATTTAATAAAATAATGACATTTTAATTAATTGTTTATTTTCTACATCTGTAACTATTGTTCATCAATGTGTTATAGTAATAATTTAAGAAGCTCTTTGGAAGTATTATTTTCTAAAAGTCTAGAGATACTGTGTTAGTCCCTCATGCGCTGTTAATTACGGCTGTCCGTCCATAGGGATTTTAGATACAGGTAAAATATATTTTATGTTTTTTTTTTTAAGATTTTTTTTTATTAATTTGTTCATTATTGTTCATCAATGTATTATAGTAATAATTTAAGAAGCTCTTTGGAAGTATTATTTTCTAAAAGTCTAGACATACTGTGTTAGTCCCTCATGCGCTGTTAATTATGGCTGTCCGTCCATAGGGATTTTAGATACAGGTAAAATACATTTTCTGTTTTTGTTTTTAAGATTTTTTTTAATTAATTGTGATTTACTACAAAATGATCGATTTTGGACCAATACTTATGTATTTTTTTGTTGAAAAATACTATGTTCAAATTAATGTGGTAAGACTGGTCGATTGACTTTAGATGTGTTTTAAAACAAACCATTCTAAAACATGAAATATTCTAAATTCCTTTTTGACAATTATATAAATTACAATACATTAATAAGGCAACAAACTCATTAACTCTCTTCTATCAAGTTTAATAAAATGCATAACTTTCTTACAACTGGTCCATGATAATAGAAAACTTATGCTTTATAAATGTAAATGACTTTTGTACGAGTCTTGTGGAGGCCGTAGTATGCTAATGCATTGAATAAAACTGTGTGCGCCATTTTGATATTATTAAACTTACGCCCTTTTTCCATGGTGGTGCCGTTTTATAACACGATGGTATAGATATACAAACTTATCTGACCCAGTGGTCAAAATAGAAACTAACCACACCATTTTGAAATGTCAATCGCCATTGGTCAAAGAGAATCCCACCAAAAACATTCTGTAAAAAAACTAGCCAAGTCGCGATGGAGCTGCTTGTTTATCTCTAAAAAGTAATGAAATCTAGACAAAGTCGTGCCAAGTCTAAGGTTCCTTACTGCGATTTCTTTATTATTATAGTTAATGTTGTGTGACTTGGCCGTTGAACATTCTTTATACGTTAGTGGGTACAAGTACAGATTGGTGCAATGGTGTCATGGAGCACCTGGTTTTGCAACCTTGTGTACCCTTCAACGGCCAAGTCACACAACATTAACTATAACAATAAAGAAATCGCAGTAAGGAACCTTAGACTTGGCACGACTTTGTCTAGATTTCATTACTTTTTAGAGATAAACAAGCAGCTCCATCGAGACTTGGCTAGTTTTTTCAGAATGTTTTTGTTGAAGGATTTTGGGAATAAAAACTACGTTAATTGGAGTTTGCTCTACCAAATGCGATAACAGCTCTCCCAGATTCAGATAAGTTTGTATGACTATAGATCCATTTTTCATTTTTTTTTTGTTTCTATGTCTAGGTCTGATCTGACCACAATCTCGCCATCTTCGGTATGTAGAGAGTCAGTCTAGCTCTCAAGTACGCGTCCTGTACGTTAGGTGCTCAGCGACAGATTTTCAACTTGAGGGCTGTAGCCAGCCAGGCGGGTAACCTCATGATAACCTTATTGTGTGTTCCTTTACCAAAAGCTCACGTTTATTCGAACCTGCGAGCATACTATCCATCATCGTATTCGACGTCAGTGTGAACTTTGCTCTCTTATTGCACAAATAACTATAGTCCTTATTTTATTATTAATCCATTCCGATTATACAAGACTCGAAAATAGATCCTGAAAAGTGAAGTTACTGGAAATTCATTTCAGTAGCGCGGTACTGTAATAAAATTGTGTCCACATATTGGATAATTGATTTTAAAATTATCCATGCGTTAAATTCAACAAAATATCATACCTAACCTATATATTTTCATGAAATTGGAAACATCGTTATAGAAATTTCGTTTACCTAATCATCGTGAGGAATCCAGTACTGGGGAGCTCGGTATTGGGAATTTGTAGTGGGTACCTGCTTGATGGGTCACCACCATCACGTTGAAAAACTTTTTCCAAACACCATGTACCTACTTATCAACTAAAAAAATATAATATCTATCGGTCATACACACATTTGAACTGTTGTTTACATCGCGGAAACGGCAAATCTAATTTATGATGACTCTCACTAAACTAGGCATAATAAATTAATACTAGTAGTTTTAGTATGCTTTCCTCGTTATCCCTATCTGTAGCTTCACGGATAGATGGGGCTCGCAGCTGGAACTAAGGATCCGGCTGTGGATCAGGGAATCAAAAGATTCGTAAGCCCTCTGCCTCGAGTATTTGGTTTTGAACCCGTGGTGGCTATTTGTGGTTTGCAGGGGCGGGGCACTTTCGTCTATTGGTAGATCTGTGGCCGAGCGTACTTTCCCGCACGATACTACTATCAGTTACTAATCTAGTGCGAAGGCTGCATGGTGGTCAGACACGGGGTGCAGTGAGCAAACCTTACAGTGCCAGGCGGCTTGCCACATCTCCGGCACTTTCCTGGATAGTAACAAGAGGGCTACACCGTTAGATTAGCTTTTCGGCAATCCTGCTGTAGGTGAGTCCAGCAATATTCTGGTCAAATGATTGTCGGCTTTTCTAACGTTCTCAGCGGAGATGGAAACGCTAGCACTGATCAGGGTGGGCGTGGTGAGTAACTTTGAATAGCTCCGGTAACATTCTGGATAAATGGGTCTGAGATGATGGTACAACTCTCACTATGAGTACCAGAATGGATTCTCTGGTGGCAAGATGCCGCAGATGGTCCCTGTCGCTCATACAAATCTAAAAGTAGTCTTGGGAATCAATGCCATAGCTTGGCTATCCAAAGAGAAAACGGTGCCAGCCTACTGGAAACCTTGAGTCTCGAGGAAATTTTCTATACATTGATTGTATTTTGTATATTTGTAGATAAGGTTTCTAATTATAGCAGTAAACATTTGTAATTTAACTAAACTATTTATCATTATATCACGGGCCAGTTGGCGCAGTTGGTTAAGGTTCACCTTACGCGCCGCAGGTCGTGGGTTCGATTCCCACACAGGACATGCATTTGTGTGCATGAACATGTCTGTATGTCCAGAGTCTGGGTGTAATTATGTATATTAAGTATGTATTTACAAACAAAAAGTAGTATATGTATTATATCAGTTATCTGGTTTCCATAGTACAAGCTCTGCTTAGTTTGGGATCAGATGACCGTGTGTGAGGAATGTCCCAGGATATTTATATTTATTTATTTATTTATATCGCGTTATTCTAACGTTTCTTTGTGGTAAATTAAGTAAGTACATGGTTCTTGTGAATTTAGATTTTTTTGTAATTTTCGTACTCTTCACCTTTACTAGCAAGACCAATGCCATCTGAGGAAACTTTTAAATGGCTTATGTATAACTATGTATCTCATTATTGTAATATTAGCTGTAAGTTTTCCTTAAAAAACATGAACTAAAATAAATTTGTAACCAAGTTGTAATAAGTAATAACATTCATGTAATTAGAGGATGGACCAAGTCTGTAAAAACCACTCTATTGGTCACGTAAAAGTTTTTAAAACGAGAAAAGTGAATAAGATTGTAAAAGTGGCCTGTAATGGCTGTCCTCGGTATCTCAAAACGCAATTCCACGTAGGCAGGGAGTCTCTGACGTCAGCTTATTCTAGCTTTATCTAAATACGTGAGAGGACTACGTGCCCAGCTTCGAAATGTAGACATTGCTATTCTAGACTTCTTGGGGTTCCCTGACAATTTCACATGGTAAACTGGTGTAAATATATCTTTTTTGCATGCGTTTATACGTTTATTAAGATGATTTGGTTTAATGTTATTGATTTAGTATATGTTTTAATAAAAGTAATTATCTATTGAATATAAACTCAATAAATAAATAAACTAATCAGGCGGAGTACGATGGAAAAACGACAACTAATATACTAATACTACTTGTAGACTGAATACTATATAATTATGATATACATCTACATACTGCGACAAAGCAATCAAATAAAGGGGTAGAAAATTTTAAAATAAAGTTGGTGTATAGAATCCTTATTTAAAGGATCCAAACATTCTTTACACAATTTTTTGGATTCACAAGAGGCCGTCGTCTGAAGGTCAAGATTAGCTGAGACTTGTCTATGAGTATTTGATTTTTATGCCACTTCTAAAATGGGCGAGTTTTATTAACTAGAACCTTTTATTACTAACATAAATATTAAAAAGTAGAATCTTTTGAAGAAAATATTTTTTTTCCATTCACAAAATATAATGTTTCTATAAAAGGCGTCATATACGATATAGCTCTTTTGGATATAGTCAAGGGGTTCTACCATTATAATGTAATCAATTTGTAAGCATTTGAAATGGAAAATGAACATGTAAATATGTAGAGATGTTGTACTCATTTAAGGAATGGAAAAAATATTAAACTTAAAAGAAGGAGTGAACTTCTAAATCCTCCACTATAATTGAGAGAGTCTCACAGTTTTAGTTGAGCAAACAGTGTAAGCAGCGAGCTAAAGCGTCGACAGACATCGCGGTTGCGAAAAGAACGTGACGCTGGTGGGGCAAGTTTGCTAACATTATAGAACTGAACGCATTGAATTTACATCCTGAATAATTGCATTTTAAAGGCAGACACTAAAAATACACCATGAATATACACTCGGCTAAGATTTCATTGGCGTTTCCAAGATTATTTCCATCGCTACATCAACAACAGCACAACTCAAAAATCAATCCATTGTGCCGTTACAAGTTACAATGTAATGGAAGAAAAAACAAGCTAACATTCCCATTTATGACATTATAAATATTAATAGAATCCCGCCCGAACCTTTAATAGCAAAATGCGTTCTTCTATTTGTGACAGGGGATTCCCCACAAAGTAACGGACAGATACATGCACAGCCCAAACCGCAGGGTCATGAAACTTGAAATTTCGCACACAGATTCGTTATTTAACTTAGTCAACCACTAATGAAGGGTTTAGGGTTAAGATTCAACCCCTAAGAGTTAAAGAGGAGATCGCATGGCGAAAAGCTTATATATGTCTGACCATATAGTCCTGCCCCGCGGCTGCCCCGCGTTCTATGTGTCATATGCTTAAGAGTGCGTATAAAGCAAAATAACATATCTTAGAATTGAAATTTACCCAAGTAAATACTATTTAAATGAAAAAATATTTTTATATGGGTTATTTCATTATATACGCGAGGGTTCTATCTGAGCAAAAATATAATGGAATGAAATTTCCTCGATAGAAAAAAATCACAAAGCTACCTCTAATAATAATGAATTTTCGTTTTTATTCGTTCATGGTGTATCTAATTAAGACAAAAATTCGATAAATAATATCACTAACATATGACCTACGGCTGCTACTAACGATTTTTTAAAATATTCTATACTTTACGAGTTATTTAGATAAGAAGCGCTTTGTTCATTTTTGTTCCGCGAAACACGCTATCTCCGTCTCATGCAACGCGAAGATTAGACATAAGTTTGTTTCATCTGACATTGCCATATTTTTCTGGCTTTGTACGCACTCTTAACAACGATGTTGTTGCAAATGTATGCATCGCAATCCGCAGAGAGGCTTTTACCAAAGTGAATTCTTCGTTCTGCATTGTACGTACAAACGTTAAAATATTCTATGCTGTGCTTTATTTAAGTTTAAATATAAATCTTGTGAAATATTGATGGCCATTTGAGATTTGGAGGGCGAGGTTTTTTTGTTGATTTATCATTTTATGTTTTACAAATAAGATGTCTTCGATCATAAAAATGACTTTCAGTGAAATGTTGTTTTTGTTTTTATAGCATTGGGGTGACTTGGTCCGACTCGATTTTTCATTTGAGAAAGTTTGTTTGTCCTTTCACCCAGCAGCGGGGCAACGGATCGACGTGATTTCTTGCATAGAGAAAGTTTATGGACCAGAAAGTGACATAGTATAATTTGTGCTGTGAACTCGAGTGGAACTACTTTGGACATCTATTTAAATTATGATTTACACAAAAATGCTGTTTTTAAATTACATTCTTTTACAGTTTTATTTCATTCTTAAGGTTTTTTAAACTACTTCGATACTTAGCAAGTAATTATGAAATACTAATCATTGTTAAATTAAATTAATTATAATTATACTAATCCACTAGATTCCACCCCACAGTTCAATCCGTACCCTCGAGGCATCTTATGTTTTTCGGGAATTAAAATAAGGGTATGATTTACTTACGTACCTCATCCAAATACATTCCTTACGTTATTTTGGACGCTCAGACTGTGGAATGAGCTCCCCGCCGTGGTTTTCCCAATGGAGTACAGCATGGGGTTCTTCAAAAAGAGTGTGAAGAGATTTCTGCAGGGTCGGCAACGCGCGAGTGATACCCCTGGTGTTGCAAGTGTCCATAGGCTACGGTAATCGCTTACCATCAAGCGGGCCGTATGCGTGTTTGCCACATTAGTGGTTTAAAAAAAACTTTAATTTACGTTACGGAGCTGAGTAGCAACATACATATTGTACCCATCGGTGACAGACGACTCTTTTGTTAATATTTGGCTGGAATTAAACCACCCTATTTAAAAAAAAAAATTTTAGGTTCGCTAGGACGTTAGTTATAAAATAAAAGCAGACTGTAAAAAATAGGGTGGTTTAATGCCAGCCAAATATTAACAAAATAGTCGTCTATCGCCGATGGGTACAATAGTGCGAGTGGTCCGATGGCGGGTCGCGCCGGCCGCCCGGTGATGGTGGGGGTTGCACGCCGTAGGAGTGGAGTCCGCCGCCCGCGCGTCTCCTCCCGCGCGTATGATGTTCAGCTGTTCTAAACATGCTCCCCGGGTTGAAAGCTTCAAAGATCTGGAAGGGGGCAAATATTATTAAATGCCCTCCGAACGGTGCCTCTCTTAGTCTTTATTTCGGCAACTCTAACGACACCGTCGCTGCCGGGGTACGTGTTGATGATTCTTCCCAAAGACCAGAGAAGAGGAGGAAGAGCTCTTTTCGCGGCGGAGGACTTTTCGCGGCGGGCAACACTGTAGTGAACTTGTCAAAAGTTTGTCTCCTGTATTTTAATTAATTTATAATTCTAATTCTAGTAAAATACATTATATTTCATTGTAATTAAATAGTATTTATGATTAATGTTCCTGGAAAATAAAAACATAAAGTGTTTTTACGAAAAATAACGAAAATCAGCTGTGATATTCACCGGCGAAGTGACAGCCAACGGAAGGAATTTGAAAACCAACAATAAACCTGGGGAGTATTGTGATAATAAGTCTTATTTTATACTTATAATATCAATAGTAGCAAAATCTTTTGAACCGGAATCATATCTTTATGATTCCTTGTCAATTTGAGTTACATATATCATACAGATGCAAATGCACCAGCAGGGATTTTCACAACTTATTTTGTCTGCCAAATTGTGTTAAGAGTTAAAAACTTAACATACTGAACACTGCAGTAACCTTGATGATATATAAACTCAATATTTTGGCAATCCCCTCACTTTCAACTTTGCATTTTAATGTTTAACACTTTATGGCATTCCATTAGACACCCAATCCCAAGTAGTACTTATTACAGTAATCTTGTAAGAGAAACACTAAATTAAACATTATAATTTATTATATAGATATACCAACAGTTCACAAAAACATAAGTAATACTAATAATTAAATATTTACACAATCCTTAGTAGTACCTCATCTTGTATTATTTGTGAATAATTCTCTTAATTACAACTCAGTTTACTGTATAGGCTGTGGTGTAGGTTCTCAAATATTAATCCTTATCTTCCCACTTGCTTAAACCGTCCTGTGTGTATTCCAGGTCTACTTCAATTAAAATGACGACTCGCAGAGCTACCGCTCGTGACATGGAGGAAAAACTTAAGAAGACCTTGCAAGAACTCAAGGTCTCCCAGGATGACTGCACTAAGTTGCTGCAGGAGCGAGAGGAAAGTGAGGAGGAAATTAAGAAAATCATAGACAAAAATAGTCAGTTGAAAAGTGAAATGGCTGAACTTCACCAACATTGTACGGAGGCTAATGATCGCCAAAACAAATTGCAGGAGCTATTGTTACAGTTCCAAGAGTGTAGTGACAATCATGAAATGGCCTTGACTCGCATTTCTGAACTTAAACTCAGCTTGAGCCGGGCCAATGGCATTATAACTAAGTATGAACTTGAGAAAAGTTGTCATCAGGAAAAAAACACACTTAGCCTATTTGATGAACTTGTTGTGAGTTGTCCTGGTCATTTACCTACTTCTAGGCTTATTGAGACCATTGATTTGACAAATGATGTATCAACCACTAATGAACCGATTTTAATGAATAGTCATAATAGAATTAAAAAGTACATTAAAATAAATAAATTCATTACCAAAACCAGGAAACTCATAAAATGTAAAGAAAGTTTCTGTAAAAATATAAAACTTAGGAAAGAACGTATAGGACTAATTACTCAATTAAAAACATGTAATAGCAGTTTGCAAAATATGAGGTTATTATATGACACTGACATGCTGCAGTTACAAACAGATCTGAAGCACAAAGAGGATTTAATTAATGGTTTAGCATGCAGATATAACAGTGCTAAGAAAGAGATCAGCGAGCACATAGTTGCAGTCACAAAACTGGTGGACATGTGCAAAAATCATGAAGAACGGTTTGATTCCCTAACATTGAAAAAGATATGTCATTGTCATGTTACTAATCCATTACCATGCGTTGATCTCTCTTCTCCGGGCGCTCCGAGTGATCCGGGCGCTCCGAGTGCTCCGAGTGCTCCGCGCGTTCCGAGTGCTCCGGACGCTCCGTGTGCTCCTGGCGCTCCGAGTGCTCTGGACGCTCCGAGTGCTCCGGGTGCTCCGAGTGCTCCGGGCGCTCCGAGTGCTCCGAGTGCTCCGGGCGTTCCGAGTGCTCCGGACGCTCCGTGTGCTCCTGGTGTTCCGGGTGCTCCGAGTGCTCCGGGCGCTCTGGGTGCTCCGGGCGTTCCGAGTGCTCCGGGCGTTCCGAGTGCTCCGAGTGTTCCGGGTGCTCCGAGTGCTCCGGGCGCTCCGAGTGCTCCGGGCGTTCCGAGTGCTCCGGACGCTCCGTGTGCTCCTGGCGCTCCGAGTGCTCTGGACGCTCCGAGTGCTCCGAGTGCTCCGAGTGTTCCGGGTGCTCCGAGTGCTCCGGGCGCTCTGGGTGCTCCGGGCGTTCCGAGTGCTCCGGGCGTTCCGAGTGCTCCGGGCGCTCCGTGTGCTCCGAGTGCTCTGGACGCTCCGAGTGCTCCGGGCGCTCCGAGTGCTCCGAGTGTTCCGGGTGCTCCGGGCGCTCCGGGTGTTCCAATCACTGAACCACATGTCAGTGTCAATATTTCTATGGGGAGCTCTGAGGCATCAATAATGAAAACTGTTGTTTTTTCTGACCAAATTGGGGTCAATTTTGGACCAATTTTAAATAATCGTGTGGATCAGCCAGTTATTAATTATTGTATGCCGGGAGCTTCCTATACAGATATAATGAATAAAATTGTAAGTACTAAGTTTGACAAACAAACCACTGTTGTGATACTTATAGGAAATGGTTTGAACGTGAAATTCAAAGAATTAATTAATAGTTTTGAAACATTCCTCAAACTAAAGGCGATGAATGTTTTTCTATGTGCTTTGCCATACTCCGTCAACTATACGGATAAACAAAATAGGTATATATTGTTTTTGAACAATTTTATATATAGTTTGACATGTCGTCATAGTGACGTTTTTTCTTATTTCGACACTAATAAATTTGTTAGTGGACTAAAATTTACTGGGGACTCATTGTTTATGCCCAAAAAATGTAAAAACTTGATTGCTACACTGATAGCTTACAATATTAACACGGTTATAGCTAATATAACTAAATGTAGCCTTAGTGACAAAACGGTATTGTCTAGTAGTACTAATAATACTGTGATTAGTTGTTTAAACTTGTAACTCCGACAACAGAGAAGCATACTCATGGCATTACTTTACTACATCAGAATATTAATCGCTTCTCTGGCAAAATACTTGACGTTGAATTATTATGTGATGAAATCAGAATCGATATATTATGTTTTACAGAAACGTGGCTAAAACCAGACAGAATGCTTTTTAATGTAAATAACTTTACTGTTGCCAGTGCGTACAATAGAGTGACTGCTCAGGGTGGCGGCACCCTCATTTTGCTAAATAGTAATATTAAATATAAGAATCGTACTGATATTACTTGTCATTCTGTGGAACGCGTATGCGAGGTGGCATGTGCAGAGATTGAAAGCTCCATTATTTTATGTGTGTATAGACCTCCTGCGTCAAATTTTACTTTGTTTTGTTCCATAATGGAACAAATACTTAGTAAATTATCAAAATGTAATAAGTCAGTAATTATTTGTGGTGACTTTAATATTGACATCCTAATACCCTCATTAGATAGAAATAATTTTATTACGTTATTTAAATCATTTAATATGTCTCATCTATTTAATGAGCCCACGAGAGTGACGGCTACTACTTCCTCTTGTATTGATAACATAATAACCAACAGTAACGTTTTAGAGAAGTCAATAATAAGTGGCGTCCGTTCGGATCATTTGGCCCAATTAGTAAAGTTTCCGTGTAAAAAACTTAGTTCATCCGTAACGAAAACATTTAGGTCAGTTAATAAAACAAGATTAAATAATTTCAGCGTCAATATGGATTATAAAATTAGTAACACTACATATACTTCTGATGATCCAAATGTAAACTATGAAAAAATATTTAAAGATATTTGCAACGAATTTAATGTATCTTGTCCAATCAAAACTAAGAAGGTAAATAATAATAAACTTCAATTCTGTAACTGGGCAACTAAAGGAATCAGGAAGAGTAGGGATAACATGTATGATCTTTACCATCAGAGATCTTACAATAGTAATGAAAACTTTCATATATATGTTAGAAACTATTCCAAGATATTTAAACAGGTTTGTATTCGAGCAAAGGCCATCTACATAGGCAATAGGGTAAATAGTTCTAATAATAAAATTAAAACAGTGTGGCAGATTATTAATACAGAGACTGGTAAGAATAAAATCAAAGATAATACTTTTTCTCTTAAAATTAATGATACATTAATCTCAGGTAAATTAGAAGTAGCATCTGCTTTTGAAACTTTTTTCTCAAATATACCTATGGAGGCTACTAAAAATCTTGCTTCGTCTTCCACGTTAGCAGAATCGATTTTACAGAATAATTTTCAACAAAATATTCCAGACTTCGCATTCACCCAGGTTAATGACTATGACATTATCACGGCTTTTAAGTCACTAAATATGAAAAATACAGAAGACTTATGGGGTTTGTCAGTTAAGGTTATACAGTCAATTATTTTCAATATTGCCCCTATTTTAGCCCTAATTTTTAACCAATGTCTCGAACAGGGCAACTTTCCTGACTTAATGAAATACAGCAAAATTGTTCCAATCTTTAAATCGGGATGTAAAAACAATCCCTCAGATTATAGACCTGTTTCAGTACTTCCTGCATTAAGCAAGATTTTTGAAAAGATTGTGCTAAACCAAATGTTAAGGCATTTTAATAACCACAAGATACTCCATGATGATCAGTTCGGTTTTACAAGAGGTAAGTCCACTACGGATGCGGGAGCTAAACTTATTAAGCATATTTTTCAGGCCTGGGAGTGCTCACACGATGCTATTGGTATCTTTTGTGATCTCTCCAAGGCATTTGATTGCGTAGATCACCAAACGCTAGCTCTTAAACTTAAGTTATATGGAATTCGCGGAGTGGCCCTCGATCTTGTGGTTTCCTATCTTTCAGGGCGCCAACAAAAAGTAGGAATCAATGGTAGTGTGTCATCGGGCTCCTTAGTCAAATTAGGCGTACCTCAAGGCTCGATTTTAGGCCCATTTCTGTTTCTAGTTTATATAAATGACCTACCTTACATGGTGAAAGAACTATCAGATGTCGTTTTGTTTGCAGATGATACGTCTCTGATATTTAAAGTAGATAGAAAAGACAAAGACCTTTTAAAAGTTAACCACGCTCTGGAAACTGTGTCTCAATGGTTTGCTGCCAACAATCTAATGCTAAATTCTAAAAAAACTAAATGTATAAGATTTTCATTACCAAACGTACCAATAGTTGATACCAATGTTATTGTGGACGGTACTAAACTTAATGTAGTAGATAAGACTGTTTTTCTTGGTCTGACCATAGACTGTAGATTGCAGTGGGGTGCTCACCTGGAAGCCTTAGGTGGTAAACTGAGCTCCGCTGCTTTTGCAGTCAGCAAAATAAGGCAACTGACGGACATTAATACAGCCAGATTAATTTATTTTGCATATTTTCATAGCCTTATGTCTTACGGTATTTTGCTGTGGGGTTCTGCCGCAGACTTGGAATCAATTTTTGTATTGCAAAAAAGAGCAATTCGCGCCATCTACTGTTTGGGGTCTCGCGAATCTCTGCGAAAGGTATTTCCGGAAATTAATATATTAACTTTGCCCTCTCAGTACATTTTTGAAAATATTATGTATGTTCGTAAAAACATTAATTTGTTTCCAGTCAATAGTGATTATCACGATAGAAACACTAGAAACAAAGACAAAATAACTGTGCCTAGATTTAGATTAGCTAAAGTAAATAAGTCCTTTCTTGGGAATTGTATCCAATTTTACAATAAAATTCCTCATAGCGTGACCAGTATGTCCTTTTTTAAATTTAAGGAACATATCAAAAAGCGGTTGTTGAGTAGGGCCTATTATAAAGTGTCTCATTATATTGACGACAAGGATGTATGGAAGTAGCTTCTCTCTGCACCTGCTTCACTTAGCAGCTAGTTCAAGGTCCATTTTAATTCTAAGTATGCTATTATTATTATAAGTTATCTTTTTTTTTATTTTTTGTTTAATTTACAGATTATTACTTATAGTAATTAATTCAATTTAATGTTTTTCATTTATTTCTAAATTCTTCAATAGATTATGTCTGTCTCCTTAATTGTTATATTTTCTATACATATACCTAAATGATATTTAGTATAAACTTGTCAATAGTCACAGTGATAACAAATTGCGTGTTTAGTAGTTTCCCTTTAGTTTATTTTTTATTTCTAAGCCAGACTTAAGTAAGTCATGCTCACTTTAAGGCCTTTGCTTGCGGCGGCGTCGTGTGACGGGTCGCTCACTTCCCTCCAATATGGCGAGGAGGGCGATGGCTGCCACACGCGTCATACTTGTGAACAGGTGCTGCTTGTGGGGGTTGGTCTGCTTAAGTTTGCCATTTATTTATTTACTTATTAAATATAGATTCAGTCTACTTTGTAGTTTTGCGGCCGCGCCGGGGCACGCAAATGTTGTCAGTGCGATTAGAATGTAAATATTATGTAATGAATCTAAGCTTGTTTTGAAAAGAGTAATTGCTGAGTTTATTGCCGGCTCTTCTCAGCAAATGCAACCTTCCGAACCGGTATTAGAGTATTAGAGTCAGACTTTTCATAAGTGCCTGCGAAGGTCTATTTGAATAAATGATTTTGAATTTTGAATTTTGAAAAGCTCTATCCTTAATGAGGAAAAGAGAGCCTAATTTTAATTCATGGCTCGATTGCTGCCATTTCAATTTATGTTGCAGTAGTGTAACATATTCTAGGGAAAAGCGATCCCAGAAATCCGGCTCGAAGGACCAATGTTAGGGTCGCTAGGACGTTAGTTATAAAATAAAAGCAGACTGTAAAAAATAGGGTGGTTTAATGCCAGCCAAATATTAACAAAAGAGTCGTCTGTCGCCGGCCGTCCGGTGATGGTGGGGGTTGCGCGCCGTAGGAGTGGAGTCCGCCGCCCGCGCGTCTCCTCCCGCGCGTATGATGTTCAGCTGTTCTACACACCATACATCATCTTTCGGGCCAGTTGGCGCGGTTGGTTAAAATTCCACCTATCGCGCCGCAGTTCTTGGATTCAATTCCCACACGCGGTGTGAAATTATGTATATTAAGTATGTATTTACAAACAAAAAGTAGTATATTAGTTATCTGGTTTCTATAGTACAAGCTCTGCTTAGTTTGGGATCAGATGACCGTGTGTGAGGAATGTCCCAGGGTATTTATTTATTTTCTTATTTATAATGTTAGTAGAATTAGTATTTGCATATCTATTATTAGGATAGTAGGAATTGAGAACTATTTACCACAAAAAGCTTGAACGTATCGCTATTCGATCACAATGAATTATAACTACAAAGGTTTCGGCCCCATCTCGGCGTTTATTTCCACAGTAACAATGGGACATAGGCATAAAATGTTAATTAATTGCTCTCAAGTACACGCCCCTTTGCTATTAGACAAATTAACGGAGACATATCATGTTTATGGTGGTTTTATGAGCTTTTGAGGGTAGCTAACTATTTCATTTCCCTTTACGGCTTTGGCTTCGAACCTACCTTAACTTGATTCCACGGCATTATATTGGAAATGATTATTTCCCTTAGGACCTCATTGGTAAGATGTCTGATACCGCGGGAAGGTAGCAGGTTATATTTTTTATATAAGGATAACAAAATTAAGAGCGGTAGAGTACAACATTTCTAAGAGCAGCTGGACTGGGGAAGTAGCTCCACCTAGGTATTAGGTTCAGCAACGCGCGAGTAATACCCCTGGTGTTGCAAGCGTCCATAGGCTACGGTAACTGCTTACCATCAGGCGGGCCGTATGATTGTTTGCCACCTAAGTGGTATAAAAAAACCTAACATAATACCGCACCCAAATAATTTTCTGTTGAGTTCCTGCGCGTGAGTAAGTGAGCCAGAGTTCATTAGAGAGGGGGAAAGGACTGCAACGCATGAGTTATACCCGGGGCCCGGATTACTTACTAAGCCTACTTTTAAAAGGCGATTATAGCTCATGAGCTTGAGCTTTCAGTGAAGGAAAAATGTAAGGAAACGATGGCACGGTGGTAGAGTACTTTGTAGTACCCACCTGGCCTTCAAGTTGAAAATCTGTCGCCAACTATTGGTGTGTTCCGAAATCTGCACTTGAGAGCCAGTGCCTTCTAGGATTTGTGTGCTTTGCTTACCACCTTCGGCCACATCATCACTTAACATGGTGAGATTGCAGTCCAAAAATCCTACTATTACCAATCCTTTTTTTATTTTGTAAGCAATAAGATCTATTTTCGGCTAGACAAAAGTTTATGTTTATAGGGCATATAGGTTCTACAACTCTACCAAATTTTTAATATAATAATTAATTCAAAGTGGTTCTTGTACTTCATATACAGGTTGTTTTTTCCAGCCAGTATGGGCAAATTCTGAACTACAGGTCTGAGAGACAGCGCTGAGAGGAACCATGAGCTGAATTTTAAAGAAATAAAAGTGGCATTAAAAATATTTATGTGCGGAGATACAGAATAAAAAAAAAAAACTTCTACGTCTGAATAAATATCAACAAAATTATGTATGACAATCTTGGTCAAAAGTTGCTAGAAGTATATTATTTTATATTTTCCTTGACCATGGTTTCATCCTGCGTAATGTTTGACGAGGTAGAGCAGATCTCACAGGGACCTCACTATGTTTAGCCATAAAGAATTAGCTCTTAGCATTCTGACAAGCAATTAGAGGTCAATTTTGAGAACTTCTAGTGTGACCAAGATTATCTTACATAATATCGTTCGTATTGTGTGTGACGTAGAAGCGGAAAAGGAAAAAAAAATTGAAAAAAATTCATATCTACGAAAATTCATTTTTTTTAATCGCATTATTACTTTTTTTAAATTCAGCTCAGGATTCCTATAAATCAGAAGTTGCCCTAACTGGCTGGAAAAAATCAACCTGTATATACCTCGTAATAAATACTTACCGTATGAAAGCAGCATCCAACTGTTATTTAGGACAAGTAAACAAGTTAATCTTAGATGAAAAGGCATTATTTGAATTGTGAGCAATGTTTGTTCTTAAACAGAATATACGTTTACTGTTATTAATTGGGAGTTTATGAAGCACGGCCTTATTTATACAGAGCTGTTTAAATAAAACAATGTTTAAGTTGTCTCATATTTATCAAATTTATTGTCACCATCAAACAAAATGTCATTATTTACGTTACCATTTAAATAGTGTTTATTAAACTCAAATTATTTTAAAATATAATGGCCCTGATTCTGTTGTTCACAACTAAACTAATTTTAATCTTACTATGTCTCTTTCTAACAAAGAAGATAAGAAAAGGATGTAAGAAATTTAGTCCTGTCAAATTAGTCCAATGCTTGTTTTCAATATAAATTTAGTCGCCATCTATCGTGGTTACGCCTAAATACACGCAAAATAAGACGGCAAAGATTAATTTGACAACTTAATATGTATTCTATCCTTTTTCAATAATGTTCGTAAGAAAGAGATGAGATGTGACTAAAATTAGTTTAGTGCGATTTACAACAGAATCGGCACCAATGTCAAAAGACTAAAAAGGAAAAAACATATAAGCGTATCACTCGGGGATAATGTAAGGATTCTATCGATACCCCATACGTCCAAATCTGTTCAGCATTTAACATTTATGGTGGAATAAAGAAACTCACATACATACATGAATCTTGATAACATTACACTCCTTTTTGGGCAGTCGTGTAAGTCGGAAATACAAATAAATGAGCTACAGTGTGGCCGCGAGAGTATACATTTCTGGCACCTGTTATTATTGTGCTATTTTAGGAAACTGATAATCTTATTGCTATTAGACGTTCGCAGGTAGTTTCAGTATTTTCATAGGCATGGCTTTGTGAAAGTCCCATCATAATCGGATTAGCCGTTTCCATTATTTTGGCCAAAATTTACGGAGTCAGAAACACATTCTCTCGACGGCCGCTCAAAAGTCGGTTACTTTCGCCCTCCATAGAATTTTATCATTAAGAATCATCAATCATAAAAAAAGTTTAGGAGATTATACAACCATTAACCCTAAATAAATTAACTCACAAAAATATTGTCATTTGAACCCAAACTTCGCAGCCAATAAATTAAAAAACGAGGAGAGAAACCGTAAAAAGTTTTTAAGGATTCATTTAAATTTTTAGCTTATAACATTTTACGAGGAAAACCTTGAAGTAACTACGTTAAAAATACGTTTAAGCGAAGCAACTTTTAATTAAGGAAGCGATAAAATTCAAACTGATCAACAATTAAAGACGGTACATTAATTTATGCACCCCGATTTGATATTCTGGAGTGTTCTGCATAAAATTATTGTCAATCGAAAATAATATCATAAAGATGTAAAGTTTGTAGGTTTGTTTTTTTGGGTTCCGTATCCGAAGGGTGCCAAACGGGACCTTATTTGTATTTCCTTTTTTTTATACCACTAAGGTGGCAAACAAGCATACGGCCCGCCTGATGGTAAGCGATTAGCCTATGGACACTTGCAACACCAGGGGTATCACTCGCGCGTTGCCGACCCTGCAGAAATCTCTTCAAACCCTTTTTGAAGGACCCCATGCTGTACTCCATTAGGAAAACCACGGCAGGGAGCATTCCACAGTCTGAGCGTCCGCGGAAGAAGCTCCGTTGAGCCCGCACAGTTCGAAACAATTCTGGTTTCAATGTATGAGGATGGACTCCCCATCGATGGCAAGAGTTGCGATGGTGGAAGGTAGCCGTGGGCATCATGTCGAATGTTTAGATTGATATAAATAAGCCCTGAAAAAATAAATAAATGATTAAATAAATATCTTAGGACATTCCTTACACGCGGTCATCTGATCCCAAACTAAGCAGAACTTGTAATGTAACCAGATAACTGATATACTGCATATACTACTTTTTGTTTATAAATACATACTTTTTACACCCAGACTTAGGACATGTCCTGTGAGGGAATCGAACCCACGACCTGCGACGCGATATGTGGAATTTTAACCAACCGCGCCATTTGGAACCCATATAATTCAGGGCGTAAAGTCCGCAAACACAAACTATTTGAGTAATTAGACACGAGGGAATTTACATTGTACAGGACCCTAAATAAATCAAACATACTGTCTAAACACTAACTACATGAAAAAGCTCATCAGAGCCACATGGCCTAAGTTAAAAAGGTACATTCAGTGTTGTATGTAAACCCCAAAAAGATAAAATAAACAAACAAAAAGCAATAAACGACAGCTAGCGTTTATTTTGTGTGTGGCTGGCGAGCCACCCTGTGCGTTTCTTGACCCAGACGTTTCTCGTTGTTTAATTTTCTTATTTACATAGCTACAAGAGTCAAAATATCTGTGACACTGTATTTTCTAATGAGCGCATTGTTCGGCGTAGGCATGAGATGGAAATGTTGAAAATGACAAATGTAATAATGGCGCGCTTGAATTTAAAGTCTGTAGTACATCTCGTTTTAATCCCTTCTAATAGTAAAAGCATAATAGACCCTGAAGATTTTTTTTAAACTTTACTCTAATGCTTTTTTACTATTTTTCCTTTAAATATGTAAATAATAATAAATATTTATTTTATTCTAATAAAGATGACTTTCAGTTTTAAAATTACATTATAAAGTCCCATAAAAGATGTAACATGCCTCTTCCTACTTAAATTCTTCAGAGCAGACTAGTGGTAATATCCGGAGTGCTGAGCGATTACCATTATGCATCTAATAGCATTTTAATAGTTCTCAATTAAATTAATATACCATATTCCCTGATGAGACATCAGGAATAGGGCACGGTAGTTGAAAAAATAATAAATACCTTTAATTTTTTAAAAGAGGGTAATTTTTATCCCATTGTTATTGTGATAGAGTGCCAGCAATGATTATTATGCAAAGAGATTGATTTTTGTTATGTTTTTGAATTAGGTTTTTAAAGCTCATTGGTAGTAGCGAAGAATGCGGGTTCAAATCCCACAATGAGCCTGAACTGTTTGTGTATCAATACTTCGTGAGGAAACGGAGAGGTCGGGTACTTTGTAGTACCCGTGTAGCTGGCTACCACCTTGGGTAGCTGCATTTGATAGTTAATTCCCGTTTAGGCTGTGTACTTTACCACTTTTCTTATCTTCAATTACCAATGTAAGATTGTTATTAAAAGTGTTTCTGTGAGCTATAGACCCAGGCTAGACCTCGTGATTCTCGATAAACACCTATATAATTAGGGAATCTGCTCACAAAATTTCTCGAGAATCGGTTGAGAAATGCGTCCTGTAGAGAACAGTCGGAGATCCTTCTGAACATACGAAAGCGTTTTTCTCAAGCTGAAACGGAGATGCTTTGCTCACTTCGCTCGCTCGGTCAACAAAGTAAGATTGTTATTAACAAAATTTTAAAGTTAATAATGATAAAAATACAGCCAATTATACGTTAAAAGTTAAAGTGTTAATGTAACTCATATTTACTTAGGTTATACGCATGAATTAACTATTACCTCAGAGAGAGCTCCCGTGTTGGGTTATGATACGATTTTCCGGTGTTGCGGGTAAAGGGGTCATAATAAATGTACGTTGGGAATTATGTACCTACTTATTGTTAACAGGGTTAATTTTTCGTTGCAGCACCTTTAAAATCCTGTTACATAGCCTTTTTGAAATTTTAATTCAATATTATTCTTTGATCAGAAGCATTCCCATTTGAGCACCGATTTTTTGAGCACCGATTTTATTCCCTTTGGAGCACCGATGGTTTATTTGAAATGTCTAACGGTATTTCTCGACTTGGCAAAGGCTTTTGACACGGTCTCAATCCCACACTTATTATTTAAATTAGAAAAAATTGGAGTTCGGGGTCACCCTTTGAACTTATTTCAAGACTATCTTGCTGATAGGAAGCAGAGAGTTAAAATTGATAATCGGCTGAGTGACGAACTTTCAGTATACTTTGGCGTGCCCCAAGGTAGTATACTTGGACCGACCCTATTTTTGATCTATATAAATGACCTGTGCCAACTCTACCTCCGTAGCGGTAAAACGATTACCTACGCTGACGATACTGCTCTATTTTTTTATGGTAACAGTTGGGTTGAGGTTTTTGCTACTGCTCAAGATGGGATTAATGGGGTCAGTGCTTGGTTGCAGAACAACGGTTTGGCACTTAATGTTACTAAAACCAAATATATAACATTTGCACTAAGATCCAACCTGCTTCCACCACCATCTCTCTCAATCACCGTTCATTCTTGCCCATCGGAAGACCCGTGTTCATGTCCACCTCTGCAGAGGACTGAGAGCATCAACTACCTTGGGGTGATTATAGATCAGTGCCTTAGTTTCAAACCGCACATAGATGTATTAGTTACTAGGTTGCGCAAGCTTATATACATATTTAAGAATCTCAAACATGTAGCTGATCATCGAGTCATCAAGATGGTATACTATGCTTTGTGTCAATCGCTGGTGGACTACTGCATCACCTCCTGGGGAGGCGCTGCAAAAACTCATTTAATTGAGGCAGAAAGAGCCCAACGTGCTGTACTGAAGGTTTCCGCTGGTCTTCCCTTCCAATACCCAACAGTTGAACTATATAAAAAGTGGGATACCCTAACAATTAGACAAACGTTTATTCTGCACACAGTTCTCAGAAAACATTCGGAATTATTCTACGATCCAGAAGGAATGAAAGATAAAAGACGCAAAGGTACTGTATGTCAATCTCAAATATTCCACACAAGTCTTTCTCATAATTTTTATTGTTTCTTGGGCAGTTATTTGTATAATCATATTAATGATTTGTGTAACATTTATCCACTCCGCAAAACCAACTGTAAGGAGAAAATCACAAATCATTTAAAATCGCTTAACTATGAAGACACTGAAATAATGCTACGCCCCCCAATCTAAAGTGATAATATACTATACTAGCTTTATAGCCCGCGACTTCGTCCGCGTAGATTATTTCTTTTTTCTAGATATGAATCATTGTAACAATATAGAGCTTTGTTCATGGCTACTGTCCTCCACTACGTGTGATATTGACAAAAGTTCAGGTAGATTAAGAGCTCATATGCGAGGATGCCACATAAAACTGAAACAGTCCTGCCGCAAATCAACTCTAGCAAATTTCAGAGTTTTTCCCTGTGACTACAAACCTTAATTAGGAACTGTTATCTTTTAAATTCAAACGGAAGGTGATTTGAGTTCAATGGTATACGCGGCAAGAAGACTGTTTCTCCTCTGGCAGAACCAGTAAATATTTTGACCTCAATAACATTGCGGCGGAGAGCTGTTACTTGTAGTCTAGTTCCACAGCACAATTTTGGAGGCCTTATCTCTCTTTCCCTCATGTCTGAGGATCGTGGTCAACATCGGGTTTGCTTCTAGAGCGAATGATCTGCCTCCACTGGTTTCTGTAAAACTTGGAGGACGATGAGTCTTTTACTTGATCGGACCATCTTGTTGGTGAACGACCACGTAGTCGTTTTCCTTCCGTGTTCCCAACTATAATCAGATTTCCAAACTTTCATCGCCTTTGCGCACCATGTGGCCGAAATACGAAAAAATACGTTGGTGGCATATGGTGGACAATCGTGTTTTAATTTGAAGCTGCGATAGGATTGATGCATTGTTGCGTTTATCGGTCCAAGGTATTTCCAACATCCGTCTCCAGCACCATATCTCGAATGCATCAATCCTTTTTCTTTCTCGGGCCAGTATAGTCCACGCTTCCACTCCATACATGAAAATGAGGAATACCAATGCTCGTATTAACCGGATTTTTGTTTTAATACTGATTCTTCTCTTTTTCCTGGTGTTGTTTAGGCGAGTCATTTCAATACGCCAATACCATAAGCCGAAATAATAAATTGTAAAATTTTCACTCCGAAAATAAAGAACTTCATATACTAAATTTAATCCCCCTTTTCACTCCTTAAGGGGTTCAAATTCCAACAACACCGATATTCGTTGCGTAAGTTTATAACCATAAGCTTAAATAATAAATTTAGTGTACTTCCATACACAACTTCATCCCCCTTTTCCTCCCTTCGGTGGTGGAATTATTACAAACGCTGAGATAACTATATATTAATTTTCAATCGTCAGCCTAAACACAGAATTTTAAGATCCTAACTTCAAAACTGACGGATTTGCATACAAACTTTCGTCCCTTAGTTTACCCTGTTAGGGGTAGAATTTCCAAAAATCCTTCCTTAGTGGATGCCTACACTGTATAATAATAAATTTAGTGATGTTTAATGTGGAATTGAAGGACATGCATACACAACTTCATCCCCTATTTCTCCCTTTTGGGGGTGGAATTATTATAAACGCTGACACAACTATACATTAATTTTCAATCGTCAGCTTAAATACAAAATTTGAAGGTCCTAACTTCAAAACTGACGAACTTGCATACAAACTGAAAACCCCTATTTTACCCACTTAGGGGTGGAATTTCCAAAAATCCTTCCTAAGTTGATGCCTCCACTGTATAAGGTATCTGTGTGCAAAATTTCAAATCTCTAGGTCCAGCGGTTTGGGCTGTACGTTGATATATCAACAATCAGTTTATCATTTTATATATTAAGATTATTATTAAGATTATCCTCTTAGGGGTGGAATTACCAAAAATCCTTCCTTAGTGGATGCCTACACCGTATAATAATACATTTAGTGAAGTTTACTTTGAAATTGAAGGACTTGCATACACAACTTCATCCCCCTTTTCCTCCCTTCGATGGTGGAATTATCACAAACGCTGAGATAACTATACATTAATTTTCAATCGTCAGCCTAAACACAAAATTTGAAGATCCTAACTTCAAAACTGACGAACTTGCATACAAACTTTCATCCCTTATTTTACCCTATTAGGGGTGGAGTTTCCAAAAATCCTTCCGTAGTGGATGCCTACACCGTATAATAATATATTCAGTGAAGTTTACTTTGAAATTGAAGGACTTGCATACACAACTTCATCCCCCTTTTCCTCCCTTCGGTGGTGGAATTATTACAAACGCTGAGATAACTATATATTAATTTTCAATCGTCAGCCTAAACACAAAATTTGAAGATCCTAACTTCAAAACTGACGGACTTGCATACAAACTTTCATCCCTTATTTTACCCTGTTAGGGGTGGAATTTCCTAAAATCCTTCCTTAGTGGATGCCTACACCGTATAATAATACATTTAGTGAAGTTTACTTTGAAATTGAAGGACTTGCATACCCAACTTCATCCCCCTTTTCCTCCCTTCGGTGGTGGAATTATCACAAACGCTGAGATAACTACACATTAATTTTCAATCGTCAGCCTAAACACAAAATTTAAAGATCCTAACTTCAAAACTGACGGACTTGCATACAAACTGTCATCCCCTATTTTACCCTCTTAGGGGTGGAATTTCCAAAAATCCTTCCTTAGTGGATGCCTCCACTGTATAAGGTATCTTTGTGCAAAATTTCAAATCTCTAGGTCCAGCGGTTTGGGCTGTGGGCTGATATATCAACAATCAGTTTATCATTTTATATATTAAGATAATATAGTGGTTACGTATACCCCTAGTATCTTTTCTATGCTTTTTGTTCTTGCTCGCCTCTCAACTAACGTTTGTACACACTTATATACACACACACATTACACACACACACACACATTACACACCACGCCCAAACACTACACGTTACTGCCATATTTTTATTTATTGTTTTTCTTTCTTTACTTTAGTAATGTATTATTTTAAGTAAGTAATTTGTGTATTATTTAGTTGTTTGCATCTTACACGCATTTCCCTAATTTTATACTTAATATTAATAATCCGTGGAGTGGGCCCTGGTGACCTGTAATACAGGTTTTCATAAACCTACATCAGGCACCAGCTCTCACAAAACAGGTTTATGATGTTGTATTAGTTAGTACCAAATATTGTTATTTTTATCCTAAACCTATTGTGAGAGAAATAAATAAATATATACATATACAAATATATACATACATTTAGTATATTTTGTTCAGCAATTGAGAGGACAACCAACCTAACATATTGATCAGTGCTCAAGGAGAAATAAATATCCTTTGTGCTCTAAAAATGGGTGCTCTAACGATAATACTTCCTTTTATAATAAAACTGTTAATATTTATCGATATGTTTTATTAAACAACAGAACATTAGAAGCTACAAAACCATCGGTGCTCATATGGGAATGCTTCTTTGATCTTTACTATGAAAAAATATTGGCGCCCGTTTCCACCGCGACCCCCACAGCCACCCACAGCGAGCGGTCTAGATTTTTGCATTCCGCGTTTATCTAAGTGACGATTTTGATAATTGCACACAGCGAAAGCGATATTGACATTGACAGCGGCGGTCAAGGAGAACGCACGTAGATCTCCGACCGCAAAATTCGCTGTGGGATCGGCATGTACAAAATTGATCCTTGAAACGTAAAATCAAGGATAGATCGAATATAGGAACCAGCATTAGGGATTGTTGATGATCTTATCATCATACGAAAAAGATTAGTTTTCTTATGACTGTCAGGACAGGGAAACTTAGTGAACTTAGAGAACTTCTATACTACGGTGGTGAACTTGAGGTTGGTAGCCCTGCTGTAAACAAATACTTACATATTTTTTGTATCAAGGCCTTACGGGTGATGCTTTTCAGTATTGCTCCACGGGACCCCAAGCTGCCCAGCATTCAGCTCATACCTTCTGATTATTGCCATGTCATGTCAATCGATACTTTGTGTGATTCTATATACATCGCGAATCATCTATCGGTGTTTTTCCCACAGCTGCACTTGAGAAACGGTTTCGTTCTAGGCTTTGTGTACTTAGCATCTTCGGCCTTAGCACTTGGCTGGTAGTATCACAGACTATATAAAGATAATCACCACAGCTTTATTACTAGACCTGTCTTTAGAATATCACACAAAGCATTTTTTAAAGAAAAATGTTTCAATGCAATAAATCAAGTCATGCATAAAAAGGTATGATTATCTAAACTTAGGGACATTTTGCGGAGGGACAAAGAATGGTAAAAACAAATGTAGGTCACCGTTAATTCGCTTTGGGATGTCGTCTCGCCCGAACGGCAAGACTGGATTAAATTAGAATCAACTTTTTGTTTGTTAATGTTGAAAAATTAACGCTGAATTTGGCCACTTTGTGTATTGCTGTTTTCGTTGGAGGATAGGAATATAACTACTTAGGAGGATAACTACTTAGTAATGACTTCATTGAGCCAAATCTCTTTAGTTTTTGAGTCACAACAAAAAAAAACATTTTATAATTTAAGTACCTTGTGACCGAAAAACGGTAATAAAATACAAAAGATTCGATCGGATCGGGGATCGAACCCACGGCCTACAACATGGAATTATAACGCATTGACCACTGGCTATGGCTTATGTACATGCTGCAGTGAAATTACCTGGGTGTCCGAACTTTGCTCAATTTTTTTTCGTTTTCCTTAAGATGACCTAGCTAAACAAAAACCACTGCAAAACCCACATTGCAAATTTCATCGAATTCGTTAGAGCCGTTTTCGAGATCTCAAAACATTAAATTTAGAAATAGGAATTAAAATATATCATTGTTTTAGATAAAAGTAAAACATAAAAATATACTTTACGGAACGGAAAACGGGATCTCATCTCGTAATAACCAGCCAGACCAATAGCATCTTTACCGTAAAAATGACGTAACAAAAATGCGGAAATTCCAAGTCATTCCAACTAATACCCTCCTCTAATTACAAACAACAAAAGATAATAAAGGTACAGCCATAAAAGCGGTGTTTTTGTAATATAAAAGCTCGGGTACGTAGGCATCTGTTTTTAAAAACGATGAATCATTTAGTGTCAACTCGGTAATTTACGAATGGTTTGTTTTTGGACAGTATTTTTATATAAAAGTATTGGAGTTCTATTACAGGTAAGGAAAAGTTGGGAAGTGAGATAATTTACTTGACTATGCCACACGGGAAAGTTGATCCGGGAATTGAACCCGCGAAATGTTATGGTGCGTCTATGCTACGCGAACCGAGCAAGAGTTAAACACTCGTGGACGGACTTGCGAGCCTCTAACGACCGTTCGGCTCGCTCTCTTCTGCGCTCCGTCGATTGTCAGTTTTTTTCACGAACACAGGGATTCGCATCGTGTTATAGGCTCGTTGTACACACGGCAACACATCAAGCTATACATTTCCAGTATAAGCTGATCTCGCATTGTATAGGATTTCCCTGCAATGAGAGGTCAGCTTATATTGGAAATGTATAGCTTGATCTGTAGCCGTGTGTACGACCACAATTGATATCGCGAACAACGAACGAATTCCGGGGCCCAAGTCTGCTATTACAATTGTGTTCCAATTAACTATAGGAGTCTTCTCAGTTTAAGTGTATTCCGAACCGGTGGTAAATTCAACTGTATGTACATAACGTTCATAAGTGCCTTACTAAGGCCTAAACTGAATAAATGACTTTTTGATTTTGATTTTGATTGTGACTATCAGTGGTGTCAAAATTGACTCGTTTTACAGTTTTACTAACACAAGTAGTCTACTAACACAATAGTGTCATAATGGCGCCGGAATAGTTTTCCGATGATTTTCCACTGAAACTACAGTCTGCGCACATCGGCTCAATGATAATGGAATTTCAATAGTATCATATCAGTATGACATTTTAGCAGACTTGGCCCCTTGTGGTGGCTCGGCTCGTGATCGCTTCGCGTAGCATGGACTCACCATTAGATAACTTAATTGCTTAACATCCAAAGGGCTTTTAAAATGAAAATAGTATCGTATTCACACTATATTATAGGTTTCTCTGTGACTTCCTATAAATCCTATCCTCTCTTCTCTTATGCAAATAATAAGTAGGTATAATAAGATATCGGTATTTCATTGATTATGTTTGTCCGCTTTGAGTTCAGTATTTCGCACCTGAAATTTGTTTTGACAAGATATCTTCAAGTTAACTATCCACATTTACCTATACAGTGCTATTTTTCAAAGATAGCCAAATTATTAAAGGCTATTTTAGTCATAAATATGAATAACTTTGAAAAATCATCGCTGCACCATCAAAATTAATGAGTCGTTCCCATAGTAAAAGTTGATCATAATGATAAGTAGGTAGGTACATTGAACATGTGGCTTCTCTTTGAAAAGTAACCGTATACCCAGATTGATTTTCAGATATTTTAGCTATTAGTATGACATTATCCGCAGGGCTCTTGTTGTCGCTAACGTGCCTTCCGTACTGGAACCAGTCGGTATTGCGCGGGGCGACGGCAAGAGACCGGATGGTATATCTTTGATCCCTTGGAGTGTCGGCAAGTCGCTGGTATGGGATGCCACATGTGTCGATACACTCGCGCCATCTCACTTACCGGTGACTTGTAAAGCTGCAGGGGCAGCTGCGACCAGTGCGGAAAATTCAAAATTCAAAAAATACGCATCGATTGGACCCAATTATATTTTTGTGCCTTTTGCGGTCGAGACCATAGGACCGTGGGGGGTCCGAAGCTCGCCGTGTTGCTCGCACCTTGTCATCAAAATTGATCGAGTCCTCCGGAGACCAGCGGAGCTTTTTCCGCCAACGCGTCAGCTTGGCTATCCAAAGAGGAAACGCTGCCAGCCTTCTGGGAACCTTGCCGTTAATCGGAAGCAGCGGCAGGCTTGAGGAAATTTTCTATTATATAGATTGTATTTTGTACATATTTGTTGTAACTAAAGTAGGATATAAAATGTACACACCCATTTTGTAAAGTATTAGAAATCAAAAATTCTGATAATTTATTTCAAATTGTATTTATTTTCGTTTATATAATTAAGTCATTCATCCATGCCTCTCACCACAATATTGGTCCGTCCAGAATCTCTCATTACCACAATAAATATCTTTTCATTATACTATTATTATATAACTAGCTTTTTGCCCGCGGCTTCGCTCGCGTAGACTATAAGATCTTTACATTCGTGTTATCAACGATATATTGTTCGTGAAGATTGTTGTTGTTGTTGTCAAAATACTCGTATATTCTTGTGGACTTCGGTGGACGGTACCGACCGTATAAGGGTATTTAGGGGATGAGGACGCGGCAAGAAATTGCATCATTTTTTTTACTAAGTGTAGGCCTGTTGTTTGACCACAATCTCACCATGGTAAGTGACGATGTGGTCGAAGGTGGTACACGCAGCACACAAAGCCTAGAAGAAACTGGCTCTCAAATGCAGCTGTCGGAACACACCGACAGGTGCTTGGCGGCAGAGTTTCAATTTGAGGGTGGTAGCCAGCCAGATGAGTACAAAGTACCCCCGTGTTATGGTATTCGTTCACTAATAGGTTTTACATTTTCCCCAAGTATTAAAGGCTTCTTTTGTTATCCCGCAAAAGTGGATTTATATAGGCTAGGCTATAGGATTCCCCGATTGTCAGTGTTGCCAGAGCTCCATAAGGAAATAAAGTTTTTCCTCAGGCTAAGGGGCTCTAAACCACTTGTCGGCTCGGGATCGTCGAGAATTCTAATGGCACGTTGCTGAACTGAGTCTAGAGGCCCAAGCTGGTATCAAGGTGCTCCCACCCACAGATGACAGCTGCACTCCATATGGGGTCGGACTTGCGACTTATAATGTTGCAGTCTTTGCCCCGATGAGAATGCTTCGCTCTATTAAGCACTCCCGTGTTTTTTGGATACCAGTTTGACTTTGTCTTCTAGATGACTACAGAACAGAACGTTAGAGATATCAACGCCAAGGATCCCTTAGTTTTTTATGATGTTGAGGGAAAATGAAGAGCGAGTGAATGGAAGTAAGAGAGGTAGGTACTGCATGGGAAAGTACCTCCACCTTACAGAATACTGCAGCTAAATAACTTAATGTTGTGTTTGTGCGCGTCAGTGAGGTTACCAAAGCTCGTTGGGGGAGGAGGAAAGGTTGTTAACGCGTGATGCAAGCGTCCATATGGCTACGGTAACCGCTTACCATCAGGCGGACCGTGTGCTTGTATACCGACTTCATCGCATTAAAAAAAGTGAAGTGAGGGTCGGCAACGCGCGATTGATACCCAGGGCGGTGCAAGCGTCTATAGGCTACTATCAGACTGGCAGTATGCATATTTGCCACTTAAAGAAAAATTGTATCTTATCTGCATCTAGGTACACCTATTTACTTATGTGCTGCATCGATGCCAGTATGGTACTTTTGTTGATCAGTTTTGTTGCCCACCACATGCTATTGTGCGTAAGAAGCGCAGGCACGCCACTCCGACCGATCTTAATGACATCATTCATAGGGCTCTTGCCAGTGCCCACATGTCAGCTATTCGTGAATCGAGTGGCTTGATGCGGGACGACGCTGACGGTAATAAGTCTGATGGAATAACATTAATGTCCTAGAGGAAAGGACAGCCTTTAATATGGGATGTAACTTGTGTCGATACTCACGCACCGTTACACCTTTAAGAGACCGTCAAAATAGCTGCAGTGAAGCTGACTGTGCTTAAAATCTAAAGCAGCGCAAATGTATATTAGCATCACCATACAGCGCCGGCAATGCTTTAGGCATGCTACAGGCAGCTGGTAGCGATTCAATAGCTGATCAAATACCAACTGATAGTAGATCAGCTCTTCTCTTTGTTAACGGCTGTTCACTTCTTTTTATTTGTTTTCTGTTTGTTTTCTATTTTGTTTATCGAGGAATTACATCATATTTTTAAAATGTATGGTCTGATCATGATACAATTTATCTTAACGAACATTTTAGCGTTGATTACACGAATGTAAAAATCTTATAGTCTACGCGAGCGAAGCGCCTAAGCCATTTCTGAGGAATCGGTGAATATTATTTTTAATAAAATGATGTTGCGTTTTGCCACTGACCAATCCATAAAGCACGATGACGAAGCCTAAGATGGAGCACACTTACCCAGAAGAAACCTATTCACTCTCACCTTGAAAGTCCCTAGACGTTGGACGCAACTCCCACTCCCTTGCTGTCCGCATTATACATGAGGATATATAAATTACTGTGTCCGTACTTTCGGTATGTCAACAACATACGTCTGAAAATTTTCCCAGCGTCTAGTGGTTCGGTTTAAAAATGGGGATGGTGGAATAATTGGTCCTGCGCACACTCTTCGAAACAATTATATCCTGTTACTGTTCAGGCATGAAGTACCGCTTAATCTTAGACAGGTTCCCAGCTATCTAACAGCTGTTTATGCATTCGACTCAATAGAACAGTCCAAGTTTATTTTGGCTATTAAATTCATGCCGAGGAGATCAACACAATCGCACATAGGCAAGGATATATTTTGGAAAGCAGGAGCTTGGTGGAAAGGACTCCTTTTGGCGGTGAAAAGAGACGCCTACATACATGCATGGAAAAAAGACCCATACGCGTCGATCAAAGAACCTTCTCTTTTTTTTTGAGTCGGTTTATTATGGCACCTTTGTAACGGGAACAGTGGGAAGTCGTCCCTCAGCATGCTGCTTGGAGAAAAAGTATTTTTAATAAGATTTATTTTTAATTTCGCTGGTTCGATGCCTAGGTGGGCCTTTTTAAAAAAAATCTATCAATACAGCTGTGTTTTTTTTTAGCTTTTGCTATGTAACTAAACTGGCTTTTTTTCAGTGGACTAAATGGGAGGGAGTCTCTGATGAATTTATATTCTTCATCCGAAATCATCTTAAATTTCTTTTTGATAGAAGCTGTTGGTACCTTCCTCCCTTACACGGAGAAAATCCTATTCAGAAATTATTGAACGTGTCATAAAATCGTGAGAACGAAACCATAGTGCGATTCAGGAAAAAGACAACGCCATCTAGTCATCAATATTTTAGTACTTACATCTGTGTGTAGCCGTGAGACGGCCTGCAAAATTATTAAATTGGGATATCTTTTCTTCCCGTCAGCCATTTTTAATGAAACAAAGCCTAGTTGAAGCGCCAAAAAATGTCGAATCTGCTCGTGGTAGTTCCATGCAAATCCATTCAGTGGATTCTGAGATTAGCGTGTTCAAACAGACAGACAGACAAAAAATTTTTTTTTTAGTTTTTTGTATTCAGTTCCTCATCTCAAATCACCCCCGATCAGTTTTTGGTAAATACATTCAATGTACAGACACGCCGGTTCTACAGTTTTATTATATGTATAGATTTTAGCTTAACTAATATAATATTTACATTTTTACATACAATAAAACACTTTTGAAAAATCTCAATTAACTAATAATCTTAACGCATTTAAACTATTATATTTGGTTTACATTTCTCAATATAATGATAAAACTTTATAAATTTTTATACAAGTCAACTATTTTATTTATTTACATAACTATAGTTAGGCCGCGTACTCACTAGCGAGTTACTGTAAGTTTTGCTGAATTACTTAAAATTATAGAAATAAACTACAAAAGGTAAAAAGTCCTATTGTATAAAGTAGTAGGTACGTGAATCAGTATATAAGTCAAGTATGGAGTAAAAATTTTTATATGTAAAACCTGAACCTTTGACATAAGGTTTGTTTTCGATTACAATCTGTTCAAATTATTATTTCAAGTTATAAGATGGAGCGCGCGGGCCACGAAAGTAAAGCCAAAAAAGCAAATACAAATTCAAAAACAGATAACAAACTAATAGTGTTACAAACTTTATTTAAGAAAAACACTTCTTTATTAGTAAAATGTGGTTAAACAAAGCAAATACCAATTAGTAAACGAATACCAGGTATCTGATCTTTTCTTTTATGTTCCGCGCGCCTTTTATTCGGTAATCTGTGAATACAACTATTAAATTAAATAAAATGCAAATCATATGTCATAAACACCTATTTAATAACATTTATAATCAATATTCTACATTGGATAACAATTCTCTCTATTTCGCGAGACGCTCTACTATTCTCGAGAAGATTTTATCCCACTCAAATTGAACGTAAAATCTACGCTTCCAAGTAGGTTACAGCTTGTGCTATGTTTACAGTAACATATTAATGAGTACATGACTATATTACAAATTTCAGCATCAGTGTTAAGGCTTTGATACACTTGATCGTTTCGTTGCCGAATTGGGAAAAAAATATTCGGCAATAAATATTAGAATAGGAATACGTTGTACCTCGCGGATTCATTCACGTTGTCTTTGAATAAACAGGCCATCTTATGCTTAATCGCAAACCGAGATAACGTCCTACAAACTCTTCAGTTAATATTAGTTAAGTTAGGTATAGATTGTTATTAAGCACATAAATATCGACATAAAGTAACATAGCTCACAAGTTCAAATCGAGAATAAATTAATTTATCCCCGAAATTACGATTTTTTATTTTTTACTAGCTGTCCCGCGCGGTTTCATCCGCATTCCCGAGGGATCGTATGTTTTCCGGGATAAAAAGTATCCTATATGTTAATCCAGAACATATTCCATCAGTTTGACAAATTTCATCCAAATCCGTTCAGTAGTTTCTGCTTGAAAGAGTAACAAACATCCACCTATATAAATTTTCGCGTTAATGATATTAGTAAGGATGTTGTTTGAAACAGGATTTTATTTCGGTATTCGGCAAACGGCCAAATGCAACACAACCTTAACAGCGTTCATGGAAGGTTTCATTACAATTAATGCAATTAATTTTATTTATTTTCGTAAGCACCAATAATCATTTACTATTAAATTTGAATGAATATGACAGTAAAATTTACATACAACAGTTGCATTCCGAATTATTTCTCGTTTCGTTTGCAATATTAAAAACACTCTTTATAATTAACAATTATAAATAAATAATTGGTGTAAATAAATAAAAATATTTTAATGCAAGAAATTAAACTAAATTAATAAGTATACTAATGGACTATATTGTCTGTTATCAGCTCTCAGGATGTCTTAAACAGACAATGTTCATAGGACCTTCGTGTATCGAGCTGAGGTAGACCTTAGACCCTTGGCATAAGGTATATAATCACTGTGCATACAAAGCAGGTCTAATTTTCAAATACGGGATACACTTAATATTTTGACCTGTAGAATCAGAATGTAAGAATATGAGATACCCATATTAGTGTGAATATGAGCGGTGCAGATGTACAAATAAAAATAAACATGAGATTAATATGAGTGTTACGACATACCAGTAAAATAGTAACTTAAAAATAATATAATCATCATCAGTATAATGAACTTGATTACGAGTAACATTATTTGTTATCCCGTCGAAAACACTTCTTTTTTATTCGATAACCATAAAATAGGAATTCCGATTTCTGGTAAACAAGCCAATTTATAATATAAACGATTCCTAGGAACATACCGATAATCCTAAAGATACCAAAGTCCTGATTAATACATTGAACACTCTGGTACCAGTTTCAGTGGACTAATTGCAGTAAACTTTATGAGAATCCAATAATTTTGTTACTAAGCCAATTTCCATTCAATTGGAAACTAAATTTGACTTGCCTGCCACAAACTCTGCATTCCTCTTTGGAAACCTGCCAATGAGTGCCAACTTGAGAAATTATACCAACCTAAATATTACACTTGTGTTGCATTATCACTAGCGTTAATTAAAAATTGCTCTTTCACTTCACAGGAATTTCTTTTCCTAGGTTTAGGGGGAGGTTTAGGAGCAGTTCGACTTCTCCCTAAAGAGCCACTAACACTATAATCAATCCTTAAGTCCCGGTTCCTGATAAGACTCTCGTTCTCCGCCAGCATTACTTTCAAAGGTCTTTGCAGATGTGATGATTTTAGGACGTGCGAATTTGCTGACATCGCCTGCAACGCTAGCAATTGATTATGGATGTTAGGTGAACTGATACTGCTTCTTGGTATCGTTGCATGTGGTGTACCAGGAGCAGGAGATGGTGCTGGTTCAATCTCTTCACTTCCATCTTGGAAATTACGCTCCAATTTTCCAATTGGACCCAAATCCATTTCGCTTTTATTAAGACTGTAATAATTCCCTCCATGCCCAAAGAACTTCGTGTTAAAACTGTCGTAGTATGGGATAACTCCGTTGAGGGTTGAAAAGACTTGGGGTCTTAAATTATGGTCAGGGATTCTTGGTCTTCTTGGTAAAGTAACATAGCCTTTTGTGTTGATAATTGGGATTGAACTTTGGTAGTTTGGAGATTGGAATCTGTTGTAAAGAGCAGCATTGATGGCAGTTACTCCATACCCTGGGGATTTGACAGGACTGTCCTGGTTTATTTGTGAAGTGCCGCCAGCTGGTGACACCTGAGGGGCTCCTCTAAGGGGAAATGAGAGGAGGTCAGGCGGGTAGGCCTGATGCTCCTGAGTGAGGCGGTCTATGAGCAATGCTTCATGGGATATTTTTGGAAGTTCCAACTCTGCATGACGGCTGTTGTCTTCGTTGGAGGCTGCAAAGAAAAGGATAATTTTATTTTTATTGAATTATTTCAACATTAGAAGGACAACCTTCCACCAGCAGCCCTGGTCAAAGAGTTGCTAGATGCAAACATCTCAAGACCATTCATTGTAAAAAAATTGTGAGAGTGGTCTATGTTCAACAGTAAGAATCCCTGGGCTAATATCATGGTGAGACAAGAATTTATACTTGGGAATGGTCAACTATGTAGACCCCTCAAATTAGTAATAAACGTTTGTTTATCCATCAATGCATTTTGCAATGCAATGCAGTTGTCAATTGTTTGTAAGGATGATGAATATTCATAGCTGACATTATGGAATATTTGGTACTGAAAACTGAAACTCTGAGGCTTCCACTGTTCAATCATTGTTATGAATGATTGATGTTGAAATATTTATTTCAAAAAACTATTTCATAGATCGTTTGTAAAATACGATGCATCGGATGTCAGTGCATATTTTATACGACCAAGTATCTTTTCGAATAGCGTTGTTTTGTTTGTTGTTAATATTTATAATATAAATTACCACAGACATAAATCTAAATAGATACCGCACGTCCCTCGATGTACCTACCATAATGTCACAAGATTGATTAAGTTAGGTTGGCATTAGATTTTTAACGTGAAAATGAAGCTATCAAATTTGTCAATTAAACATATCCCTCGCTACACATCTCTGGCGGACATGTAGCCTTAAACGAGTTCCCTGTCCGCGTGAAACAGTTTCAAAAGAAATACTTTCGGCCCCCTGTTTACACAGATTTTGCCACGCGAAGTACATACTTGCGGCATCTATTTAGATGTATATCTGTGGAAATTACTAATCTGCGCTCAAACTTATTTATTAAGCTAAAGTCTTGATAAGGTTAACGTAACTATTAACTCTATCACCGATTCAGTAAAAAAGAAACAGAAAAATTAAATATAAATAAATATCCTGGGACATTCTTCACACACGGATTCCAAACTAAGCAGAGTTTGTACTATGGAATCCAGATAACTGACATTATACATATACTACTTTTTGTTTGTAAATACATACTTAATATACATATTTACACCCACACTCAGGACATACAGATATGTTTATGGACACAAATGCATGTCCTGTGTGGGAGTCGAACTTACGACCGCGTGGCGCGTAAGGTGAATCTTAATCAACTGCGCCAACTGGTTGTTCAGTTTCATGATTCAATATTTAGGATAACTACTGTTTACAGAGTAGATAATATACAGGATAGTGTTTTATTGAAAACGTATTACCTATTATAATAGCTCTTCTAATTCACAACTTTTTATTTTGTATGTACTAGTATGTTAGCGTCCGAAAATTTTTTGTTCCGTGTTAGCGTCTGATGGCATTTATACCGTTAGGGTCACCGCTCATTATAACAGCACGGCTATGCCTCGGCATTTACCTTGCCATGCAAGTGAGGCCTTTGAATCGTATGCGTTAAAGTAAAACAATGACTAGATAAAATTGTTGACGCCTTGCGACAAGCGCTTTCCGCTACAAGCCACTAGTCCCTGACCACACGCTTCCAGCGAGCGGCCCGCTCCCTTGCTGCGTGACACTAGCAAGCGGTATCTTGCCAAAGCCGCGCCACCAATTTCACCGGCGCCGCGCCGCCCGCGAGCTACCACGTCGCAGGTGGCGCGCTGGCAGCTAGTGGTTGGATTGAATTAAGGCAGTGCTGGGCCGTTGCTGCGATGGAGCGGTGCTGACATAGTGAGCAATGACCCTTACGCGGACAAATCGGCTAGCTCTAAAGGTTGGCTCTGATTCTACAAAACCGACCCAGCTATAAAGGTATTTTGAGGGTATCAAAGTTCGTCAACTGCTGAACGATTAATTACCAAAAAACTTCGTAACAAGTGTTACGTAAAATAACATCTTTAAAAGTTTAAAAGATTATTCGATAACGTTGTTATTCAGTTAATTTCACTCATCCTTTCCGTCGAAAACACTCTGAACCTCTCCAAATTTATTCCTGTTCCTTACAACAAAAGTTAGTAATTTCAATACTTTAGAAGAAGTCCTAAATTTAATTTTAGCGAGTCAAAGATTTATAATTTCTCAAGTTATAACGGAATATTCAACAATTTTGGCTTACGTAACTTGAGAGCTTGCGATAAAAGTAAGTTAACATAATATTTTACATGCATATTAAGTTATGTGCGATTTTTCCTAAAGTTGATGTATCATATCAATAATGTTTGAACGATTTATGACTAAAGTTTTTCCATATGAAAGTTATTCTGTAAAAAATAGTAATATTTGTTTTTCGAAATAATTTATGCTCGTAAGATAATAATAATGTTCTCATTTTTTTTTAATCAATCCATGGAATAACATCAAAATAGAGAATATAAAGAATTTATTTGTTTTCTTTAGGATTTTAAAGAACTCCTTGCAGATATTTATAAAACTAACAGTATATTTAAAATAACTTACAAATAGAAAATAAATTATGAATTGTATTTTTGAAAATTGCTAAAATTGAAAGGAAAAAAACCACGTAGCAAAAATAAGTTGACATAGCAATAGCTTCAACGCATGTTTTTTTCCTATAGTGTTGTAAAGATTTATTAGTTATCGATGTTTCGTTGTAAAAGCGTACCATTAATTACACTGAAGTGTGCATAAAACATATGAATGAAAAAGATTTTTGTTTAATTAATTTTATTTCTAAAAACCTTAAATTTTTTATTTATATGTATAATAATCGCCAAACTACTAACGCAGTTTGTAGCCGTGCACTCCTTCACATTTTTGTAGGTATGTATGTACGTACATGCTACTACAACTGGTAGGTACTTATATTCAGTATATAAGTATATACTTACTTATAAGGTAACCGCTTAACATCAGGCGGGCCGTATGCTTGTTTGCCACCTTAGTGGTATAAAAAAAAAAATTCAAATAAACTCTTTATATATAATAAATATCTGGAAATACATAGCTCAGATTATATTTGACTTTGTTTTAAGGAAACCAGAAAATTCAAAACCGTTTTGTTGAAAATCTGTCGCCCAACATCCTAACGGTGTGTGCCGGCAGTTGCTCTTGGAATTAATTTGTGTCAATCTTGGCAAAGAAGTCCAATGACTGTACAGTAGTACCCAACTTATATGGCGCGTCGTGAATCTTCGTTCGCACAGAAAAGAAAGTATGGCCCCGAAGATATAGTAACCCCGAAGGTATGGTAACGAAAGAATGCTTAAAACTTACAATCAACCTTAGATCACTAATACATATAAGGTTCATAATACACTGCAGCTGTTAGTTCCACAGAACAGATAAATAAGGTTAGAATGGTAATGTGGGCGGGGCAAGCGCGCCACAGTTATGATTCGATAATCATAACTCGACCGATTCGCGGTCAGTGCGCGTCGGATTACATTGGAGAACAGAGCTCTGCTTATAATGCCGTGTTGTGCTATAATAACGTGTAAGACAAAAAAGTCAGACCTCAAGTATAGAGCGAGGAGGTATATCTTTCCATCGGTAAGTCGAAAATAACATTTAATTACAATATTATTAGTAAAAAACATAAAAACATATTGAACACTATGAAATACCAAACATTAACAAAATTATTACAACAAGTTATGAAAAACATACATTGACCGATGTGTACTCGCTCAATCAGCGCAATGACCAAATCCGCTTTCAATGTACTGCATACATTGCGTCTTCTACACCTCGTCCTTTGCCCTGATTGGCAGTGATGTAAGGCGCAGCATGTTTATCGATAGTGACGTGACCATGTGGTTTGGTTAAATAAAATCATCGATAGAATTCTAGACTATATATAATATAATTACGTTTGACAAAGATAATTTTCGAATTATTTTATATTTAATTAACGATAGTACATTTTTAGTTAGACGTATTTTGAAATTAGATATTATATTAATCATTGAATGAATGTGACCGAATGATATAAATGGACATATAAGACCCCTCCTCATCTACGAGTATTTACTATGATGTATTTAGTATTATAATCTAAGTAAAATGTAATTTGACTAATGCAATAAATTATAAATTGTAGGTTTCCTAAAGAACCTAACGCCAGGGAACAATGGATTGGCGTGACAGGTAGAGGTAACTGGAAGAGCCGATAACCGATGTGGAAGAAAGGTTCTCGAGTGGCGACCACGTACTGGAAAGTGCCGAGCGGGACGACCTCCCACCAGGTGGACCGACGACCTGGGGCCTAATTCTCACTTCCCTCGAACTAGCCTTCGAATCGAACTTGCATTACGAGTTCTATTTCGACAGTAAAATTTCGAGGGGCGGAGTCTATTTTTCGATTCCTGTATTCTCGGCACTGATCGACTGCCTGACTGATTAACTAACCTTCGAAATAAGTTCGAGTGTAAGGAGTAAATGTTGCCATTATGATGGATACAAATTGCACGATGCGTTTCGTTTCACTTGATAATTGCGTTTTGTTAACGTACGTGATAATTTTATATCTTAAATTAAAATTTAAAAGATTTTAATGAATATAAAATATTTAAAACAACGTTTTACTCTTATTATATCCTAATATATCCGGAATTCATAAGTTAATCAATTTTATATAATAATTATAAATGAATATGACAAAATATTTTCTGTGAGTAACGGAAATCCTTAGGCTTATCTGTCATTACGTTTCCAAATGACAACCTAACTGTTTGACGTTTGATAGTTCGCATTCGAAATACGTTTCGAACGGTCCCGACCAGTCGAAGTAGTTCGAGCGCTAGCCCTCGAAAAATAAGAGAAAATGGCGGCTTCGAAATTCTCAGAATAGCCTTACTTGATTTTCACTCGAAAAAAGTACGAATTCGAACATTATTTGGAACAAGTGATTAATTCGAGTGAATGAGAATTGGCTCCCTGGGGCCCAATTCTCACCCAAGCGAAACTGATCGCTCGATCGAAAAAAGTACGTATTCTAACTTTTACGAACGTTACGTTATTCTGGCAATTTCAAGGCCGGCATATTTAGAAGGGAAACCAGTCAGCTAGAGCGTTGATTGGTCGGGACCGTTCGAATTGAATCCGCCCCTCGAAATTTTACAGTCGAATAGGACTCGAACCGTAAGTTCGATTCGAAAGCTAGTTCGAGGGAAGTGAGAATTGGGCCCCTGGTCAGATCTACTATCCGATTCAGTTCTACACATTGTGGTACACTTTACGAAAAAACGATCACACCTCTACAGATGATGCACAATCAAGAATTGAAAGTATAGGATCAAATCTATATTTGAAATTTAGCATAGGTAATTAAAATGTTTGTCTAGATGATAAGACTTACCATATACATTGAGCTATAGTGATAATAGCTCAATAACCATATATGGTTTTCCGGGGTGTGATGATGAAGTAGGAGGGCATGCGCTGGATGGGGTTGTTGGAATTGTCGTGAGATGAACTTTGACCACATGTGGTATCCCTGGTCTGATGATGGAGTAGAATGGTAGGTATTTAAACTGTATAACGGAGCAACTTATCCTAGCCGTGTTTGGGGTTGTTGGAATTGTCCTGAGAACAGCTTTGACCATATATGGTTTTCGGGCTCTGATGATAGAGTAGGAGGGTAGGTAATGGAACTCCATAGCGCAGCAACGTATCCTAGCCATGTTTGGGGTTGTTGGAATTGTCGTGAGATGAACTTTGGCCATATATTGTATTCAGGGTCTGATGATGGAGTTGGAGTGTGGGTAAGCACTGAAACTCCATAGTGGAACGACGTATCCTTATCCTAACCATATTTGGGCTTATTGAAATTAAAATATTAAACTTAGTTACAAAAAAATCTTACGAGCCCTTACAAAGCTGCGCTTTTAGCTAGTATATAGTAAAAAAATAAAATAAAATAATTTTTAATATTAATTTCATGTTACATTTTTCCCCACGCATTCATCAGATAATTTATCGATAAAAATATCGACTTTATCAAGCAAATCAAATCTGTCAAATTTAGCTTCATAATTTTAACAGCTCACGCCTATGAAGTATCGTATTTTTTCGGTAATTACTTACTAACGATAATGTCGTTCTTCATTGACGGGTCCCACCCACTTAGTGAAGTGCCACGCACAACGAACAACCAGACTATCAATAATCAGTTTAGAAATAAAACAAATCGAACATTAGAAGTTAAGATTTAGTTAACTATATAATTTGTTGTAAAAATTTTCGTTATTTGCGCACTATAATATAATATATTATATATCTATCACGCAGTTATCCGAAAAAAAACCACTACATACCCTAATAGTTTTATTAGTTTTTAATTGTCACAAATTGATTATTGCCGGTCCAAAAAATCATTATGCTGAATAATAATATAATTAATTCAATAGAAAAAGATATGTTAGTTTTGTGTAATCCGTACAGCATAACCATGCAACTATCGATTCCAAGTTCTATGAGAATAATAATTGATAATCGAACCGATTCATTAACGATTATACACCACTACCCATCCCTACTGTAAGTTGTCAACATTTTTGACAGGTGTATGCATTTTTGCGTGTGTGAGTGTCTATGCCCACGGTAGCTTAGTGCTAGTGGGCGAACGAATATCTGCCCTGAGATTTATGTGTGCGTGATTTGGTTGTGTGCGAAATATTTGTAAAAATATGATTGCGTATATGATTGCGTATGTGTAGAAATTAAAATAGTGGGGGTCAAGCGGCGACACTGGTCCTAGTACAAAATTGGAGCGAGGGCCTTTCCAACCTTATTTATCTATTCCGTGGTTAGTTCCGTCTCTCTCGCAAATCACGTTCCTCCGCACGGCGTGCGCTAACATGGCGGCAGCAGCCGACCAATAGCGTTTCCCGCGCTTTGAAAATGTATTTTCTGCGCAGGTACATCGGTAAGCTATATTAGTTGGGTATTACTGTACATCTGTTATCTTCTTGTTTGGACCTTGATGGGAAACAGGTCTAAATAAAGTTGTATTTTATTGCATCGAAATTCATCTATCGATAAACTCATTGCATGTTACAGCACTATTTCGTCTACTGAAGCCACAAACTTGAAGCAGAGAGCCATAAATTATATTTTGCGCTTATTTTTGCAAACATTAATCAATTTAATAAGGAAACTTTGAATGCTTTATTGCGAACATCGCTTGTAACAGATCAAAGTAAACCATTAAACGAAGAATTTGTTTGATTTCAAAGTTAACATTTCCATTCGCGATTGTAAAATTGCTTCGTCGGTCAAAAGCTACCCGCATTGCCTACCAAAAATGAGAGACGAATCTAGAGTAATGAGATAAATTGGGTTTATTTAACTGTCTGTTGATAAGAAATAAATTGATCAACTTTAATTCAAAAGATAGGGTGGTAACTTCAGTAAACCTTCATAAGTGCCCTTCTGGGGCCTAAATTGAATAAATGGCTTTGACTTTGACTTTGATAGAAACATTTCTCTAACATAACAAAATAATCGTACTGGTCTATTAAAATTTTTGAATTTTTAGAAAACTCTTAGGAACAGGATTGAGAGAGGTAGTTGAGAAAGTTGTGTATGAGAAAGGTCACCAGAGCTCATAGGGGATGCTTCTTGTGTTGCAAGCGTCCATATGGCTACGGTAACCGCTTACCATCAGGCGGGCCGTATGCTTGTTTACCGATTAAGTTTTAGAAAAAAAAAAACAGAATCACCACCATGCTTACAACGAAGATTGAAAAGGGGATATGGGTCTCAAAAAATACACCTATCCCTCGATTTCTATGTAGTCCGTTCATCAAAGTGCGTACCAAGGGCACCTCTAACATTTAAAGTTCCGTGTACTTTACTCAATCATTTACGCATATTATAAATAAAAAAATATCCTATCTGACTCCAAACTAAGCAGAACTTGTACTGTGGAAACCAGATAACTGATACTTTTTGTTTGTAAATACATACGTAATATACATAATTACACCCAGACTCAAGACATAGAGTCATGTTCATGCACGAACTTCGGTGTGATAGATAGAATCTTAACCAACCATGCCAACTAGTCCGTCGTATAAGTTTTATACTAAATATTTTTTTATTTTCATTTCGGTCGTATCTATGTACCCTAATTTCCCCTTACTACATTATTTACTGGTACTAGCCGCATCCTGCGGTTTCGTTTGCGTGCTGATTTCCGACGCAGAGGCAGCTACCACCGAATACTGGCATTATAAATCATATTAAACATGGAAGCCATGGCTGAAGTTTATGCTTTTAATCATTTCGTTTCTGACGTCTAATTTTGGGGTATTTACCCACCTGGGTAGGAGTTTTTATTTAACTTGATTTTAGGTATGAGATTAATTTTTCATGCTAAACTTAGGTATCAAGAATATAACAGTATTTTTATATTATAATTACATCCTGGGAAATTCTTGGAAGTGTATTCCGAACCGGTGGTAAATTCAACTGTATGTACCAACTTAACGTTCATAAATGACTTTTTGATTTGGTTTGATCTTCACACATGGCTATCTGCATTATGTAAAGTTTGGGCAAATATTTGTTTGTTTGTATAAATGTTTTTTAATGCGCCGTAAAGACTGAACTTATTTGAATGAAACTTGGCACAAACATTGTTCCCTGGAATCAAACATGGAATACTAATGGAAGCTATTAAATAAATTACACTCACCTAAAATGGAATCATTATCTAGCAACGTTCTATTCAACTCGGACATTTCTGTCGCTTCACTCGTAAGGGACGGTGGCGCTTCATACTTCCTAGGCGGCTTCGTTACAGGGTTCACCTCCATCTTCATACCCTTTTCCATCTCTGATGCTATTGAACCCTCAATCAACACCTCACCATTCGACGAACGGTTATCAGTTTTAATCAGTCTTTTAATTTCATTATTCTGCGTTGTAAAATAACAAACTACTAGTGCCGCACCAAATATTATGACGATGGCAGTTAGACAACCAACTAAAATAGCGAAGGAATCTGTATCCATTCCAGCTATCGTGCCAGCTCCACTAAATCTAGAAAGGACAAGGCTAAGTGTTTTCTCATCTCGACCTCCAGGGTTTTCTGCTACACATGTATAATTCCCTCTATCGCTATACCGAGCATTAAGAACAGTAAGATTAACCCATCTAATCAAGTCCATTGTATTCTCCGTCATTACATATCGAACCTCCCCAAAGGCTTTCATTTCGATAGTTTTACCATTGAATCGCCAAACGACCTCAGGTGGTGGGTTCCCGACAACTTTGCAAGTCAGAGTCACGTTCTCGTCGTAACTTTTGACCGTTGTATCGGGTAGAGGCTCGAGTATTGTAGGCCGACACGCGAAGTTCGATGAATCTAACTCGTTCCAAAGTTTATCTTGCACCGCTACCGGCTCGGCGCATGACGTCGGGGCCGTGTATAAGTTATGACTGATCACCCAATCTCTAAATGTCTGTAAGTTACAATCGCATCGCCAAGGATTGTTGTGTAAATCCAATCCAGACAAGTTTCTTAATGCCATCAAAGTTTCCGGCTTCATATGACTCAGGTTGTTTCCGTCGAATCTTAAGATCTTCAGTTGCGGTAGATTCACAAAGGTCTTGGTGCCAATTCGCACTATCCTGTTATTACTCGCTTCTACTTTCTGTAGGAACTTCAAGTTACGGAACAGCCCGTCTTCCAACTTATCTATAAAGTTGTTGCTTAAGTTTATTAATCTTAGTTTCTCGGTCCCCTTGAACGTGTCCGGGTGGAGATATCTTATTCTGTTTTTGGATAAGTCTAATTCGATCATGATTGCTAATGTTACAAATGCAGTTTTATGTACAATATCAATGTTACATTCTTTTAGAAATAACTTTTTTAGATTACTAAGGCCTACTTTCTTGAACGCTTCTTGGTGAAGTTGGTTAAGATTATTGTTGGATAGATCTAGTATTTGTATATCGTTGCTTAGATTTGCTGGAACGACTCTTAAGCTTGAGTTTGAGCAAATGGCAGCTTTGTTCCCGGATTGCCACCTGCAATCGCATGGTCTTTGGCATTCCGTGGTGAAATCAGCGACGGTAGTTGTGAACAAAGCGAGGGGTATGAAAGCGATTTTCATCCATGACGTCCAATATCTATGATCCATTTTGCTATGAGGCTTGTCATTGCCTCGTGTCGTTGCATTCCTGAAGGGTGGTCGCATGCATTTGATGATCTGAAACAATGAAATGGTAACATTAATTTTTATGGGAGCTTAATACATTTTGGGAGGCAACACCGACAGTGGACTTTTGATGATGACGTAAAATTTAAAAATATCTATGTCACATAAAAAATAGGGTTAGTGAACTGAAGTCGCAAAGGGCAGGCCATATAACACGAAGAGCATAAGCAGAACGATAATGAATGGGGAAGAAAGGTTCTCGAGTGGCGACCACGTACTGGAAAGCACCGAGCGGGACGACCAGGTGGACCGACGGTCTGGCCAGAGCGTCATTGGATGCTAGCGGCCCAAAACCGTTCGAAGTGGAAGTCAATGCCTATGTTCAGCAGTGGACATCCCTAGGCTGATGAATGAATGTCCCAGGATATATATTTTGTCGATGGGATTACGTCACGTAATACAAGCTACATTAATGAACACATTTCTTCCTATTCCCACTCTCATTAATACTTATTATCCCTGGATTACAAACACAATGTCTTTATCCATGAAACGCCTTCCCTTGTTACTTACAACTTAATCGGGCTAGAAGAATAACGACTTGAGTACGTGACAACGCGCCGAGCATGCACGATAAAATGCTACAATGAATAACTTTGTGTGCTTAAGCGACCGTGACTTTACCTGGGAGCTGGGAGTGAGAGATGACATCTTAGAGTTGTAGGATATAGACGCGTGATCTTTGATAGCGTTGCCGCTGCTTTCAGCGATGACGTATTGACAATAAGGGCGTTTACGATCTACGGTCTTAATCATAAAATGCTATTGAACGAATATACTGATAAATGGGCACGTAAATAACATCACAATGGTGCTGATTCTGATGTTAATAACTAAACTAATTTAGTGTCACTATGGTGCCGATTCTGTTGTAAATCGCATTAAACTAATTTTAGTTACATCTCATCTCTTTCTTACAAACATGATTGAAAAAGGATAGAACATAGTTTAAGTTGTCAAATTAATCTTTGCCGTCTTATTTTGCGTGTATTTAGGCGTAGCCGCGATAAAATCTAACTACTAAATTTATATTGAAAACAAGCATTGGACTAATTTGACAGGACTACATTTCTTACATCCTTTTCTTATGTTCTTTGTTAGAAAGAGACATAGTGACACTAAAATTAGTTTAGTTGTGAACAACAGAATCAGGGCTTATATCTCTTTCTAATAAAGAACAGAAGAAAAGGATGTGAGAAATTTAGTCCTGTTTAATTAATCCAATGCGTGTTTTCAACATTTTAGTCGCCATCTCTCGCGGTTACGTCTAAATACCCGCAAATGATGACAGCAAAGACTAATTTGACAGCTTTAAATTAAATTAAATTTTAATTAATTATTAATTAATGTTTGAAAAATTACAAGATTCCGACGGAATTACATTAAAGACTGAGATATTCAGCACGTGCAAGATTATATTAAGCTATTTATCATAGCTTGGAATGTTTAACTTATTTAATACTTCATTTTGTGTACTTTACTCGTCTTTTCCGTTTCTCTAATTAACCATTTTAGTTGGACTTTGAGCTTTTAGGATGTAATTACTTTGTTAATGTTAACTTCGTTATGTTAAAGAATAATTTTTAGACCACAAAGCGTGCATAGTGCAGGCTAAAAAAGTCTATTAGTGCAATATTAATTTAGTTTTTTTGATGATTTTAGGAATCCAGATTTTTTATACCACCAAGTTGGTAAACAAGCATACAAGCGGTTACTGTAGCCTATTGACGCTTGCAACACCAGGGGCATCACTCACGCTTTAGGTTTAAAGAATTTACCATAATCCTACAATGAGCTTGAGCTTTCGGTGAAGGAAAACATCGTGAGGAAACCATAGCACGGTGGTAGGGTACTTTGTAGTACTCGCCTGGCTGGCTACCACCCTCAAGTTGAAAATCTGTCGCCAAGCACCTTTCGGTGTGTTCCGATAGCTGCACTTGAGAGCCAGTTCCTTCTAGGCTTTGTAGGTTAGGATTGCGGTCAAACACAGGCCTATAAACAGTAAAAAAAAAAAAAAAAAAACATCTCAAAAGAAATTACATTTCACTTAGATAAAAAAGTTCATGAAAATAATTATAATTATGACAAAATTAGCAGTGTGCGTTCGTTAGTCTAGATACAAGTATTTAGAATAAATAAGATAAGACTGGATGTGTATTACAGAATTAAAATAAGAGGAAAGGATGGCAGCAAGAAATTTGATAAATAGGTTTTTAACATATCTATTGCTCTCGCGCTGTGCACGTGCTATCCCGCCCGAGGGCGATAGAGACAACTACAGCTTGGACCGACTATACCTGTTTAAATTAGACGAAATCATTATTTCCCATTCCTCCTCCAAAAATGGATTGTTTAAAAAAAAAATTCGTAATCCCCGGTTTCCTCCTCCAAAACTGGATCGATTTTAAAAGAAAAAACAACAATCATAATAAGAAGGGCTTTGACTATGTCTGTCGGTTTTCATTTGTTTTTTTATATTCGTCAAATTTGTTCGCTGGACGTCTGATAAGGGCGTTAAAAATGGTAAGTTTTTGTGATATTAGAAAGCTCCTAATTCTTATAATAATTAATTTATCGAGAAAAACAAAACCGAGTGACATACAGTGGTACCTACAGATTGCAAAGTAAAATAATCATTGCTCTAGTGTCTTTATCCAGAGAGGAAACTGAGGATTACGTTTGTATGGAACAAACGTCACTAGCATTTCCTCTTTAAGAGGAATCAGTATTGTCAATAATATGGGGTGCAGTTTTCTTTTAAAAATTTTAATAGATTTTTTTAAATATAATCTGGCAATTTATTATAAAGTTGCGCTCCTTCAAAATTTATGTTTTTACTACCATGGTTTGTTCTTGGTGTATGAAGAAATAAATTGTTGGCTCCGCGCTTTACCGACTCTTCCCCTTATCGACGAGTACTAGCAACGTTATTAACCTGATATGTGTTAAGGCCTACAAAAGTCTACAAAATAAACCCCGATCATACAGACAAATATTTACAAAAAGGTTTAGTAAAATCTCAGTAAAATCAAGTAAGCTTACTTAATTTTCCATAAACCTAAGCCAATATTTTGCCGGTTCCGGAACTGGTATTATAATCCTCATCCGCAATGTTCACTGATCCGCTACCGACTTAATTATCGCTTAATTTGACCTCATAACATAATTTGTGAAATTTTGTACTTAGTATTTTGAGCGGTGTGATTTTGTTAATCATATTTCGGTGGGCCGATTGGATGTTAGATATAACAACCTGCCAGGCCATGGGACGTTCAATTCCTAACCTGTACAAACATGATTGTGTGTGAACATGTCAGACTTTATTAAATGGTCAATTGAAGTTAATTATAATTTCAATAATTATTATGAACTTGTTTTTTTTATGAATGTGTATTTTTTACATTGTTAATCATTTGTAGAAAAAGAAAAGAGCCAATAAGATTTAAAAAAAAACTAGCTGAATTTCTCGCCGGTTCTTCTCAGTTAAAGCACAGATTAAGATGGTTAAAGGCTGACTTCCAAACCAGTGGTAACTTTGGTTTGAGTTTCATAAGTGCCTCTAATCCCTCCAATCTAAGGCTAAATTGAATGGCTTTTGATTTAGACTTTGATCTGTCACATGACATGATGGTGCATCTACGCTATGCGAACCGAGCATGAGCTGAGCCGCTCTTCTTTCCTCCCCCCCCCACCCGCTCGGACGCTCCCCAGACGCCCTCTAAACTAGGACAAATGGACGGATGGCAACCCTAGATCAGCTTATACTGGAAATGTATAGCTTGATCTGTAGCCGTGCGTACAACGAGCCTACAACAGTTCCTCAAAAAACTGACATTTGGCGGAGCGCAGTCGAGCGCGAGCCGAACACTCGTTCAAAGCTCGAAAGTCCGTCTACGATTCGCGAATTCGTGCTCCACTTTTCTTTTTTTTTTTTCTTTTTTTATACCACTAAGGTGGCAAACAAGCATACGGCCTGCCTGATGGTAAGCAGTTACCGTAGCCTATGGACGCTTGCAACACCAGGGGCATCACTCGCGCGTTGCCGACCCGCAACCCCTGCTCGACCCATGTTGCGACCCTTGCTCGGTTCGCGAAACGTAGACACACTTTTGGTAGCAATATCAACCACGTCAAAAATATATGTTGGCCACAATGATATTATAATAAAAAGAGGTAGATATCGCATTAACGCACGCTAATTGTTGCAGACAAATTCAGACAATTGTCGTAATTTTGCTTAGCGGCTACATATAGCTATCTCTTTCTGTACCAAACGTTCCGTATTATCTATCGCATTCACCTAATTCAACAATAACTGAACGCCGCTTAGTATGAGGGTAGCATATCTCTATTATAATATCATTGGTTGGCCAGTAATTTTTCTCCCAAATGACGATAAAGTAAGTAGCTAGTAAAAACTCTAAAAGGCTGACTCTCACCAAAACATACTAAGCAAGGTTCGATGATGTAAAAAAAGTAACTTATAATCACAATTCGGAACAAAACGCTCGTACAAGTAAGTTTTTGTAACAAGTTTCCGAACGATATTATGCTAAGCGAAACCATTTCACTCGCGCATCTAAAATGAGCTGTCTTAGAAGACCTTTCGGGAAACACTTCCCTTATAAGTATAATGGAACTTATATATAGTGTTCTGGAGAAAGTTTTGGCAATCGTTCTTTAAGGTTCCGTACTCAAAAGGTGCCAACGGGACCCTTATACTAACCCTCCGCCATCAGTTGAAATTTTACCAGACTGTATTTCTGTTGCCACAAATACGAAACAAGTTTTTGTTAAAAAAACATTTTGAATGCCATTGAGCCTGTCTTTCTTTTTTGACTTCCTTTGGCTGCTTTCCTGTACCACGAATCACATAACGACAGCTGTCATCGACAAACTGACGTCTTCATTGCATACGAGTATTAATAATCGGTCGCTATCGTAATGTTACTCGGTAAACAGGTTCTATATCAGCCCCCGTAAAAAGGAAGCTAAAGCAATATTGCTAACGCAATTCATTTTTTCGAATTTACGGCATATCTTATGCAATTCATCAATTCCGAATCTTTTATTGAATTGTTTTTTTTTTTTTTTGTTTTTTTTTATACCACTAAGGTGGCAAACAAGCATACGGCCCGCCTGATGGTAAGCAGTTACCGTAGCCTATGGACGCTTGCAACACCAGGGGCATCACTTGCGCGTTGCCGACCCTGAAGAAATCTCTTCACGCCCTTTTTGAAGAACCCCATGCTGTACTCCATTGGAAAAACCACGGCGGGGAGCTCATTCCACAATCTGACCGTCCGCGGAAGAAAGCTCCTTTGAGCCCGCACAGTTCGAAACAATTCTGGTTTCAATATGTGAGGATGGACTCCCCGTCGATGGCGAGAGTTGCGATGGTAGAAGGTAGCAGTGGGCAACAAGTCGAAAAATTCTTTAGAACACTCTCCGTTGTACAAGCGGTAGAACACACATAAGGAGGCAAAGTCTCTCCTCAGACTAAGGGGCTCTAAACCGCTTGTGAGCTCGGGATCGTCAACAATTCTGATGGCACGTCGCTGAACCGAGTCTAAAGGCCCAAGCTGGTATCCAGGTGCTCCCGCCCATAGGTGACAGCAGTACTCCATATGAGGCCGGACTTGTGACTTATAAAGTTGTAGCCTTTGCCCCGATGTGAAGTACTGCCTCGCTCTGTTGAGCACTCCGAGCTTTTTGGATGCCAGCTTAACCTTGTCTTCCAAGTGACTTCGGAACAAAACGTCGCTAGAAATGTCGACGCCAAGGATCCCGATGTTTTGACTGATGTTCAAGGAGGTGTTTTGGAATTGTTGAACCACAGACCATGGGGTTTTCTTAGCGGTGAACGCGCAGGCTTGAGTCTTGGTGGGGTTGAAATGGACTAGGTTTAGTCGACCCCAATCGGAGACACTAGTTAATGTACTCTCGATTTCAGACATCAGCCGTTCGCGGCTTTCCTCCACCTCGGAACGAGGGATATTTGCACGGCCCGTGTAATAAGCGTCCCCTGTGCTGTCGTCCGCATAGCAATGAATGCCGTCAATAGGCAGCATATCATTGATATGCAGTAGGAACAGTGTTGGGGACAACACAGAGCCTTGCGGGACGCCAGCATTTATGTCCATGCTATCGGAGCAGCTACCATCGACGACGGCTCTTATGCATCTGCTGGACAGAAAGCTGGCGATCCACTTGCATAATCCCTCGGGAAGCCCGTATGCTGGTAACTTCGTAAGAAGACCCCTGTGCCAGACCCGATCGAACGCCTTCGCCACATCTAGGCTCACTGCCAAAGCCTCACCTTGGCTCTCGATGGCGAGTGACCAACGGTGCGTGAGATACACAAGGAGGTCACCAGCTGAGCGACTGTGGCGGAAGCCATATTGTCGGTCGCTCAACAACTCGTGATCCTCCAGGTATCTCAGAAGCTGCGTGTTGATCACACGCTCCATGACTTTTGAGAGAAGGGAGGTGATGGCGATAGGCCTGTAATTCGTCGGGTCTGATCTGTCGCCCTTTTTGGGCACTGGGTGCACGTGGGCAGTCTTCCACGAAGACGGGACTTCTTTTTTGGTGAAAGAAAGTGCGAAAAGACGCGTCAATACTGGACACAATTCAGGAGCACACCGCTTCAGAACCACTGCCGGTATGCCGTCTGGCCCACTCGACTTATGGATGTCCAGAGAAAGCAGTTCCCGCCGGACCTCCCGTTGGGTAATGCTTATCTCCGGCATGGAGCTAGCACACTGCGCGATGGTAGGCGGTGTGGCGCCCCCGTCATCCAAAGTCGAGTTCGAGGCACAGAGAGAGCCCAAAAGGTCAGCTTTCTCCTTTGCACTATGGGCCAAGATTCCGTCCGGCTTACGGAGTGGTGGCAAGGACGACTGGCAAAAGTTTCCTTCAGCAGCTTTGGCAAGAGACCAGAAAGCGCGACTTCCAGATGGAAGGCTAGTCAGTCTCTCACCAAACCTACCGACGAAATCGAACTTAGCCCTAGCAGTCATTCGCTTACTGAACCTTGAGGCAGCGTTAAATTTGCGTTTCGCATCAGAGATGTTGGGGTCCTGATTAGTTCGGGCCGTGGTCCAAGCCTCATACAAAGTCTGCTTATTTTGTCTAGCATTTTTGCAGGGCCGGTTAAACCACGGTCGTTTCTTCACCCCTGCAGCCACTAGCGGGTTTGGGATATAACATTCCATTCCCGCCAGTATCGTCTCAGCGACGGCAGCTGCACAGGTGTCAGGATCATCTGATGCGAAGCAAAGCTGCCCCCACGGGTACGTTGCGTAGAATTCACGCAATCCATCCCAGTCTGCTGACTTATAGTGCCACACGCGACGACGCCCGGGTGACCGGAGCGTAACGGGCCGCGCACAAGGCACCTGCGTCCGGATGAGACAGTGGTCCGATGAGCCAAGTGGCGCATCCACTGTCACTGCATAGTTTTCCGGTCGCGTAGTCAGCAGAAGGTCCAGTAAGGAACTTGTATGGCTCTCAATATCTGGGATTCTCGTAGGAGAAAGAACCAGTTGTGAGAAGCCATAGGCCAGGGCAAAGTCGTGAGCAGTCCTCCCCGCAAAGTCAGTGGACCGAGAACTAAGCCACTCAACGTGGTGAGCGTTGAAGTCTCCTAATAGCACTAACTCCGCAGAGGGGTACTGCTCCAGTACTTTGTCAGTCGTCGATTGCAGGTGCTCAAATAACCGGATTGTGTCCGCGTCACCGCTGTGGGACCTGTAAAGGCACGCGAAAACTTTGGTGTGGCCACCGTGATCTACGCGCGCCCACAAAATTGACAGGTCCCGGTCTTCTAGGCCATGGAGACGGTGACAGCAAATATCCTCCCTGACGTACATACATACCCCGGCACGGCGCACAAAATTGTGCTCCAACTTGTACCCGGGGTAGTGTAAATACGATGTATCATCAGGGCAGGATATTTGCGTCTCCGTTAGAAATAGCAGGGTCGGCTGTGCAGTCTCGAGATGTTGGTGGACTGCATTGATATTAGCGTGAAGTCCCCTGATGTTGCAAAATCCATCGAAAGTGTGGAAGGGGAGGCCGCTGAGGAACTATTTCTTTTTTTCTTTTTCCTAGCCATTAAAAAGGGATTGATAAGAGATTAAGAGGAATCGCTGTGCCAGCAGCGAAAGGGACAAAGTGCAATGTTATTCACCGACCGAGTGCTGGATAGGTGATGCGGTTTGTTGGTGCGGCAGCCGGAAGGGCCCCCGGTCCCCCCATGATACAGTTGGCCGGGTCCACTCCGGTCTCCTCCTCCGGCACGACCAACTATACCATGGATTATGCGCGAGGCGGCGGGTCAGCCTCCCAGGGCGGAGATTAAGTGATCCCTGGGCTCGGGACCCCTACAACCTGCGGGCAGCCAGCGGGCAGCTGTTTCACCGGGTCTCCCTGACCGCCGCAACAACACGCCGCGCCTGCACAACACAACGGTGGTACGACACCGCTGGTCCCCAAACACTGCCAGCACAGCGCTTCCTCATGGAGCTCTGGCGACCTTACTCACCGCAGGAACACAACACCACATTAAGCAGCATTATTTGGCTGCGATCTTCTGTAAGGTGGAGGTACTTCCCCAGTCGGGCTACTCCAAATTTCGAACGGGACAACCCGTTATGCCCTTCCTCTCTTAAATTGTATATAAAGAGTGACTAGTATACGAAAAAATATTGAAATTACGTAGGATCTGCCGAGAATTCGAAAAAATGAATTGCGTTAGCAATATTGCTTTAGCTTCCTTTTTAGCCCCCCAGTTATCTGGTTTCCATAGTACGCTCTGCTTAGTTTGGTATAAGTTAGCCGTGTGTGAGGATATTCCCAGGACATTTTTTTGTGTATTGTATTTATTTTAATATATAAATTTTAAAATACCTACAGTATACGATAATAAACAAACATACCTATTATAAGTTTTCTAATAATGATTCTCTTTCCTTTATTCAACCTATATAACCCCTAAAAAACTGTCCAATAACATTTTCATTCCACAGCGTAACTCAGGGAAAACAATGATAGAAAATGTTCTTACAGACCTGAAGAATCAATCAGGTCTAAAATAAAAGATATTAGCCATATAAGGCGGCCATTTGTGGCAATTTCGACGGTAGCATGATAAATCTGGCCGTAAGTCGTGATAAAAAGGGCATTTACTGGGACGTCCCTCCGCCCCTCCGCGTCTGCTCATGGCTCACGTGGACTTTATGTCCAAGTGGTTTACTGTGACCATGATTTTATGACAAAGTGGTAATGTCCTAAGTTTAGAATTTAAACGGTTTGGTTGCTCTTTTAAGACTAAGGTATTTAGTCAAGTTTCAGCAGTATTTCTTAGTTTTTTTTACCTGCTTATTTTTTAAGAATAGTTTAAGTTATTGAGCTTTTTTAATGATCGGCATGAATATTTCACGAAATTATTATTTTTAAATAATCTCATCGTGGATTGTGTGTGATGAACTGTGCGGCCGAAGGTTGTACGCACATATAGCCTGGAACATAACTTAAAAGAATTTGTGTATTTTTTACTTTAATTTACAAATTACAAATTCTATTTACAAATTTTAAATTTTATCATTTTGTCAAAAAAAATGGCATTAAAAACTTATTAGGAAAGTCCTCCATTTTTCCAAATCCTAGTCACTAGACCTATTTAGCCGTTATGAATGTTGGTCTAAAAAAAACCATTTTCTCGTTTCTTTATACTAAAATGACGACCATGTCTCTTTTATTTGGCTTAATATTTGAGAGCTGTAATATATAGGCTGGGCGTTATCCGTACTTTTAACCTTTTGGTTTTTTTTTGACATTAGCTGTTAAATACGCGGCTGGTGGTTTGACAGCCTCTATGTCAGTTAGGGCTTCTACAGAGTGGTGTTAATATTTTTATCTGAGTATCTCTGGGGATAAGGGATTCGAAACCTTGCAATGGAAAATCGTAAGGAAACTTATACTCCTTTAGTTTATTTTATTTATACTACTTAGGTAGCAAACAAGCATACGGCCCGCCTGATGGTAAGCGGTTACCGTAGCCTATGGACGCTTGTATTTAAGACTAATTTAAGTAAGGCATGCTCACTTTAAATAAATCAATTCAAATCAAATATATATTTATTACTATGATCAGTTACATAATGTGTTTTACATCGGTCCCCGCACTAGGCAAGCCTGTATCGCGGGAGATTGTTAAAAATTTAATTTTTTATACAAACTTTTTTTAACTGACTGTACTTTTTTTTGACTGTACTTGCATTGTCATCCAATATACTAATGTATACCAAATATCAAGTCAATCCGACCACTAGAAGTGGGTGAAATTCGACCTGCAAGATTCCAACCGAACATAGGTACATACATACATTGCAAGTAAAATAAAAGCTTGTAAAAACAGTTTAGCAGTGTAGGTACAGGTGAGCACAAGATATAATTAAAACTAGGTAATTAATTAATTTTACATTTAAATATTTTATGTGAAATGGCAGCAGTTATTAAGTATTACTTACAATTAGCAATGATTTATGATGCAAACATCCCTGAAATAAAATTAGTCTATAGCTTATTATAATGATAATAAATATTAAATATTTGTGTATTCGATATAATTTTAGATCTGAATGTTAAATGTTTTAAGGGTCATCGCTCACTAGTAATAGTAGACTTGGGCCCGCCTTGTCAACCTTCTGACATCAAAGCATCTTAAATAACGTTTACTTTTAATTTTAAGTCGATGATAAATCACCCCATTCTCTAGTCCAGGGATTCCCATAGTGGTTTTTCAGGGGTCGACATAATTATATGAAAACTGAATTTGGGTGTCGACGAAGTCTAAAAATCGACCTCTATTAATTAAACACAAGTTCTTATTTGGAACTTTCAAGGTAGGTACTTACTGTATAAGTTATGTTACGTGTACCAACTTGTTATAAAAATAACTAATATTTTTGTAGGAAGTATCATTGTTGTACTTTTAATTGGTAAGTATTTTGTATCAATAGAACAAAAACTTTTTAGTAATTTGGCTATGTGTTTTAATTACTGATATAATTAATAATTATCAAACTGTAATTACAAATTTTAATTGAGCAAAAGACCTTTTCAATCCAAGAATAATTTCAATCGATATAAATTACCTAATTAATTAGTTTCCTTAATATACTTTTATAAGTTGGTTTATATACAGGAGTGCGCAAAATGTCAGGTTCATCATCATCTTTTATTAGCCCTATTCCCAATCAGTTGGGGACAGCGCAAAATGTATGTTTCTTCCATTTGACTTATTTACTTTGATATACAGGTTGTTGTTTTGGTCAGCGACGAGCGACTTAGGGTCGATAATACAACTGATACTCGTGCTAAAAAAATATTAACAAAATACTTTATTTTTTTATAATAATAAAAATAAAAATAAAATTATTTTGAAAATCATGTAATAAGCTAAAGTATAGACGTAATACTAAAAGGGAGTACGAGGGAGTAAAGGGGTGGGGTGATGGCGGCTTGCGCCTAGCTCTAGTCAGTGCACGTGGTTAGTAACCATACTTTGCGGTAATTTTATTTCAAATTGAATAAGGTTTTTCTCAACGCATTTACAGTATTTAATGGAATTAAGTCCATTTTTGGAAAATGTATTTCTTGTACTACCGCTCCTGGGTCGCTTGTCGCTGACCAAAAAAATACCCTGTATACTCCCATATCATCTTTCACACAATCCATCCATCTCTTTCTCGGTCGTCCTCTTTCCGTATATCTATCTACTTTCATATTCATCTTTTAGTCACGTGGTTTTCATTCCTTCTCATAAAATTTCCATACTCATGTCATCATGTCATGTCTGGTGACTTGTACTACAGGTTTTTTTAAACCTACAACAGGCACCAGTCTCTCACAAATCAGGTTCGCATAGTACGTAAGCACTTTTTTGTATCTATTCTTGTGAAGAGAAATAAATGTTTTTATTATTATTATTATACTACGATAAACGGTTCCCTCTCAAATTTTCAGTACTTTCAAGCTTGCCCTCGTACTCGTTCCTTATCTAATCCATTATTTTCACTCCACACATCCATCTCAACATCTTAATCGTAGCTGCATTCAATATTCCAGACAAGTCTAATCACGGATCTATAGATTTTCTCCTTAAGAAGAAGAAGAAGAAGCATCCGTGGATCACATGTTGTTCCTGTGACCTGTCGCCATTTTATTGAACCTGAGATGATCCAAAATTTCAGGGAATTAAGAGTAATTTTTTTATTATACTTAGTGGTTATTGTCTTAGTAAACTAAATACCTACAAAAAGCCATAATTTTTTTTCGAAAAATACAGACATGAAAATCAATTTTTCTCAATGATTATGTAGTTCACACAGTTGTATTAGACCATGATAATATGCCACCTGTCTCATTTATGCAAATGAAAATCGAACTAACATAGGTAATTGCAATGAAAACCATTCGAACTAGGATTTTCCGCAATAGCATATTTAGAAACGAACGGACCTCGTGCTAAAATACACACGAACTAGAGTTTTGTGCTTAATTTTCGCTAGTTTATCGGTATCTCGAATTTCAACATTCCGAATTACGTTATTCTGTCGGGACATCAGTTCTACCTATAAAAAAAAGTTGCCTACCATTATAATAATAAAATTCTATGCCCCAAAATTTTGCGCCACCCTGTAGCTAAATAAACACAAACATGTGACAAATAAGGATACCATTCTTAAATTTAAGTACAGGTAAATTACCCATAAATTAAAAAAACCCATACCATAATAATTAAAGTTGAAACAAGTTATTACTAATTATTAATAATTTCTATTCCGCGTATTTCTTTGAAATATGTTCTCATTTTCCTGAGGAATAAAGCTCGGTACATATGTGTGGGTAAAATGGTAAATGGGTAAATACTTGGGAAAGTATGACAAGCACGTACACAATTAAGAGTGAACAATATTTTCGTCGTACATTCTGGTAAAAATATTGTAGTTTGTTAACTTCCAAAACTATTTTTCTGTTTATGATTCTTATTACTAGTTTTTTCCCCGCAGTTTTTCTCGCGTTCCCGAGTGAACTTATTTCCCGGGACAAAAAGTATCCTATGCGCTATTTCAGTAATCTATCCTTCCCTTTCCTCACATTTGGTATTGCCCACAATCCGTATGAAAACCAAACGTGCCACTTTTTTTCTACCCACCATAATGTCACAAGAGCTAGTTAGGCTGGCATTAGAGCTATAACGTGAAAATGAAGCGATCCTATATGGCAGCTTAAACATATATTATCCCTCGCTACACATCTCTGGTGGACATACAGCCTTATGCGAGTTCCCTGTCCACGCGAAAAGTTCTAAAACAGTTTCAAAAGAAGAACATTGGTCTCCCTTTTGGCATGCGAAGTACATACACTCGCGTAATCTATTTAGATTTAGATATCTGTGGTTGTGCCACGCTGAGGTGGCACGGTATTTTCTTCCGGTAACTAGTAAATGATTGTGTTTCAATAATGATTTGTATTTTCTGTCATTAATAAACATGGGATCATAAAAATAGAAATAAATAGTTTAATATAAGACAAGATACTACATTACATTAATAACACATAAAAAATACACACACACAGTGCACACAAATCTATACAATAATATAATCTTCCGCGATGTCAGGATTAGGTCTCGACTTTTATTATTAAATATAAACCCTTGCGCTGGTTTTCAGTTGAAGTCTTCGTCCATGATATCATGAACATACAGTCAATCAAGGCCAATCATCCTCAGCTTCTTTATTATCATTTATATATCATCATCATCATCGTCAGCCTATAATGTCCCACTGCTGAGCACAGGTCTCCTTTCACAAATGAGGGTGAAAGGGAATGGGCAATACTCCACCACGGTGGAGGTATGCTAGTGGTCAACCTACTGTTGGAATTTTTCAAGCCGCCTAGGAGGTATCCAACTAGCTTAACGACTATCACAATTAAGTGATAACCGTTTATATATGGGTAAAGCCAATTACTTTTAAATTTGAAAACATGCTCTCAATATCATCCCGAACTCGTATATACTACGCTTAAGCACCAGAATTGATCCTCATAAGAAATACCCGCAAATAATTTATTGCCATAATCTGCTACGAATGATATTACTCTTCTTAATCTAGGGGCAATAAATTTAGCTTACACAATACTTGTCTTATCAGACCTAGATATAGAAGAGTAATGTCTAGTTATAAACACTTTCGTTAGCATTTACTAGCCATCACTGGAAAATGGTTGAGAAAAATAAGAAGTGAGATTTTAAGATATGTAAACCCAAAATTATGTTATATGTATCCTAATATGCTATTAAATGAAAACAAAATTAAATGTAAAATAACTTTTAAAAGAAAAGTGAAAGAGAATTTATTAGAGAAGCAGTCTAGTTGTGAAAGAAATGATATATTATGTTTATTTCTTAAGTAACTATACTAGAATAATATAGGTATAATGCATGTGATTGTTAATAAAGTAAATAATGTACGAACAAAACCAACAAAACTAAAATTAAAAAAAAAACTGTGAAAGAGTGCACGCCTACAAACTGCAATAGTAGTTTGGAGCAAAACATGTAAGATTTTTGGAAATAAAAAAAAAAAAAAAATTGAGAAGTAGAGTGTAGCGTTTATTCGCCAAAAGAGCATCTCGAATGGGAACTTCTTTTCCATTATTGGTACTTCAAGCAAGACCAGTTTAGAATGATTAAAAAACAGAAAAGTTAAGAATGTTTATTTTTATTGAATAGGTACAAGTTTTCGCCCCGCTGTTCAAATGTTTTCCCGAGATACAAAGTAACATAAAGTTATGATCTAATTGTGTGCCAAACATCACGATTGTTCAAACCAACTCATTAATTTTGAAGTGAAAACTTCTTTAGCGGCGTTGTGCACTTTTTGGGATGGGTAAAAAATGTTAAACTCGCGTCAGATGTCACGTGACCCTGATCGAAAATTCGTAAGACGGAGTGAGAATAGTTGCATATTAGACTGTATTTATACTGGGTTATGTTCAAATTCTTATAATATTGGTGCCGATTCTGTTGTAAATCGCAGTAAACTAATTTTAGTCACATCTCATATCTTTCTTACGAACATGATTGAAAAAGGATAGAACATATTTTAAGTTGTCAAATTAATCTTTGCCGTCTTATTTTGCGTGTATTTAGGCGTGACCGCGATAGATGGCGACTAAATTTATATTGAAAACAAGCATTGGACTAATTTGACAGGACTAAATTTCTTACATCCTTTTCTTATGTTCTTTGTTAGAAAGAGACATAGTGACACTAAAATTAGTTTAGTTGTGAACAACAGAATCAGGGCCATTCTCTAGCTAGCCGGAAGGTAGGTACCATTTATGTTCCCATTTTAAGTTGATAAAAAAATCTTATTCAAAAGTATTATATGTACTTGAACTAGCTTTCCCTTGTATAAAAATACTATGTGAAAAATGTCTAGTTTCAATAATGCACAACGTTAATAGTCAAGTTTTCACTTCTGCCGGCACTCCCGGAGTGCAACCCTTTCCTTCTTTTTATTTTATGTTTGGGTCATTAATTTGCTAGAATTACGCCTAGGCGTTGGGAGGAGAATAGCAACACAGGTAGGAGGGAGAAAGCGGGCGGTTGCACGGGAAAGGGGTTGGGGTTGGCTAAGGTTGGGGATTAAAACGTGCAAGTGCAGACCTGATGGAAGAATAAATAAGTTATGAAAGTGTTTTTCTACACAAATAAACTTACTTTCGCACTGAGCACGGGTACGGGCGCGTTCGTATAGTTTGATTGACTAAAATTAAATACATAACAAGGAATGCTAATTTATCGTTTTTCTCAATACTTTTAACGAGATCAAATGAAGCGCTCGTGGTGTAGCATGATTAGCTGTTCTTAATCGATCGGCAAAGTTAAGCTACCACCGTCGTGGTCGGTACCTGGATGGGTGACCGCCTAGTGGTATTTCTAAATCGAGCGTTTCCGTGCTTTGGAGGGCAAGTAAAGCCGTTGGTCCCGGTTATCACTTAATAGTCATTAAGCTAGTTGGATGCCTCCTAGGCGGCTTTAAAAATTCCAACTGTAGGTTAACCACTAGCCTACCTCCACCGACCCGCAGTGGGCATGCGTGATGGAGTATAAATAAATAATAAATATCCTGGGACATTCCTCACACACGGTCATCTGATCCCAAACTAAGCAGAGCTTGTACTATGGAAACCAGATAACTGATATAATACATATACTACTTTTTGTTTGTAAATACATAATTAATATACATAATTACACCCAGACTCAGGACATACAGACATGTTCATGCACACAAATGCATGTCCTGTGTGGGAATCGAACCCACGACCTGCGGCGCGTAAGGCGAACCTTAACCAACTGCGCCAACTGGGTCGTCATTATTGTATTACAGTATTGCCCATTCCCTTTCACCCTCATTTGTGAATTGTCATTTTTTCTGCCAGTAAATCTTTAGTGTAAGATATATCTATGAATGCATCTATATGCAAACTTTGCACAAAATCTATTCTGTCGCATTTCATTATATAAGTAGTATAGGTGGCTCCCAATAAACTAAACAAAAGCAAAACGATAATAAAAAAAAAACGAAACATGTAGATGGTTGTTGGTAGCCAAAGCGAATAAATAATAGTTTTGTTGGCAGATACAGACAGTTATGATGTATTTATTGATACGATACAAGCAATAAATTATCTTGTATCCATATATTCTGTTAATAAATCTCTTTATAAACTTAAATTCTATTTTAGCTTCATCACACTTTAAACTTTCATCAGCCTATAATGTCCCACTGCTGAGTACAGGCCTCCTTTCTTAAATTAGAGTGAAATGGAATTGGCAGATACTCCACCACGCATGCCCACTGCGGATTAGTGGAGGTAGGTTAGTGGTCAACCTCTTGTTGGGTTTTCAAGCCGCGCTGTCTAGGAGGTCTCCAACTATTTAAACTATCAGAATTAAGTGATAGCCGAGACCAACGGCTTTACGCTTTACGGCCTTCCGAAGCTTACGGCTTCCTTTAAATAAAGTCGGGGATAGATTCTTATTAACGTCTGAGTACTTCCATTTGCAAGAAATAAAGACTCAAAGCCTGGTCGAGCCTGTAAGGCATTTTTTATACTACTAGGGCATCAAACAAGCTTACTACCTACCTGATGGTAAGCGGTCACTGTATTGACACTTGCAACACCATATCACTCACGCTTTGCCAACCCTGTACAAATCTCTTCACACTCTTTTTGAAGAACTCCATGCTGTAATCCTTTGGAAAACACGGCGGGAGCTCTTTCCACAGCCTGAGCAGTCGTGGTAGAAAGCTGCTTTGAAACCGCACAGTACGAGACCGTTTTGGTTCTTATATGTGAGGATAGACTCCCCGAGACGATGGCAAGAGTTGCGATAGTAGAAGGTAGTCGTGGGCATCAAGTCAAACAATTCGGTACAGGCGGTAGAAGACACATAAGGAAGCAAAGTCTCTCCTTAGACTAAGGCAGTGTTTTTCAATCTTATTGTTTTCGCGACCCCCTTACAGGTTGAAAAATTCTGGCGACCCCATTGTCAGACAAAGAATTTATAAATTAAAAGACTACGATAATGATTTTCTTTATTTTGATACTTTTACTTATTAGTCTGCAAGAAGTCCGCGAGAGGTTTGCAACTAAGTAAGAGGTAAGTTGGACGCCCGCTTGCGCGAAGTCTACCTTGCCTTTTTCCTTCCGCCGGCGACCCCCCGACTAAGGTTTTGTGATCCCCCTATGGGCCGCGACCCACAGATTGAAAATCACTGGACTAAGGGGATCTGAACCGCTTGTGAGCGCGGGATCGTCGACAATTTGAATGTCACGAATACAAAAATAATTAAAAACTTAATTCATAATTTGGGATCGGCAACGCGCGCGTGATAACCTTGATGTTGCAAGCGTCCATAGGCAACGGTAACCGCTTACCCCAGGCGAGCCGTATGCTTGTTTGCCACCTAAGTGGTATAAAAAAGTCCCTATCTACCCTTTTCAATATAACAACATGTATGCAATTCCGAATTGTTCTTTTCTATTAAGAAAACGGTCTGTAATTTGGAATCCTGGAAACTTATTTCGTTTAAAAACAGACCATACCGTAGGTAAATTAGAGATTTTATCGTATGACCCATTTCGATTTGTACGTTGCGGTGCAGAAAATTGGATGCCAAGTAGGTATATGAATGTATAGTTATTATTTATATGAGCTTGTAGCACGAATGAAGAAGTTGGGTTTAATATGTAAATTGTATTTCATAAACAATATGTAGAAATTATTTAGCTAGTAATAATCAACGTCTGTGACTCTACTAAAGACAAGTCAGGACAGCATTGAGGCCTCTTTAGAACAATAGAAGATCAATTTTTGTGTGTCAGAAGAAGATACCGGTTTACCGGTACAGTCCACCTGATACCAGATAGCAAGTGGCCACCGACACCTATGGAAATTATCAATACCAGTGAGGCTATTATGTTACTTTGTTGCAATGAGTTCCAATCATTTGTGAATTTAAAGTGGTTTAAGAGGAAATGCTGGTGGCGTTTGTTCTATACAAACGTAATCCTCAGTTTCCTCTCTGGATAATAACACTAGAGCAATGATTATTTTACCATGCAATCTGTAGGTACCACTATATGTCCCTCGGTTGTGTTTTCTCCATACATTATCCACGCCCTTATCAGACGTCCAGCGAACAAATTTGACGAATATAAAAAAACAAAAGAAAACCGACAGACATAGCCAAAGCCCTTCTTATTATTATTCTTGACTTTTTTTTTTATCGATCTAGTTTTGGATGAGAAAACCGGGGCTTACGAAATAGCGATTTCATCTAATTTAAATAGGTATAATCGGTCCAAGCTGTAGTTGTCTCTATCGCCCTCGGGCGGGATAGCTCAGGCACAGCGCGACAGTAATAGATATGTTAAAAACCTATTTTTCAAATTTCTTGCAGCCATCCTTTCCTCTTAATATAGCGGTCTTCTGATTAGGTACTTTTTGATAACTGCAAATGCAAACATGCTTCATTGGAAATGGGACCATATTCGATTTTGTAATTTTTCTACCGATTAAGAGGTTGTTTCAATCTGAATATGATTGCAACAAACGTAATCCAAGTACAGGTCCATTGCCAATGTAAAGAATAGAACATAACAGAACAGAGGCTTTGACTTTGATGATCGTCTGTGTGAACAGATGTTCTTGTTTTTCGAAACCGCTAAAAACATTTTCAATACGCGCGTTTTCTTACATTTAAACAGTACCCTAAAAACAGTAAACAAAATACCAAAACCGACCATAAACTGAGATAGCATTCGCGTGTTGAAAAATATAACTTTTAATTGCGTGACTGTAGTTCCCACACATGCGGTGACCTCTGGGGACCTGGTGTAGGGTTAGGTTAATCGACCCACTTGACCTCATTAGACCTTAGGGCTGTCACATCCAAGAACTATAACTGTAACCTTAAGATATATCTACCCTTTTGATTTTATTTAATTTTAAGTTTGATTTCGCGGCTATGTTAGTTTATAGACAGAAAAAGAGAAAAGATTTAATATGACTGTATTTTATCCTAACTTATATTATAAATGCGAAAGTAACTCTGTCTGTCTGTCTGTTACGCTTTCCCGCTTAAACCCGCTGAACCGATCGCGATGAAATTTGGCATGCATATAGCCTATGGTATGGAGAAGGACATAGGCTACTTTTTATCCCGGGAACACGGGTGAAACCGCGCGGGTCAGCTACTTAAATATAATTCTTATTTACTCTTTTATTAATTTTTTTGAAATGTTTCCTTGTTTTGGCATGATGATACCTGCAATGAGCATTAATTATCTTTGTTTAAATTTAATTGGAAGAGACTTGGTGCCTATATTACAGGTTTTTACCAAGTTTAGGCATCAATGCTTATTTTTTTACTGTGTCTATTTTATTAATGTTGAATTGTCTGTCTGTATTTTTATTTAAAGCAATAAAGACAATTATTACATACTAATTACACATGTACTGCATGTTACTATAGCTATCTATATAGTTCATAGTACTGTCTAATTATACTATTGCTATGGTTTCATCATTATCAACATATTAAAGCCATGGAATTCCTCTGTAGAACATTTTCACATCTAACGGTTTTGGGCCGCTTGCATCCAGCGGCGCTCAGTCCACCTGAGAGATCATCCCGTTTGACGCTTTCCACAAAATTGTCGCCACTTGAGAACATGTAAGTTTGAGTTGAAAATATCTTTTCGTTGGTGGACAGTGAAAGATAGTACTGACCGACTTACAAGCAGCTGACACTGAGAAAACTAGCCTTAAATTTTACTTTGACAACCCTTAGTGTAGAGCTTAGCGATAATATAGCAGATTGCATTACTTGAAGGCCATTCGTAGTACAGGTTAATTAACTAGTAAAACAAACATTGGTCGTTATGGGTGTTGATTGGCTTAGTTGACAAAGTTTGTTCAAATGTTTGGTTATTTTAATAAGCCTTGACGGCCTAACATTGAATTATACTCGTACATCTTCTATGGATTATAATGCATACAATTCAAATTGAATTTTTTAATTTAAAAAAGTATGATGCCATAAAATATTGAAGGTTCCATTTATTCATTTTATTAGATGAATAACATTTTGTCAAATAGTTATGTAAAGAGCGATACAACTACATTAGCAGCATTAGCAGTTTGGTGATGGTATAAAAGAGTGTTATGGGTACCTATTATAGCTGTAATATAAAAAAGGAAAACAATGAACCTAGGTAAGTAATCTCAAGAATCTGTCAGATTCTTTCACTCATAAACGACTTCTTATGTATAAAATGTAAGTGTAAATTATTCTGTATTAGTCTCAGTATGTAAAAACTGTATTTCTTTTAGTTTCTATTTCTACTACGTCTGTTAGTGATATTTAACTGTCTGTTTACCAAAAATAAAAATAAAATAAAAGATGTTAAAACTGAAATTTCATTCAATTAGACATATACTCTACATAATTTTTCTGTTTCTATGTACAATTAAATTAAATTTTTATTAGGTTGGGGCAAGTGTTAGGCGGTTAACACACTGCCCCGCACTACGCAGCGTAGTGCGTGAATGCGTCTTTTAAGAGTGCGTATAAAGCAAAATAACAATCTTAGAATTGTAATTTACCCAAGTAAATAGTATTTAAATGAAAAAAATATTTTTATATTGGTATTTTATATACGCGAGGGTTCTATCTGAGCAAAAACATAATGGAATGAAATTTCCTCGATAGAAAAGAATCACAAAGCTACCTCTAATAATAATGAATTTTCGGTTTTATTCGTTCATGGTGTATCTAATTAAGACAAAATTTCGATAAATAATATCACTAACATATGACCTAGGGCTGCAACTAACGATTTTTTTTAAATATTCTATACTTTATGAGTTATTTAGATAAAAAGCGCTTAGTTCATTTTTGCACCGCGGAACACGCTATCTCCATCTCATCTCCACGCGAAGATTAGACATAAGTTTGTTTCATCTGACATTGCCATATTTTTCTGACTTGGTACGCACTCTTAATGCTTGCTTGTAAGTATCTCCGTTTGTATAGAAAAGACGCACAGACAAAGAAAATGCATCCACGCGCGTTCATACAGATCACGCGCCTACATGCGTCTCACCCCGCTCCTAGGTGCGCGGCGAGATGCAAGGTATGGCAGAGCCGCCGTGAATACACAAAACGCAACTACGCGCGTGAGTGCGAAAAAAACCCGCACGATGATGCAGATCTGTACTCCCGCAAGTACGTCACACGCACTTACGCGCGTGGCAGTGTGATAATCGCCGTAGGCGTCCTTAATAATAAAATCAAACAAACAATGAAAATTAAAAGTACAAGTATCAACATACATTATGTTAATTGAAAAATAAACTTTATGTTATAGAATCCAATATCGACTACAGGAAAATACTATTATAAAAGAAAAAATCGATCTCTTTGCCGTTGTAGACGGTGGTAGGGTACTTTGTAGTACCCGCCTGGCTGGCTACCACCCTCAAGTTGAAAATCTGTCGCCAAGCACCTTTCGGTGTGTTCCGATAGCTGCACTTGAGAGCCAGTTCCTTCTAGGCTTTGTGTGCTTACCACCGTCGGCCGCATCATCACTTACCATGGTGAGATTGCGGTCAAACACAGGCCTATAAATAGTAAAAAAAAAAAAAAAGTCCTTCTTTACCATAACGATATGAAGACTAAAATCGCAGATGCGTCACCTCGTAATACGAAAGAACACAATATATTATTCCGTTAGTGTTTTTTTTTTCGTTAAAAACCGTGTATTTTTTTCCCATCCTTTCATCAACCCATGAGCAGTGCGATATCCACATTAAAACTCCCCGTGTTCGCATTTACATATTTTATGACATCTCTGCACGCGGCGGGTCGCGGATAAATCCGTCACTCGTTGTCATTTGCGGAAAAGTTGAATATTTTTGCGGCCATGTTTGTTTTTCATATCGTTTTAAATCGTATTGTATAAAATACGAAGGGCTTATCGGCTGACATTCGTGGGCACTTAATGCTTTTAATTGCTATCATCTATTATGTTTTTACTAAGCGCCCGTGGTGTACCAACATCGTGGTCGGTACCTGGATGGGTGACCGTCTAGTGGTATTTCAAATCGAGCGTTGCCGTGCTTCGGAAGGCACGTAAAAGCCGTTGGTCCCGGTTATTACTTAATTATGATAGTCGTTAAGCTAGTTGGATGCCTCCTAGGCGGCTTGAAAAATTCCAACAGTAGGTTGAACACTAGCCTACCTCCACAGATTCGTGGGCACGCGTGGTGGAGTATTGCCCATGCCCTTTCACCCTCATTTGTGAAAGGAGGTCTGTGCTCAGCAGTGGAACATCATAGGCTGATGATGATTATGTTTTTAAATTATGTTGTTATATTGTAGTTTTATTTTAAATATTCTGGGATTAGGTACATTATACAAAATTTTATAATGTCATATTTTTTCTAGTTTTTTCGTTATCTAACAGTATTATGAACAAAGGTAAAGAAACCAAACCTTCTGAATAATTTCAGAGCGTTTACTAAAACAAAAGTACAATAAGCAAGATCTCATGTTTTATTCTATGTTTTATCAGGGGGCCAAGTCTGCTATTACAATTGTGTTCCTATGAACAGTCAGTGGCATCAAAATTAATAGAGTTTATAGTTTGGTAGTGTAATAATTCAATAGCGTCAAAAAAAATTGTAGACAACGCACATTGGCTCAATCACAGATATACATCTAAATAGATGACGCGAGTGTATGTACTTCGCGTGGTAAAATCTGTGCAAAAATGGGGCACAATGATTTTCTTTCGAAATTGTTTCGCGCGGACAGGGAACTCGCATAAGGCTGCCTGTCCACCAGAGATGTGTAGCGAGGGATATGTTTAGCTGACAAATAGGATAGCTTCATTTTCACGTTAAAAATCTAATGCCAGCCTAACTAAATCAATCTTGTGATATTATGGTAGGTAGAAAAAAGTTACACGCTTGGTTTTCATACGGGTGGAGGGACTTATTGCGTTATCTATTTAGATTTATGTCTGTGGGATCAATGGATTTCTAATGGGATCATGTTAGAATGTCATTGTTCATTTACATATCTGACTTGGCCCTCTCGTGGCTTGGTTTTTTTGGTACTAAAAAACTATTGTAATGATTTTTATTACAAAAATATCTAAAATATAATCATTGAAAAGCTTTGATTAGAATCAAAAGGCGCAGATAGTCCAGTCGTAGGATGTCGGATAAAAAAAACTACGTCTAGCAATATTTCTCAGTTGTTAAGATGATGAGCACGTATAGATTCCCCTGACATAGTTTTCAGGCTAATAATAATGTATAAGTTTACCGTATCTTTCCATTTTTGTTTTATCTAAGACTACATACAGTCTGATACAGTATGTAGTCATTGCGTATCTCTTCTACGATTTTACATCCATAATACCTTTTAACATCATCAATGGCTTATAAACTTCGCTATAATTGACGGACAATTTGACGGGCCAGTCGGCGCAGTTGGTTAAGGTTCACCTTACGCGCCGCAGGTCGTGGGTTCGATTCCCACACAGGACATGCATTTGTGTGCATGAACATGGTCTGTATGTCCTGAGTCTGGGTGTAATTATGTATATTAAGTATGTATTTACAAACAAAAAGTAGTATGTGTATTATATCAGTTATCTGGTTTCCATAGTACAAGCTCTGCTTAGTTTGGGATCAGATGACCGTGTGTGAGGAATGTCCCAGGATATTTATTATTATTATTATTATTAATTGGATTTACTTCTTATATTTTTTACGCAGGTTATTTAAACCCTACTAACAATTAGGTAAAATATATGAATGAAATAGTTTGTCGTATCTACAGATTTAGCATATTCTATATCGCGTGCCGATGAACCGTTGTATATAGCGTGATGCCACACACTAGACCACATACGGACTATTATAGTGCTTATTTATTACTCACGCTGTATACGAGTGCGTAATTATGTCACGTTTTTTTTATCTGTTCACGTAAATATCACTTTCCGGAGCTTTTATCCTAAATTAGTTTATAATAGTTAATAATACCTATTTGGTTTAGCGGTGGTAAATTCAAATATAATAATAATTTGTCATCAAAATTGATCGAGACCTCCGGAGACCAGCGGGCGGGGAGCTTTTTCCGCCAATGCGTCAGCTTGGCTATCCAAAGAGGAAACGCTGCCAGCCTTCTGGGAACCCTGCCGTTAATCGGAAGCAGCGGCAGGCTTGAGGAAATTTTCTATATATAGATTGTATTTTGTACATATTTGTTGTAAATAAACTTTCAAAGTAAAAAAAAAAAAATGGACTATTTTACAAAAACCTTAAACCGACTTCAAAGTACACTAAGAAGTTATCAAATCCTGATCCGATGACAATGGGACCAAACGGGAAGCGTACCCTTTCAAATAAAAAAAGAATTTTCCAAATCGGTTAATAAATGACGGAGTTATGAGGTAACAAATATATAAAAAAAAAATACATTCGAATTGAGAACCTCCTCCTTTTTTTGAAGTCGGTTAAAAATGTAACAACTTAACGTTCATAAGTGCCTTATTAGGGCCTAAACTAAATAAATGACTTTTTGATTTTGATTTTCATTCAGCACATTTAATTAATAAATTTTCTAACCACATTGTTTTGAGCTGTTCGTTGATCTGTCAATGACTCACCCCGTTATTCATAATCGCATGAATATCTTCGAATGAAGCGACTCATATAATATAGATCGAACTTCACTTAAAGTAACTATTACACCGTCCTATTTTTAGGATCCTAACTAGGTTCCTAACTAGGAAATAGGAAGGTGTAATCGCAGTTAGAACAGCTGCTGCTTCCTAGTCAGAGCGATCCCAGTTAGGATCCTAGTTAGGATCCTACAAATAGAAAGATGTAATAAGCACTTAAGAAGTTCGTTTGATTATTATACTAAATCCAAACTAAATCAGTGTAATAGTGTGCCCCGTCTCACTCTTTCGATCACCAAATGTCACCTGTCAGATAAAGAATTCGGAATTTTAGCTAATCAACGTTTGATAACTTTATTATAAATAAGGTCAGTTTCTCCTCGTATATGCATATAGTATAAATTATTTTTATACTAGCTAGCATGAACTTGCTACGACCCCGCGATAAACCTACGTTTCAGACATTATTATTATTAATACGTGAAGCAAAAACTTTCGCTGCTTTTTTAACCTTGTGCACCATAATAGGAGTGTGAAATTTGACATAGTTAAAGTTTATATGGGGATAAAGTGCACAAAGCTAATTTTGATATAATAATGCATTTCAAATACTTACATTATTTTATAAAACAAATAAATGCACATTTTTTAAGTCGATGTTTTTTTTTACATTTGCCCTAAAAAGTAATGTAAAAAATAATGTTTAAGGCGATGATAGCTCAGTAGTGACGTCGGATACCGAGACGAAGGTCCCGGGTTCGAATCATACAATGAGCTTGAGAGCTTTCGGTGAAGGAAAAACATCGTGAGGAAACCATAGCACGGTGGTAGGGTACTTTGTAGTACCCGCCTGGCTGGCTACCACCCTCAAGTTGAAAATCCGTCGCCAAGCACCTTTCGGTGTGTTCCGGTAGCTGCACTTGAGAGCCAGTTCCTTCTAGGCTTTGTGTGCTTACCAGCTTTGGCCGCAAAAAAAAAAATTGTTTAATTTTGACTCAGGGCTACCTGTCGTGATAATTATTTTGTAAACCTTTCTGTAGTGTTACCACATAAATCTGACTGAATATTTTTTTTAGGCAAGTGCAGTCGTGGACTAAAAAATTGTACCACTACGTTTCTGTTTCATAAGGTTGACTGAAAATAAAATTACTATTGATAGACGTGGATTGTATTTGATATGAAAAATAAATTCAGAGATGTGTCTAAGTAATCGAGTTCTCTAAATAAAGAGTTTCAACCGACTTCATGCAATACAAAGTATTTCTGCCCTTTGATGCAGGATTAAACATGCCATTATTTAATTATCTTTGTATTTTTATTGAGATTTCTATTTGCTTACAAATGCTTGGAAAATGTCACAATGTAATAAAAAATATTTTAATAAAATAAGTTTACATAATCAAAAGGTAATTGACAGCCTTTTTGCTATGTTCGATGCTTAAAAACATTTAACAATTTTAAAACTTAATCAGTCTTATTACAAAAAATGCGTTAAACCAGGCTTTAGGCCAGCGATAGCAAAGCCAGATCTAAAACTTAACCTTCGGTTACTTCATTCCAGTCAAACAATTCCATTATGTGCGATGGTTTATATAAATTTGATATTACGAAATGAGGTTTAAGGAATAAGCCTCATCATATCGGTGGCGTAACGTCAAACCAGGCACCCCCCTAGTTTTTTTAAAGTTTATGGTGAAATGACAGACACGTTTGATGTAATTTCGTTGTTTTTTTCTTGATTTTTGTAATCGAAAAAGCTATTCTGGATTCAGTTCGATAAATTTGCTTTTACAATGGGCTTAGATTCGCTTGACGATATGGATTCTGACGACGGATGATCCGAAAATCAATGGAATCAAACTGGCAACGAATCAAGTTGGTTGGATACTGATGAACTTCGGCTCCAATACAATTTCACCAACGAATTGCTGCTAGAATTGTCGATCTAGTAAAAAATCGTCTTCCACAGCCCCCAAGATCTTTGGAACCAAAACAAATCAGCCCGGTAGATGGCGCTGCAGTCGATAATATAACCTTCATGAGATAAGATACCGACTTCAGCGTCATTTGCCGAGCTGATTTGTGAATCTAAACCATCCAGAGCGTCCCCCAAATACTTTTAAAAAAAAAACATTCAAATCGGTCTAGCCGTTTAGGAGGAGTTCAGTGACATACACACGTACAATAGAATTAACTCCCTGGATGGTTTAGATAGGGTAGGGTAGGTTTGGATAGCACTACAGGGTAGGGTAGTATTGTTATAAAATGTTTGATTGCAAATCCTATCACAACTTGCTGGCGCCTAGGTAGGTACCTCAAATGTTCTTCTACTCTTAATTACGTTTCATATTTACTACAAATATGTTCAAAATATAATATAGAAAATTTCCTCGAGCTTATAATTATCTATATTCTTGTGAACTTTCTATTATGACAATAATTTTTAGTCAGTCTGATATAGTGTATCTGATTAGATCGAGAAGTATAAGATATAGTCATAGAATATGGATTATCATAGGAGTTTCAAAACCCAAACTTTATACTTATATCTGTCTCGATAATTTTAATACGATTACTCCATAAGATAAAAAAGGTAAGTGATAGTTGCGTGTTTCTGTTTATACCGCCTGTATCTCAGGAATAGTCTATGTTATCGTTTGATGATTTAATGACTTAATACTAATTTATTCGGCTCATACCTAGCTATAGTCTTGTAATAATAATATCTTTATTTCTAAAATAATAATATTTTATTTTTATTTATAACGTTCGTAAGAACTCTGAATGAAACGAAACATATTCATGTCCACTATTTTGTCTATGACAGGTAGAGGTGTGTAATGTAAAAATACGCGAGCTGCATCACAGCTCACGGCTCAGGTGTGTGAGCTGGTTCAATGACTCAGCTCGCAGATCAGCTCAATTTGTACCTATAGTCCACGATGCGCGCACACGCTCACTACGTACCGCGCATCGAATTGAGCCGGCTGAGCTGCCGCGATTCGTTCGACTCTGCCGAGCGGCTCTTTTCATACTTCAGAGTTGGAATTATTTGTCTTTTTTATATTATCTATATATGTTACATATTTATTTATTGAATTAATTATTATTTATATGTTTTAGAACGAAATAATAATTCGTAGATATGATCACAAGAATAATCTATGGAGGGAGTCGCAGATACAATAGGAGTTGGATTGAGCCGTGAGCTAGTCATTTTGTTGTTGAGCTGTAGCTCAACGGCTCAAACCCGTGTGATCTGATTCATTGAGCTGGTTCACAGCTGAGTTACACACCTCTAATGACAGGTAGTTTCACTCATGGATTTAATATTACAAACAGGATTGAGCTCTTGGGCCAAAAACGCGAGCAGAGAGAGATAACGCATACCGAGGCTGTTTATCCCATTCTAATAGGGTGACCAAACATTTTTATAACGAACAGGAAAGTTGGATTTGAGAGATAATTTGTGTCCGGTTGACACTTCTTCTTCCTAGTCGTGCACTCTTGGCAGAGTGGTCGTGGTCATTGTTAGTCCCTTTCGCGCACAATCGCTGCATTGCAAAGTTCCTCCAATTTTGTCTGTTTGTGGCGTTTTGACACTAGTTGATTTCAAATTATTGTTTGTATTACAAAAATATTAACATTATGTTACTTAAAATAGTGAAATAATAATTTATAGAAAAAAGAAGAGATAAAACCATAATGAAAAACTATAGATATCGAGATACTTTTTCGCGAAAACCCATTATTTGAAACTGAACATTGTTATGTTCTATGTGGGTGTTGAATCGTGTACGCACGATTAATCAAGATATTAATTTCAAAATTCAAAATTCAAAATTCAAAATCATTTATTCAAATAGACCTTCGCAGGCACTTATGAAAAGTCTGACTCTAATACTCTAATACCGGTTCGGAAGGTTGCATTTGCTGAGAAGAGCCGGCAATAAACTCAGCAATTACTCTTTTCAAAACAAGCTTAGATTCATTACATAATATTTACATTCTAATCGCACTGACAACAATTGCGTGCCCCGGCGCGGCCGCAAAACTACAAAGTAGACTGAATCTATATTTAATAAGTAAATAAATAAATGGCAAACTTAAGCAGACCAACCCCCACAAGCAGCACCTGTTCACAAGTATGACGCGTGTGGCAGCCATCGCCCTCCTCGCCATATTGGAGGGAAGTGAGCGACCCGTCACACGACGCCGCCGCAAGCAATTTCCAATATTAGCTGATCTCTCATTGTACAGAAATCCTATACAATGCGAGATCAGTTTATACTGGAATGTATAGCTTGATGTGTAGCCGTGTATACCCATGTTTTTGAGAAAAGTTATGATTAATTTTTGAGTTACGTTTTGTCGAATCATCAAATATTGCGTATGAATAGGCAAGGGTGCATGCAGAATTTCGTTCCGGGACCACGGCTTTTCCCCTTGCTCTTTTTTCAGTTTGCTCTACAGAGCTGTTATTTGGGAATTAAAATAAAGCAAAGGGAAATAAAACTCAATGTGCTTGACAAAGTAGGTATTTATTAAAATTAAACACGGCTAAACAAAATCGTTTTATTTAGTTTCTGCCTTAGGCCAATCTCACTGCCTAAGTTTCTGAATGCATTACATTTCGCGTGGTGAATAGGTACGAATTATTAGCCAATGCTTTTACTAGTTGCAGTTCGTGCGGTTCTTCATCTGTTATGCATTGGAAAGGATGCGGTGGAATAATAAGATGTTTCAATCTTGTGGAAAACATTTGTTTTAATCGCATCAAAATTGCATTTTTGCTTCATTTCTTCTTTCGATGGAAAGCTGTAACAAACATAAAAAATAATGCTATTTCAATTATGCGATACATAGGTACAAATAATTTATACAATAGGTACACATTAAAACACACAATAAACATTATACTTAGTTTTAAAAAGAATTACACTAACTTTAGTGTCTTCCGTCTACATTTTTTTTTAATAAACCATGGTCAAACTACTTATGACTCACCATTGTTAATAAATAAAATCATCGTTATTCCTTACTTGTGAAATAAAATCCCACAACCAGCACATGATTCACTTTTACATGTCTTGATACAAAACGTAGCTAAAACTTAAAATGCGTTTCCACAAAACAACAGAAAAAGTCGCCATGTCGCCATGACACCACTGATATCAGATTTCAGTGCTACCAGAATAATTTTATGATAGCTACCAAACAATCATATTATTTTGATTATTTTACTTAAATACAATTATTTATTATTATGTACAGATGTAAACCTACAAAATAAAATGATTTAAAACTAGTTTAATAGCAAAAAAATATTTATACGTAATATATTTTACTTGTTGTGGTAAAATATTTTCTACCATCTTTAACATTTTTATCTTTTGGCAATTGAGGAAAAAGGACAAACGGCCTCGGTTCGGGCTATCTCTCTCGGCTCGTTTTGCCTCGGCTAAGATAACTAACAAAAGTAAACCCTAATGTGCATGACTTATGGTTTATTTTTGTATGATAAAATTTTTGGAGAGTTCAATCCTGTTTGTATATTAAATCCATGGTTTCACTAGACTACGGAAAAAAATGTTTTTGTAATAAAGTCAATTTAGACCCAAAGGCTAAGATATTGACCTGGTATTGTTAGCTCTAGTCTCAAGTCAGGTATAACACCTTTTTTTATAATGAGAACGGAAATGTTTCGTTTCATTCATATTTTAGTACGAAATATTTAAATATAGATAAGTATATACCTCATAAATTTAGATCAATAAGGTAGATGGATAAATAAAACATTATACTGATTTAATTTAGATATTTTTGATAAAAAGAGCGTTATTAAAAATTACAGAAAAAAATTATTCGTTTCATAAAAATAGACCTAACGTTTGCTTAAAACGAAACTGTCCATGATGTCTATGGTGTTTAAAAAAAATTTATAAAAAAAATATTATGTCATTGATTATGATTTATTTACTTCGTAAAAGCGAATAAAGAAATGGTATTAAATATGTTATTCCTGTATTAAAATACAATACAATAATACTAAATAGGAATTAAATATAATTTCTCAATCATTCACAGAAGTTCACAGACAATAATCGCAAAGGTACCTTGCCGAGGCTCAGCACATTGTGAACGGATTTGCAATCAAACATTTTAATATGATTAAGATTTCATGTGACGCTATTGAACTCGTAAATAAAATAAAATGGTAGTGGGCAGGACACATAGCCCGATCACCTATGTGATGAAGGCAGCTGGACACGGATGGTGAAAGAGTGTCGAGGAGCACAGTACTACACAGTATACTCCTTAAAGCGTTCTGATAGCGCTACGCATTTCTACTGTCTGCTTAGACGACTAATTTATTGTTTGAGCGCTAAAGAGAACTTTAGTTGACTCTAAAAAATGGGACATCACCTTTGCTTATGATAGCTTTTCTATATACGTAGTAATAATAGCTCAATGTATAGTTGATGAAAGGAAAATTTAAAAATATACAGATAAATAATTTATTATAATAAATTGTTTTAATTATAATATCACATTCTTTTATTTCCACTGACAGTGTTATGAGGAGCCTTGCATTTGGTTGCTTTCTTCTTTAGGAAGGATGTACTAATTAATTGCAAGGATAATATTTTAATTATGCTGGGCTGAGAAACACCATGTAGGTCAGCTGTATAATCTTGTATCTGAAATCAAAATATATATCTATAAGTATATAAAAGAAAGTCGTGTTAGTTACACTATTTATAACTCAAGAACGGCTGAACCAATTTGGCTGAAAACTGGTGGGATACTTTTATAGGGTAGGGTATGGTAAGGTAGGGTAAGTAAGGGGTAAAGAAGGGAGTGCGGGTGAAACCGCAGGCGAAAAGCTAGTTATATATATTACTACTATGATATTTACCTCACATTTAAGATTTTTGGTTCAACTATGGGAACTGACCTCTTTTTAGAGCCCAACAGCGTACTGCGTAAAGCACAAGCAACTTGTCCTGCGGAAGACGATCTTTCTCTAGCTCGACAATTCAAGCAGCAAAAATGGTTTAGTGAACTTGTATTGATTGGAACCGAAATCCATAATCATGCAACGAATTGGTTGCCGCGTCAGTTCTCAAGAAGTTCCCACCGACTCCAGAATATCCGTTGTCAAAATCCATATCGCCGAGGAAGTCCATTTCAGTAGCAAATTAATACAAAATAGAATTGAAACCAAGAAATTCAATAAAATAACTTCGAACGAGTCTGTCATATGCACGTCAACTATCTGTCACCTTAGATAAACTACGTGGCTGCCAGGCTTAGTGGTTGAAGTCCTTAAACCTTCTTTCGTAATATAAATTTTCTTAAACTACCCAGGTTTAGGCTGGCTTTCTCTTAAATATGGCTAAAACCATCTTTCGTAATAAGACGGAATATGTTTGATTAGACCTTATTGCGCGCGGTATGAGATGGAACCGAGTTTGAAATGTGATACTTAAACATTTTCAGCCCGCGACTGTACAGCTTGTACAGCTAACGAAATACATCATTATTTCCTAGATTTTAATAAGAGTTACCTTCAGAGGTATTTTGAATGCCCTTAAATACATTTAAGAACATGTTTTGTGTTGTAGACGTACATTTATAACGAATTTAATAATATATTTTCATTTTCCTTTAGAAATTCAAGACATGATTCCAATTACAAAATGGAATAGTATTTATTCTCAGAATAATTTAATCAAAATTATACCAATTGGAAATTGAGTCGGAACTCGGAATATGAAGACGCTATTGTTAAGCCTTCTATTGTGTCTTAATTATTATGATTATTAGGGAACTTTACTAAGAGCGTGATCACAAAAACGACAGTCTGCCACTTGCGTCTAACTTGAACAGTTTATGCTTATAGTGGCTGATCACATCGATGCATTTATTTGTTGCCATCGTTACACGAAAATTGACGGCAAGACTAGAATTAAATATTATATCTAATTATGTTTTGTAATGAGTAATTGCTGTCTTTATTGAATTTTCTTAACCTTTCAAAAAGGTATCATGGTGAGATGCTTCTAATATGTTATTACGATAATAAAGCAAAAAAAAAAAGCTATTACGATAAGAGTTTATGAAAGCTTATAAATACAAAAAAATATTTCATGCACGGCCAATGATTTCAAAACTAAGGATAGGCCCACCGGAACATTATGCAAAAAACTTCGTCATACAAGTAAACAGTACCGCCATTTTGTAATATCGAACTACGAAGTGCCGCATTGCATAGGCGTACGATATACACACACACACAAGAAAAAAATAAACAATAAACGAACAAACTTCCGCGGACCGCTGATGGCTGTCGCGTTGGCCCTAAACTGACTTTTTAGGGCCAGCGAGTTGGTGCCATATCATCGCCCGGTTGGCCTGGTCCTTACGCCAGTAATATATAAGTGAATTTGGCCCAAGCTCGAAATTTCATACAAATGAGGTGTTTTCAGCTAAGATTTTCTCTACTTTAGTATTAGCTTTTCACTGCATTTGATATCGTTTCAAAATTAAGAGTCAGCTTGCAGGCGGTGTTGTCATTCTAAATGTTGAAACGTTAATTTTGCCATTAAAGGTCTTAAAACATTTAATATCAATATTCATGTAAAAATTAGCAAAAATTGCAGTGCCCATACTAATTAGTATTTTTGGCGAATTGGTGCAGTAAATTCAATTGTGATTTCTAAATGCTGACTTTTATATCTTAAATGATACCAAATACACTGAAAAAATGGACTAAAGTGACTACAAAATTTTATTTAACAGTAACACAAATTTTTGTAGTCACTTTAGTCCATTTTTTTTCAGTGTGCCTTAAATCAACATTGGGAAAGAGAAAATCTTTGCAACAGGCATTAAGTTATTATAAAAGTAAGGTTAAGTCTCGTTAAAAATAGCTTACCAAAAATATTTTATCTGCGGATTGTCTTGAAAACGTTATGCATTCTTCACATCTGAAACAAACACAAAGTAAATTGAGTAAAAATATAAGTAATTCGACCCCCAATTCTCATCTTAAGCAGGTGCACCCACCATATTCACTTCATTCATTAAACGCCATTGTTTTCACGACAAATGTTCGTATTAAAGCGTTTCATACAAAATGGCTTACCTACAAAACCAGTTAAAAAGGCAGTTGGAAGCTGTTAAAAATTTAACAATAGATAGTGGAGGCTTTGTGCTACCCCGGCGCAGTTGGACAAAGCGAAAAACGAAAATTGTGACTGCGACGTGGAATTAATGCCACTGGATGAGTCATTTGTTTCGGCTCGATTTTTGCCAACAATTTGTTACGGATTCTAAATAAAACTCTGGATATTATTAACGCTATGTTACGTTTTACTACCGATCCAGTATAGATCCTATTTATAATATCATGCAAAGTGTTTTTTTTTTCACTTCTTATATAGGCTTCCTAGTTTAATACCTACCTACACGTTCCATGGGTGCAGACGCACATTTCCTAAGTCTAATAAACTCCATATTGCTAACATCATTAAAATCAAAATCGAATGTGCATCTCATATTTTCCATCCATCCTGCTATTTTGACTCATAAAATTCGAATTTCTGCTCCTCATAATCCAGTACTCCATGCTCTGAACCTGAGCTAAGCATGCAATCCATCCAACGACTCTAAGCTACTCTAGCACCATGATTAATAAATGTAGGCTCAGATTTATCAGATCAGCTGCTCTGATGTACAGGAAAGAGAAAGCAGTGATCAGCCAGTTTTGTCTTTCATTCCTCGTAAGTTATTAGTTCGGTAATGGCTACGTGACAGGGTTGAAATCTGGACATTCGTAGGAGAGCAAAACGACAGACATAGCTCGTAGAGTTAGTAAGCTGAAGTGGCAATGGGTAGACCACATCGCTCGAAGAGCCGATAACCGATGGGGAAGAAAGGTTCTTGAGTAGCGACCATGTACTGGAAAGGGCCGAGCGGGACGACCTCCCACCAGGTGGACCGACGACCTGGTCAAAGTCGCTGTGCGCCGCTGGATGCAAGCGGCCCAGAACCGTTCGAAGTGGAAATCAATGGGGGAGGCCTATGTTCAGCTGTAGACATCTATGGGCTGATATGATGAATGGTTACTTTAGCTTACTGCCATTATAAAATAAAAGTGAGCTTATCTATTTAATTATTGGCTAAACTATGGCCATGCTATGAAGTCATATTTTACAAGAGGGTGTCTCTCCTTGCCGCACTATGGGCTGTCAAGTGACCTATTAGGATGGCACTATTATACGTTATCACATCTAAATTACTCCACCAATTTTAATAAGATATGGCTGAACTTGGACTATGAAGAAGGATAGTATTACTAAGAATGAGGGTGAAACAGCAGGCATTAATTAAGTTAATACATAACTTCTAGTAACGATAACTCGATGTGTGAAGTAGACACTGTTTCATTTGAGTATTCGTAGTAATTTCGAGTCGGCACGCCACTGTCGCGGGATCCCACCAACTTTCCCTTTGATGGACATTTTAATGGTTCCGTACCTACATAATACATGCTTATGTATATTGTGAAACATACCATATGGCGTGTTGAAGGCATTTATTGAAGAAATTATGCTGAATATTGAAATCGAGATTTGTTAAGCCCGAACTTCAGCCTAGAGGCTATTTAAGAAGCCCCAAGTAAATGAAAGAAAGTTTATCGAAACCAGTATTATATTTTTATATTAGGTTCGATCATGGATATATAACAAATCAGGAAGCAGTAGGCGACACTCCGTCCTGATTTGTTACATATTATATATGTTATATACGAAGTGAAGCACCCCATGTAAGCCGGGCCGTCAAGTAAGTACAAGCCTCACACACACACATAGAAAACACACACCATAGGAAGCCGATCAGTTGTCATTCCACATTGAGACCACATTGAGTTCCGAACCGGTGGTAACTTCAGTAAATGTGACCTTCATAAGTGCCCTTCTGGTGCCTAAATTGAATAAATGGCTTTGACTTTGTCTTTGAAGATGTTGACAGTGACAATAAGGCTCATTATCACTTGTGCCTGTGATTTTAATCACGCATACGTAGGAAATTTTTGGCTTCACTTTAGTATAAGGTGACACCCCGTCTTGTTTTTTTATACGTCTATGGGTTCGATTTACCTTTAAAGTTTACTTACTTTTGTATTCTGGGTTCTCAATAAGCCGGTTAGAGAACAGAAGCCGATAAAAGGCTCAAAGCACATCCTCGTAAAGCTTTTTCAACCACTATATTACCTAGGTGTAGGATAGGAATGACGAATTTGATTTCTTGTGTGTTTGTCCAAATTCTCCTAACTTTTGCGTGCGATTTACTAATTCCTTCTATTAAGAATATTATTATTCAAAATTCAAAATTATTTATTCAAATAGACCTTCGCAGGCACTTATGAAAAGCCTGACTCTAATACCCTAATACCGGTTCGGAAGGTTGCATTTGCTGAGAAGAGCCGGCAATAAACTCAGCAATTACTCTTTTCAAAACAAGCTTGGATTCATTACATAATATTTACATTCTAATCGCACTGACAACAATTGCGTGCCCCGGCGCGGCGGCAAAACTACAAAGTAGACGGACTCGATATTTAATAAGTAAATAAATGGCGAACTTAAGCAGTTTGCCATTTAACATTTATTCATAAACTTACGAGTGAGGTTTTATCAGAAACACAAGATTAAGTTAATAGAAACTATATATTTATATATATTTAACTTTAACTATATATTTGTAAATACTAGATTTACAAACATTCCCTTGATAAACGACAATGTAAAATAATGATCAAATACTCTCTCTCGTCCTGTTCTAGTATATTAAAATTCCTTGCTAGAAAATGCCAGTATAAAATCAACGATGAAGCAATTTCCCAAATGAGGCTAAAAATTTAATCTATGAAATCTCCCCAACACAATTTATATCAGTTAAACTTTCAATAAACTAAGCTCGGTTTACTACTAAGTGGTTTTAGTATAAAATGGGGAAACAAGAGGGAATTAGAGCTAAGTTAGCTTGTACCACAGTGTTTCCTGCAGAGAAAATTGAAAAAAAGTACGATGGGAGCTTAAAATATGGCCGGTGGCGATTTTTATCGCTTGTGACTTTTCCGTCTCTTTACCTGGGTGTTTGAAGACAGATTTTCTATTCGATTTTCCATTCATCATATTATCATTCATTCAGTAAAATCTGACGTATTTCCGGGACAAAATGTCCCATTTTGTGTTCTCACCATAGTAAGAAATGATGTGTGCGAAGGTGGTAAGTACATAAAGCCTAGAAAGAACTGGCTCTGAAGTGCAGCTATAGATGCTTTAGAGGAACACACCAATAGATGCTTAGTGACAGATTTTCAACTGGAGGAAGCTAGCCAGCCAGCTGGGTAATACAAAGTACCCTACCACAAAAATTCATCTCGGTATCCGACGTCACTACCACTGACCTATCATCGCCTTACACTGAGCTTAAATATGCACCGCCCATTCGTCCGTGATTCACTCGTGGCTTAAGCCGAAAATTTGCAGCATTTGCTGAGCTGGGACCATTTCGAACCACGATATCACACCCTGATTACTGTATTGTTATTACTTCTTTTAGTTTTCATATTGTGTTGTCTGTGAATTTCAAATAAATACCATTTTATCTTTATCTTTAGCTATCATCTCATTCACAGCCCCTTGATTCTTGGCCATGATATGTATCTGTTATGATGGATAGACTATCCTTGTGTATCCTAAACTTCATAAAAATGTATCGACTAGTTACGGCGTGATTGATTAACAACTATCCAATGTAACACTAGAACATTATAATAATACCCTTGGACATTCCACATACACGGTTATCTGATCCCAAACTAAGCAGAGATGTAGAAAGGAAACCTGATAACTGAAATACCTACTAGTAAAATACAGGCTGTTGTTTTGGTCGGCGACAAGCGACCCAGGAGCGGTAGTACAAAATATATATTCCCCAAAAATGGACTTAATTCCATTAAATACTGTAAATATGATGAGAAATACCTTATTCAATTTGAAATAAAATTACCGCAAAGTATGGTTACTAGGCACGTGCACAGACTAGAGCTAGGCGCAAGCCGCCATCGCCCCACCCCTTTACTCCCTCGTACTCCCTTTGAGTATTATGTCTAAACTTTAGCTTATTACATGATTTTGTTTTTTTTTTTTTTTATTATTATTTAAAAAAAATAAAGTATTTTTTTTATATTTTTTTTAGCACCAGTATCACTTGTATTATCGACCCTGAGTCGCTCGTCGCTGACCAAAACAACGACCTGTATAACTAGATTTATTACATGCAGATTCATATATCGCATAGGTATATCTGGGGTGTAAAATATTATAAATTTTGGAAAAGTATCTATTATAGAAATACTGGAAAAAATATATATAATTAAATACAAAAAAACGCTCTATATAAAAGTTATCCAAATAATATGTATCCTAAAATTTATATAAATGTCTCCGCAAAATAATTTTGATCAATTTCAACCCACTTTCAACGGCTTAGCTTAATAATAATAATAATAATAATAAAGTTTATTGATTTTCTCATTGAACAAACACTTAAGTACAAAGTTAATTATCTTATAGCTACAGTAAAATAGCACGGTGCGAAAATAATATAAAAGTGTTGATTGAGCTCTGGAACCCACGGTAAGATTTAACTTGTGTTGTGAGTTCCAGCTCTCACTCTCTTTGAAAACAAAGTTTATGACCATTGGATGGTTTATAAAATGTACAAGTGTACGGAAATGCGCAAATCTTAAATAAACAAAAGAAATAAAAATGGAATGTGAAGTGTAATAATGTGTGAGTGTGTTAGTATGTATGTGTTGATGGATGTGTATGTTGATATTCATGTTTTAAATAAACAGATATGTTATTAAGGACTATGTAATGAGTAAGAGTTCCGTGTCTTCGTAGGTTAGAGTTTGTAGCCAGTCAGAGACTTTTTTCCTGCAGTCATGTCTAGATAGGGGATATATATTGCAGTGTTTATTTGTCATATTATATAAATGGTTCCCAATGATTTGATAGTGCCGCTTAGCAAGTGCGGTCCTGAAGGTCGGAACAGGGCAAATTTTAAAAGATTGCCGTTTATTAGTGAGACTGGGATCAAAATGCAACGTGGAGTGTTTCCGAACAATAGTATGTAGAATAAAGAGTTGGCGTATGGATAATACTTTGCATTCCTTATAAAGCAATGATGTCGGATGTCGAAAGTGTTTTAAAAACATAACCTTTAATACAGCCCTTTGAGCTCGCTCTAGTTGAAGAATGTTAGTCTTTGACGCCCCACCCCAAATCGATATGCAATATGTGATTACAGATCGACAAAGTGCATAATAAATATTTTTTAAGGTTTCTTGGTCAACAGAGTGACGAAGTTTCTTAAAAATAAAAATCATCTTGCGAACACTCGTGGTGAGTTTTTCGAGGTGCGATTTCCAACTTAGCAAGTGATCAATTTGAACTCCGAGATATTTGATGCTATTTGATCTGCTAAGTTGTGGACAAGAGCAAGGAGGATGAGATTCAGAATTTAGATCTAAGTTTGAACAGTTATGGGCTTTGACTATGAGGGTATCAGAAGAAGGTATAGTTGTGGATTTGAGAGAAAAAGTTTGAAAAGTAGTTTTATTTAAATTTAAAGTAAGGAGGTTGTTTGATAACCAATTACTCACAGAAAGAAACGCTTGTTCAGCTAATGAAATTGTATTTTTCCAGTCCTCACCATGCACGAGTAGGGCGGTGTCATCAGCATATGTGAAAATTGAACAATTTACAAGGGGGAGCTTACATAAAGAGTTAATATATATGAGGAATAGAGTGGGACCTAAAATGGAGCCCTGCGGGACTCCATAATTTAGAGCGATTTCATTGCTAACATATGAATCTATTTTGACACGCTGGGAGCGATAAGAGAGATAATCCTTGAAAATTTCATGAGCTTTACCACGAATTCCAATTCTTTCTAATTTTGATAAGAGATGGGGAACTGAAACTGTATCAAAAGCTTTTGATATATCTAGAAAAATTCCTAGGCATTTCTTTCCTTGATCTAGCTTGTTTACGATGTGGTCAATAAGGGAGCCGATGGCATCTTCAGTTGATTTTCCGCGTCTAAAGCCAAATTGGTTGCTTGCAAGAATATTGAAATGGTCTAGAAATTTTACTAAGCGATTATTTAAAATCTTTTCTAGGATTTTGGATAGGGCTGGTAGAACTGAGATGGGTCTATAATTGTTCTTCAAGGTTTTATCACCTGTTTTGAAAATAGGATGAACAATAGCTTTTTTAAATACCTTAGGAAATATACCATTTTCTATTGATATATTACAAATGTGTGTAATGACCGGAACTAGATCCTTACAGCATGATTTAAGAAGCCTAGAAGAAATGCCATCCCAGCCGACAGCAGAATCATTACGTAATCCCATGATAAATCCCTCCACTTCCGATTCATCTGTAGGGAGAATCACCATAGAATTCGTTGGAGACGTCTCTATATGTGATTCAGAAACTCGATTTGAATGTAACCCAGAATTATCAGCTAAATTTTTCCCAATATTTGCAAAGAAGTCGTTAACAATATTGACCGAAGTTTGACTACAAGTATCTAACTTTAAAAGTTCTAGTGGGGGGTTTGCAGACTGCTGTTTATTTATTATTGTTTTGATTACTTTCCAAGTTTCTTTTGGATTGTTTTTTGCTTTAAGAAATTCCGACTTTTCATGTGCTATTTTAAGGTTTTTTAGTAATTTGTTGCAGAAATTACGATACCGAATAAAAGTTACCTTAAGAGTATAATTGTTAGGATCCTTATTAAGATTACGACTCATATTGTCCCGATTTCGAATGCAACGTAGCAAACCGCAGGTAATCCACGGTTTTATTATCCTTTGTTTTGAATTGATATAAGCAATTTTTGAATGTTTTTTTATTATAGAGGAAATTGTGGATACTAATAGTTCGGCAGCTTCATTAGCGTCATGGTGTACATTAAAGATAGAACTGAAGTCAGTGTCATGGATTGCAGTAATAATGGCAGGATAATCAATAGAGGTGCGCGACTGTCTTGAGTTAGAGGTTAGCATGGTGTTCACAATATTGAGAAGAACTGGTCTATGATCAGTGATGTACGTATCAAATACTAGGGTAGTATTAAAATGATCCGACTTAAGTAAGACATGATCTAAGCAGTTACTTTCACGTGTCGGATAGCAGTGAGTAGGTAACAAGCCATGTGAAGCGGTTAAATTCAGATATTCGTTGGCTTGGGAGTTAAGGTTGTCTGGAATTATATTTATATTTATGTCACCCATAATAACGATGTTTTTATAATTGGAAATGGCGGAAAGAGTGTTGTTAAGACTGTTAAAAAAGTTATCACAATTACGGAACGATGGGGACCTATATAAAGCGATTATAACTAAGTCATAGGATTTAATTTTACATAACATGCAGTTGGCATCCGTAAAGGATGGTTCAGAGACTGAGTGTGTTAGATTTGATTTAATAAAGATGATGATACCATCATTTTGGTTTGCAAGTCGTTTTGTACAATAAGTTGAATATCCCTCAATTATGGGGGTAAATGATGATTTTCTTAACCAACATTCTGACAGAATTATAACATCACAAGAAATCTGTATTGTGTGTAGAAATACTGTTAATTCGTCAAAATTACATTGAACACTTCTAATATTTAAATGAATAATTTTTATAGAATTACTATTTTTTACGAGGGATAAACACTGCTCAGGTTTACAAGTATAGGATTGGCTTTTATCTAGGGAGTCTAATTCCTCCGAAATAATATTAAAGTCAAGCATTACGATAAGAAAGGAAGACACAAGAATAATTGACAATAGAAACTTTATTAAATAATATGACTATATCCTCAGAGACAATGACTGGCTCTCCACTCATAACGGAAAGATACATGGTCCAATAACTGGTAAATATTTTTGAATAATAACATGAATGTGTAAGTGTTAGTGTAAGTGTGGGTGTCAAAGTGTATGTTGTGTTTTGTATAATATTATTGTTATGGATGTTTAATAATATGAGTGATTGTGAAAAAATGTTTATGTGAAGTGTGTTACAATAAATATAAACTAAAAGATCTGTAATACAATAATGGGGAAAAAAATGTGTGTTTATAACACTAAATGGTATCAAATATACTATATGATTACTGAGAAATAGAAAGAATGTATCAAGAATGAGGCTATTCCTGTTTTTGTATTTTTTTGAGACAAGACATAGAGTTAACCACAATAGATTTCGAGCCTTCATTTTCGCGAAGAAAAATCTTTCCATTTTGTGACCAACAGTATTTAAAATTTTGAGTTTTCGCAAAACTACGAGCTTCATAAAACAACTGCCTTAAGCTCACGGGAAGGTGATCGGCGACATAAATCGGTAGATTGCGCCCCGGGAAACCAAGATGTGTAGTATTTAATCTTTCAGCGAATGATTTATCTTTGTTGAAGGAACGGGAAGCCTCCAGAACTTTCATTTTAAGCGGGACCGTTAGGAATTCAACTACTATAGGTCTATTTAGACCCTTTTTTCCTGGAAGTCGGTAGATGTCGCGCAGGTCGGTTGGTTTTACAGCAGCCTGGATTGTATTGAAGGTTTCCGTCACGAAGGAGGTGAGATCAGCATAAGTTTCTTTTTCGTTGTATGGAACGTTTCTGATTTCTATCTTGGAGGAACGGGTGTTACGCTGCAAATCATCGACTTTTTTTTCTAGTTCCACTATGATAGTGCGTTGTTCCAATTTCTCCTTTTCCATACTTTCAATAGTCTGTCGCATACTTTCATATTCCTTGTTGATGTTTTCCATGGACCTCTCAATTTCGATATTTGTTTTTTGTATAGTTATATTTTGTTGCTTAACCACATTGATATCAGAAGTAATGGTTTTGAGGATCTGATCTTGATCGGATTTCCATGAGTTAATTTCGTTGTTTGTCCTTTGTATATCAATATTTTGTTTCTTAACCTCGTTAATGTCAGAGGTTAAATTTTTCAGGCTTATATCTTGATCTATTTTCCATGAGGTAAGCATGCTTGTTATTTTGTCCTCAAAAGATTTCCATTGAAGCTCAGGCGAGAAGTCGGGACGTAAGCGCTTGCTTCTCATTGTGATGTTAGACGACTCGGCATTGTCTTTTTTTGACATTTTTGAGTCAGTTGTTGACATAAAATCGTGTTGATTTTCCGGTACAGGAGTTGATGGAGGCGTACGCTCAATACGAGACATAGTTAAATGTAACAGTAAAATGCAGGGAATGCGCAAAACAAATCGATAGTGAGCGGTATGGAATTCACAGCTATATTACGTAGATGCAGTAGGTAATTAGCAAGCGAGGCCACACGTCGTAGCAGATCGTTGGATTTTAACCACGAGAGCTGTAGCTGTACCCGTAGCACTGTCAACCGCTTCGTAGGTGACGTCTCGTCGTAGCCGATGTATGCAGGAAGCAAGTTTCGTAGGCGAGGCAATTTGCCGTCGCTCGTAGCACACAAGTAGTTCAATTCGTAGGCGGGCTACGCGTCGTAGGTTATGTCGGAGCTCGTAGATGTGGGTGACGCAATCTATGATCGTAGCACAGGTCGGACGATATTGGGGTGTAAATTCACCACTGAGCGACAAGACGGTTCTGGCGCGTGCGACTATACTCACGCACTGCTCCCCGGCGGACGAAGTTCGATCCCCACTAGTGCAAGACACTATGACAGATTTCACCAATCACAATGACACAGTTTGCGCGTTTAATTAACGATACACTTGAACATCAGACTATCCCTTTCGAGGGGTGGGGCTTCGCCGTAACAACACTTTAGGAGTAAACGAGAATTGATTTTTAAGTGAGTTGACCAATTAGATTTAAGTAATTGAAAAATTGTTAAATTGTAACATAAGTAGCTCGACACACGTCCGTACACCTCAAATAGCACCGAGCGAGAGCTTAGTATATCCTTTGATCATATTACGGCAATGAGCAAAAAAATCAAATTACCCGCCTACATACGTGAATTTTGCGAAAGAGAACAATAAAAAATATATCATTTTTCGCATCATTAAGACACATGAGGGGAAATAAATAATAAAAACATCAAAAGAATGCTAAATGTCTACGTTTTTGGAGAAAAAATTGTTTTGTTGAACATTTTGTGTCGCGTCGCCTTTTCGTACAAAAGGTAAAGTAGCCCTTTGATATTTTGTTTTGAATACCTAATTATTTGTTAGTCTGATATAAAAGGGTGAATGTAATGTTATTTGTTTTTGGAATAAATCCGCTTTGTCGCAAATTAAAATGTTTTGGAAATTTTTCTTTTAGAAACATAATCGTTATTACAAAAGAAGGTATAAGTCAAGTCTATTAAAATCCAGGTTTTAATATATCTGAGCTGGGGCTATCTTAAAGCCTCGGTTTTACAAGGCTCGAATTAAACCTTCTTTTATAATAAGGGGGAATAGGTTTAAATACGGTACGGCTAACAACCATCGCAACTCTGTGAGTTACGTACGGTAACCGCTTAGTAGGTACTGTCCTTACATCATGCAGTTTACGTCAAAATGATAGCATAAAAGTATTATAAATATATGCATATTTAGAATGGGATATGTCACTCCCACAGTTAATACGAATCTAACACCTCGTATGTATACATCAAGCCGTTTAGGCTTCAGAGCGTGCCAAAGAAATAGTTAAAACATACATACTTACATACATACACTCGAAAAACATAACCCTCCTTCCGGGTCAGTCGGGCAAAAAGTATCCAATAATAAGAATTTAAAAAAATAACGTTTGTAGTTTTCTTAGATTGAAGTAAGTCTTGTATATTTTTAATAAATGTATGAATCGCTACTACTCATAACTTGCACCACAAACTAATGTTTATTAAAAACATCGTTAACTGAACTCCATAATCGTGTGATCCCTGCATTTTATACCTGTTTCCACACCGATGCTTAGTATATTTTGATACAAGCTATCTTTCTATAACTTTTTTTTCAACACACTTGCTCGTAAAGTGACATTTATTGCACCGTTTTTAGTATCATAATGAAGCTTATTACGCACTAGTGCTTTTTACTTTACATTACCGCACAGTTTTATGATAAGTATAATCCCGATTATGTTAAGTTTGTACCTCAATGCATTGATATGTCTGTAGACGAAGCATTCTTAATTTAATCGGGTAAAACAATTTAACAGCGGAAAAAAAGCTTGCGCGCCATATTTTGTTGACGTTCTCATTGCTAATTATTATCAAAAAATCTACTTTAAAAAACAGAAGTCTGTTTTTTTCCTCGCAAGTGTGTTGAAAAACGTATGACACGCATGTGCATTGATCGTTACACTCTTGGATTTGAATATGCAAAATTATTTGAAAATATCCATATGACAATTATATAATCTTTCTAAATGAGATGATCAGCACTCTCTTAATGATGATGATCAGCCCTTTGCTAACATCAGAAGTGGGATCCGCTTAATCTGTAGCTGGTTCGAATTAACGTTGAATACCGCCTCGCGTGTAATTACCAACTTTGCACACATGTATCATAATGTCCTATTACCTACACTCTTAAGCTAGCACTTTGTAGGTACTTTTTAAACTAAATCGAATTTTGTTAGTGTTACGTAGCCAAACAAGGGACCTTGATTCATCATCTCGCTATCAGCTATAAGGTCTTTTTAACCCAAATGTGGCAAACATTATAATAACTAAAACTAACAAAAAATTATGAAAAGATAAAGGAGAGTGTCGCTGTGTATAATAGGTGTTAAAAAACATTGTCGGGGTACATTTAATATAGATAGATAAAGGACTGCAGCCTAAAGAGCTTTCTATTTCAATAGATTGTATAATATACTACGTTTCAACTATACATAATTAGACCGAGACTCGGGATATGAACACATGTTCATGCACATAAATGCATCGTGAGTGGGAATCGAACCTACGACCTTCAATGTGAAACACAAAAACCCTGCCAAGTGCGATTCGGACTCGCGCACTTATGATTCCGTACAACAACAATAATATTAACTACCTCAAATTTCCTATGAAATTAATATTATAGAATGCGCAACGAAAAAAACGCCAAAAAGATGTTTCTTATAAATATTTAAGAATTAATTTTTAATTATTTTTCTTTTTTATTATCTTTGTTATATCGGCAATAGAAATACACATTCTGTGAAAATTGTAACTATAAAGGTTCATGAGGTATAGCCCACTGACAGACTGATGGACGGATAGCGGAGGCTTAGTAATAGGGTTCGGTTTAGCACCCCCCTTTGGATAAGGAAACTTAATAAAAGATCAATGCAGTCACGTGGATACAGGGTGTTGTTTTGGTCGGCGACAAGCGACCCAGGAGTGGTAGTGCAAAAAATATCTTTCTCAAAAATTGACTAAATTCCATTAAATACTGTAAATGCGTTGAGAAATACCTTATTCAATTTGAAATAAAATTACCGCAAAGTATGGTTACTCGGCACGTGCACAGACTAGAGCTAGGCGCAAGCCGCCATCGTCCCACCCCTTTACTCCCTCGCACTCCCGTTGAGTATTACGTCTACACTTTAGCTTATTACATGATTTTGCAAATAATATTTTTTTTATTTTTATTATTAAAATAAAAAAACTTTTCTTACTGTTCTTACTGCGGACCATTAGGATGTGGAATGAACTCCCCGTTACGGTTTTCCCTCAGCGCTACGATATGGGGTTCTTCAAAAAAGGCGTAAATAGAGCTCTACAAGGTCGGCAACACATCGGCAATCCCTCTGGTATTGCAAATGTTCATAGGCGGCGGTGACCACTTACCATCAGGAGGCCCGTCTGCCTGGTTGTCAACCTATTGACATAAAAAAAAAAGAAAAAATATTCTTTAAATTTTTTTTTTAAAACCAGTATCATTTGTGTTATCGACCCTGAGTCGCTCGTCGCTGACCAAAACAACGACCTGTATTTCTTTGTTTCCATAAATTACCCAAAAATTACACAACAAAGTTCAACGCTCCCAAAATGGGCATAAATTCACGAAACATCGTCCGTATCCATAAATCTATATCAACAATGCCACTAATTAATACGGACATCTGTTACGGAATGGGTTCAATGATCCTGAAAAATTTGAAGGCCTTTTATCGGCCAAACCAAAGAGAATATTATAGCTAGCCCGCGTTTCCAGGGCCTAATCCTTACCCCTTTTTTATAAGGAATGTAGATCTCTTTTTGCTCTGTGAATTAATTAGTAACGGAAATTACTATCGGGCCAGTGGTGGGATCGATTCTCACCCATGATATGCATTTGTGTGCATGAACACGTATGCATATCGGCTCATCAATAACTCATAATTTTTAGGGTTCCGTACCTCAAAAGGATAAACGAAACCCATATAGGATCACTTTTTGTCTGTCTGTCAAGACCCTTTTTCTCAGGAACGCGTGGAGGTATCAAGCTGAAATTCATATCAAATACTCAAGTCTACTGTCCCTTGGAGCTGTGAAAAAATCAAACTTCAAACAACGCAATCGACGCAGCCAACGCAATCAAAAGAAACTTTGAAAGCCTACAGGTTTTTACGGAACCCTCGGTGCGCGAGTCAGACTCGCACTTGGCCGATTTTTTACAAACATGTAGCAAACCACCATCACAAGATTCATCAAAAACTGATATCAGAATTTATTAGAAAAAAAGACACAAATACCCCATAGAATCCACTTCGCTTATTCTGTCTCATAAATCTATTAAACAAAGATTACTTCCATCCCTAACATGTAATGGAGGGTTTTTCTACATCATTACGGATCCACAAAGCAGTTACACTTTTCTTTTACGAGTTCCGTACACGGAATGACGTCATTTGTGGAGATATCAATTTATATAAGTATCATGTTGGCGATGGAAAACATTTGTACGTTATTCAATTGTCTGAAAGTGTGCAATGCGTTGTCAGAATGTATACCCTGAGCAAAGAAAGAGCTTAAATTATTGTAGTCATCAAGCATGGATGCTAGTTTTCATTTAGCTAGGGGAAGGGGGGGTGGGTGTTTAGTGTGATTTATCCCTTAGAGTATACATAAGCAAGCAATCCACTTGTTTGGTACTAGGCGCACAGATCGCGGAAGAAAGCAACGGACGCAAAATGATAATGACTCTCATTGACCGGTGAGAGGTTGGTTATGATTTTAATTCAATAATAAATTACAGTTTAAAATTACTAAAAAAACACTCTTTAAAAAGCCCTACACTAAAAAGTGTTAAATAATTATAAAATTGAACTTAAGTATATTCTCTGTCTATCCCGTAAGGGCCTAAATGTAAGCAATTTTTGTAAAGCAGTATATCGTAGTAGTTATCTGGGTTCCATAGCACAATCTCTGCTTAGTTTGGGATCAGATGACCGTGTGTGAGGAATGTCCCAGGATATTTATTTATTTATTTCTTTGGGATCGAAAGAACGTCCCAGGATATTTATTATTTATTTAAATAAACTCTTTGGCAATATCACACCCATATGATAAGGCAGCTATACTTGAGTACCAGTTCTACACTATCCTTTGTGTGCTTACCTGCGTCGACCACAGCAATTACCATGGTCAGGTGTGGTCAAACGCGTACATATATAAAAAATGTATAGATAGCAAAAATGTTATTATTGTTTTCTTTCAAAAAGATAATAGAAAGCACAGAAATGTTAGAGGTTCAAACCTACACGTCTAAAGTCCACCTACGCAGGTATCATCGTCTTACGTAAATAACGTTTTAGTTATGAATATTTTGTGACGTTCGTATATTTTCACTGACGAATATTAAAACTGGAATTTACTTTTTGCGTGGGGATTTCATTAGCATTTTAATTTACTTAGACATAGTAATAGCTCGGGCTTTACTTTGTGTTTATATAAGGCGACCTTTTTTTACTAAATCTGCCAGTCAATGTCAACCTCTGCTTATTAGTTTCCTGTGAAATCCTGTGCTACCGAAATTGCCGGCTGAATTTAATTTTTATACCGTATACTAGCTGCCCGGCGCAACTTCGTTCGCGTGGTTCTACCCTACCCTGCCCTATCTTAATGGCTGGACCGATTTGAATGATTTTTTTATATGCGTTTGGGTGGCGACCAGGGGGCCTACCACAAGCTCTTAAAACAAGGTTAAAATAACCTTATTTTACTTTTGTCCCTCTTTGACATCCGGCGTCAAAACAGGACTCATTTTTAAATTTCGGGAATGCGGGCAAAACCGCGGGACGACAACTAGTGAACAGAATACCTACTCTACTACTCTATGATACAAAAATCACACCTACAGAAATTTTTTCTGCATTCTGATTCTGCTCTAGATCGCAAAGTACTCTCGAAAACAATGCTAACTCACAAAATCGCAATACAGTGTTAAGAAAATTGAAGAAGTGGCAAATATAAATACATACATAACTAGTTTTTTTATTTGTGGTTCTTTTATTGTTTTTACACCGAAAAAAATGATCTATAAAACTATTTAAGTAAGTTGACGTTTTGTTGTCGGGAAACTAACTTTAGTTACATTTAATCAAATAATTTAGTAACGAACAAAGACTAGTTTTGTTACTGGTAAGTTTAGTTCGCAGGTCACTCTGTTTAGGTTATTGGTCGTCAAATTTTGTGTTACTGTTAAATAAAATTCTGTAGTCACTTGTATTCCATTTTTTCAGTGTAGTTTTGTTTTCTTTTTTATATTATCGAAGTACTTTTAGGTTTTTGAAAGTCGGATAAAAAAAAAACTTAATATTGTTTTTGGTTTTATCGTCAAATAAGATGTTTTTTTCCTGTGGATCGACTCTACTGACCATTTATTTCTGGTATACGGTACAAGTATATCTATTTTACTTTAAGTCAAAACTCACAAAACATAAAAAAAACAACACCATTCATGTACTGAGGTTGATTCATCTTTTAACCTAAAAAACATCCGTTGACCAACCCCCGGACAGCGTGCGCTATAAATCAGCGTGTGACCAAACCGGGACTCGAACCTGCAATAAATACATCAACTGACAATTACTTCGGTTACCGTATATAAATTACATTCACTCTTAACGTTTAAAGGAAAGCTGTGTTTTTCTGGGTTTAAGTAAAACAAGGATTGTTTTAATAAAATCCAGCTTTAAAATAGAGTATTTCTCATTTCTGTGGATACTTTGAAAACTTGTGGAAACCTAAGCTGGGATTGTTTTACTGAAGTTTTATTATAGAAACAACTTGAAGAATTTTTTCTCACAAAATATATTTTTTCTCGCAATTTCAGTATTGGCACAGTAGCCGTGGTATTGGCCTAATAGTAAAAGTTCAACATGAAATACCTTACTAAAGGTAATCACACAGTATATCAGCACGGCTACGCCTCGGCAAATACCTTGCCATGCAAGTCGCGGCAAGCACACTTGCCGCTTCAAGCCAATAGTCCTGCTGACCACACGCTTCTAGCGGCCCGCTCCCTTGCTGCGTGACGCCAGCAAACGGTATATTGCCAAAGCCGCGCCAACAATTTCACCGGGCGCCGCGCCACCCACGAGCTGCCAGCGCGCCGCTGGCAGCAAGTGGTTGGATTGATTTGAGGCGGTGCCGGGCCGCTGCTGCGGTAGAGCGGTGCTGATATAGTGAGTGATGACCTTAATACTTCTAAAACATGCCATCTTAACGTATCCTCCTTGCGAAGTAACGTGCACCTAAGTAATAGGAGTATATGGGACCCACTTCGTAGATATAATTTCTACGAACACTCATAAAGCAATAAGGTCCAAGTCGAGAGCAGTTGCCTCTAGTAACTTCAGTGCACAATGCATTGTCAATAGCTCTGGCCATAACGTTTGCTGTAAGATAACCGACCTTAGGATAGGTTCTAAACTAAAGTTCGCGACTTATTTTCAGACTTTTCTTTTGACAATATTTCTTGAAGACAAAGAAAAAGTAAGAAAAAACAAAATGTATCTTTAATAGCATCCTTATTCAGCTCAATTAAGTCGATTTTCCTTCAATTTACTTCCAGATAGTTCTTTGCGTCATTTCCACAAAAAAAACATTTAATGGTGCCATTGATCAATCGTTTCTAAAGGAAACCCGATAAAATAACCTGCCTTTGAAAAATTACTCGGTTTATTTAAGAAAGTGGGCAAAAAGGCAAAAAGAAATTCATTTGCTTTGATTAAATGGTTTTAGAGGACAAAGTTTCCTGTAAGAGGAATTCATTTGGTATCGTTTATTTCTTATTGGTCACGATATTACTGTACTTATTAACAGATTGTCTATACGTAAATATGCGAAAATGGTGTCGATGGTGTAAATCGCACATAACTAATTTTAGTCACATCACATCTCTTTCTTACAAACATGGTTGAAAAAGGATAGAACATAATATAAAGCTGTCAAATTAGTCTTTGCTGTCTTCATGATAGATGGCGACTAAATTTATATTGAGAACAAGCATTAGAATAATTTGATAGAACTAAATTTCTTACATCCTTGTATTTCTATGTGGCCGAAGGTGGTAAGCACACAAAGCCTATAAGGAACTGGCCCTCAAGTGCAGCTGTCGGAATACAGCTTGGCGACAGGTTTTTAACTTGAGGGTGGTAACCAGCCAGATGGGTACTACAAAGTACCCTACCACCGTGCTATGGTTTCCTCACGATTTTTTCCTTGACCAAAAGCTCAAGCTCGAACCTTCGCCTCGGTATCCGACGTCACTACCACTGAGCTATCATCGCCTTAAAGAATTAAATGTAACTAGAGCATTATTTTATAAAACATTCTTTTAAAACTCCAAGAATGCGAGTTCTTAGATCTATTATGACAAATCCCAAAGATTTTAAAGAAACCGTAAGCCACATTTGAATAGAATACACAAAATTCTTACTTCCCAACAATTTGATAACGTAATCCTGGCATACCCGCAAAATGATATCCACAGAAGTATCCAGAAAGATAAAAGCGGGATAAAACTGTCGGGAGTCGAACCGGATGACCTACGACCCTTACCTAACTTATCCCGGATAAATAATGGTGGTTTTCGGTTGGCGTCAGATCATCTATGAATAAATAGGCCAACCCAAAGATGAGTTATAAGGCTTCGCGGTTCAGCTTAAGCGTAATGTAAAGTGCGGAATTTCGGCGTCGGAATGTATCCTTAGTATTTCGCATTATACATGTGACTAATGATTGTTTTACATCTGGGGGCAAGGGAGTGCTCCCCGCCAAGACGAGCCAAGCGAAGCGCAAGGGCACTACCTACCTTTTCTGGAAGCGCTTCGTCATTTTTTTGAACCCTCATATCTTGTTTTTGGATTATACCAGATAAACAAAATTCTCGGGACATGATGTCAATAGTAAACTTATTAAACATATTAAGTTTCAATAACATAGCTCTTATACTTTAGATTTTATTGATATTTAAAAAATCCCGATTTCGTCACTGACTCACTGATGATCATCAAAACTCTTAGGGTACTTCCTGAAGTCCTAGAAAGCTGAAATTCGGTATGTAAGCATGTATTAGTAAACAAACAACAAAACAATTATAAAATTGGAACATTTACCTAAAAAAAGCAAAAAAAAATGTTGTCATTAGTAACTTACAAAAAGAAGTGAAATCCCACCAAAAACATTTTCATGTAAAATGTTGCCTCGACGAGACCTCATGGCTCGCACTGTCAAAAGGTTATCAGATCTCATATAGAGCCACGCTTATAACTCTACACGCCCTAACATTACAAGCCCTAACTTCACAAACTCTACACACCGTAGTCAAAATATGTGGCTTGGCCGTTTCGCTACTACAAGAACTATTGTACTACAGAAAAGTAATTAACAGTGAATAAATTTTTCACCTTACGACCATGTGATGGTAGCGAAACGGGCAAGCCACATATTTTGACTAAGTTGTAGAGAATAAATGAATGAATTTGAATTGAGGTTTAGGTTATTTTAATAACGCGCGATTTGCTACTGCAGCTGAATGCAATGTCCGATTATGAGAAATATTTTAAGTACTGTATTTAACCGGCGTTCACTAAACGTGCTAATTATAAAAATTACAGTGCAAATAAAGAAACTCAATTACAGAAGCTGACATTTCAATGGGAAAATTACGAATAGCTTAAAAATATGCTACTGGATAGTCTGCCAGCTGTATTTTATCTATTTGCCCGATCTGTTTGATCATAATCTCACCATAGGCTCTGGGAATTGGCTCTCAAGTGCAGCTGTCGGAACACACTGATAGATGCTTGGTGACAGATTTTCAACTTGAGGGTGGTAGGCATTTAGGTGCTACAAAGTACTCTATGCCACAGCGCAATAGTATCCTCACGATTTTTCCTCATTGCAGGATTTGAATCCAGTACCTTTATCATGGCATTCAACCACTGAGCTATCGTCACCAAAATACAGTCTCGTATATTCATACCCTAAGGGCTTGAAAAACTTTGAACTAAATCTTCGCGCGCTTCTCCGGGTACGGGTGAGACGAGCATTAGAAATGACAGCGGTTGTTATGAATAATTTATATTTCGCTGAGTTTTCAGTGTCGTTCTTTGTAAATAAATAGCCCATCAAAAATATTCATGTAAAATTTGGCCAAGTTCTTTTTGTCATCGTCAAAAGAAGTGAAGAAGAAAACGTGTAGAATGATCCGAATACATAGTAACAATAAAAAAATGTGGTTGACAGTGGTTTCAAATAGTCTGACACTAAAATATAGCATTAATTAAAAGCATTAAATAGGTGAGAATAATTCCAATTTAATATCCAATTTACGTATTATGCGATATTTTGTTTTTTTTTATTATTAAAATCTATAAGTTTTAGGAACTGGCATTTGTAACTCTAACGATAAAGTATTTGAAAAGAATCGTGTAAATAATATAATAATAATATACATATAAATAAAAAAAAATAAAGAAATACATTTGTTCTGGATAGCACACAACATGATTTACACAAAAACGTATAAAGGAAACAATAATATAATGTTGCCTGATGCCAAGAGTAGGTTCCCATACAGCATAATACGGCTTATAAAAAACGAATCCTAGCTCCGGTGTTCAGTCAGAGCCCATGTCCATGACATATACCTAGACATATGCACATGGGCAAATTGCCCGTCACGTTTTTTGTAACGTGGCCTGACAAACTGCCGTGTGCCTAGATTTTGTTAAGACGACGGACTTGCAAAAGTATGTTGTTTAGATATTACTTTCGTTGAAACTTCAAACAAAAAGGTTACTAGAATTTTTATATTGTCTCAAACTTTGTGAATTATGCTATTCCTTACTTTGAGACCTTAAATACAGTTACGAACGTCGTAATTTCAAATCCTTCATTGAGCTTGAGTTCTTGATGACAGAAACCATAGCATGGTGGTGGATCACATAATAGACCAGTACGTGGATTACGTAACTTTATTTCAATGAAATTCAGATTGAAATAACCTCTGAATCGGTAGAAATATTACAAAATCGGAAATGGTTCCATTTCTAATGAACCACTGTTTGTATTTGCAGTTATCACAACGTAAAAAAGTTATCAAAAAACCACTATATTGAACCGATAACAATTCGAAAATGATTGAAATTTAGTTACGTAATCGCCCCACAGGTTTATTTACTAAAGCTGGCACCTTCAACACGTTTACACGTTGCGCTTGTGTCTTGTCTGTGAATAAACACGCTTCGCATTATGAAAAGTCTGTCCGTCTCTCTCGCTCGCGGTTAAGCTTATAAGTATGAAGGAGACAGTTATTGTTTTGCTTTTGCTATTGCTCATAAATAGTGGACTTTTTTTGCATTCGTCTATTAGAATTGACTGACTGATTAGAAGCAATAATGTAATAAAACATACTGAATGAACGTGCCAGACAGTAGTACCTAACTGATATGGCTTACCGATGTACCTAAAGCGCAGAAGATATATTTTCAAACGTGAGAAACCGCTATTGTTCGGCAGCTGCCGCCATGTTAGCGCGCGCCGTGCGGAGGGGCGTCACTTGCGAGTGAGACGGAACTAACAGCTGCAGTGTATTACGAACCTTATAAGTATATACCTTATAGATATAAGGTTGATTGTAAGTTTTAAGCATTATTTCGTTAATCTTCGGGGCCATACTTTCTTTTCTGTGCGAACGAAGATTCACGACGCGCCTTATCAGTTGGATACTACTGTACCCGCCTGGCTAACTACTACGCGGTGTTAAGTTAAACCTTCTACAATCCAAGAACCTACCGATTTGTTTACGGTAATTGAACGAGAGCCGAATCCCTTGTGATCAAATAAAAAAAACATTGTATTATTTTGATAAATTATTTTAACTAACAACTATAATTGGGATAGCTTAGAATTCATATAAGTCCTTAATCCATAGATACTCAATTATAATTAAATTGGCTTAACCGGGAGTTACGACTATCTATCAGAAAATCCAATCGACCTAAAATAATTATTAACTATTAGGTATTCATATCTCCATATAATAAGATAATATTCACTGGAAAATCACCCACCAAAGCAGATATGAAGAAATTTACCTTTATTGATGCCCCAGTTTACCGTCCTTAACATATTTGAAAAAGTTGATTCATTTTTGGTTTGATTTTAAATCTTAGTAAATTCTATAAAAAGTTGTCTGACCCAGGGCCCTGAATCTCGCGTTTTATATTTGATGAGATTTTAGGTGAAAAACATGGCGAACGTCTGTCAAAAGATAATGCGACAATAACATAAACATAATTTAAAATGGGAGCTCGGTTACGAACTACTTTAGTTGATGTGATTATTTTGTCGCCGAATATAAAACATAAGTTCAATAATGAAATTCCTTCGTGTTACAAAAAATCGTTTATAAACAACCCTAATTTTTGTAGCTGCACTTATCGGACCTACAAAAAAAAGTAGGTACGTGGGTGAGCTCCCTAATGCAGTTAGTATAAATCTATAGTATAGAAAGAATATACAACAATTAATTTCAAACAAAAAGCTAAAACATGTATAACATAATTCACTTACAAAACATGTGAAAACATCAACATTAATGTCATCCCTTAATTTTGGGGCCAGTCGATAAAAGGGTAACATAATGGTCTTAAAATTCAATAGAAAATGAATTTCCGGAACCGTGATTGCGACTTTTTAAACCGGGTTGCGACCCGGTATTAATATGCCATTATTGAATTTTATTTTTATTCATCCTCATCGTCATATCAGCCTATGTCCTGATATGGATGTCCACTGCTGAACATAGGCCTCCCCCATTGACTTCTACTTCGTGATGACTCTCTTATGTCTTCAGCTTCGTGGGACCTTGTCATACGCAGGGGCGGTCTTTTTTTGGGTAGCGTTCGTTACCCTCGAGCCCCTTTTGGGAGGTTTATCTAGAACCAGCACGTCCAGAGAGCCCAGTATGCTTCTTTATGTTCCAGTTGAAATTGAGAGTCTTAAGCCTCATGCTAATCATAAAAGGCGAGAATACAAACACTAGTCTCTAAAACAAAATACGAAACAAAAAAAGTATCTTGGCTTATATTTTAAAAACAGGGTGAACCGGGAGGGATTTTCGTAGAATTTTCAATGGCCAATATAATCTTTGCTTTTGAATTATTTAGTTGATGTTCAGCGGTCGGTTGATGCCTGGCTTTAAAGCTGAAATCTATTTGGGTTTAGTTCAAAAATTGTGCCGGTTGAATTGGTTTTAGTTGGTTCTTTTCTGTGTTTTTATTGTTAGTCTATCCAAAAGGATTCTCGCCTTTTAATTATTAATAATACATTCCAAAACACTTATAGTAGATTTCAAATGACATGAGTTCGGTGACACATGGTATTTTATTAGATTTCTCAATGGTTAATGTTCATTTCGATATAATAAAGGAATACTATGATAGATCGAGGTTTCATGAAATATTGTGTGTACTATTTCAGAGTAATCAAATGGAATTTCACTAGATATTGGTAAAAAACCCTTGACCTTGACGACTCATCCTATGTGAAATAGAGTATAGTAGGAATTTGGACACAAGAAATTTTGTTATAATGTGCAATGGGGCTTAGAGATGAGGTATAAATCAAACTTATAACCAAAGAATAATTATTATTAATACGTAAAGAAGTGACACTCATACACCCACAACTACGTCGCAAGAGCCTCCCATTGCAATGATATAGATATCAAGAAAATATCAATAAGTATGTATATATTTGTATGTCAGTATGGTTGCATTATCGATTTACATTAGAAACCTTGTGGTCTAGTGCCCTTTATATCAGTTTCTAACTTCATATCATATTACTTTGTTTCTTTATAATAAACTAGCTAAAGCTCTGCGGTCGGGCCCATGTTTTCGAGGGATTTAATGTTTTGTAGGCATAAAAAATAATCTTATGTATTTTTCCAGTGAATATTATATATATGTACCTCCACCCTGCAGATGTATTGCTGTCAAATATGTGGTGTTATGTTCGTGCAGTAAGATCGCCAGAGCTCCACGAGGAGGCGCTATGCTGGCAGTGTACATAGATAGATAACTCTTTATTGTAAAAAAAGTATTTAACAAAGTATAAAAATAAATCATTACTGTAAGTACAATAGGCGGTCTTGCCCCCTAAAAAGGAAGCTAAGCAATATTGCTAACGCAATTCATTAAAAAAAATCTTTTAATTAATTTAATTGTACATAATGAGTAACTATTTTACCAAAAAGTATTGGAATTGCGTAGGATTTGTCGAGAAATCGAAAAAATTAATTCCTTAGTTTAGCTTCCTTTTTAGCCGCCCTTATCGCCAAGAAGCGATCTCTTCCAGACAACCTTAGGATGGAGAGGAGTGTAGTACCGCACACCACGGTTGTAGTACCAAATGACGCTGCGATTTGTATCTTCTGCTACCGGCACAGTCATCATCATCATATCAGCCCATAGATGTCCACTGCTGAACATAGGCCTCTCTCATTGACTTCCACTTCGAACGGATTTTGCCCGCTCTCATCCAGGGGCGCCCATTGACTCTGACCAGGTCGTCAGTCCACCTGGTGGGAGGTCCTCCTGCTCGGCGCTTTCCAGTACGTCGCCACTCGAGAACCTTTCTTCCCCAACAATATTATCGGCTCTTCGAGCGATGTGGCCCGCCCATTGCCACTTCAGCTTACTGACTCTACGAGCTATGTCCGTCGTTTTCGTTCTCCTACGAATGTCCTCATTTCGGACCCTGTCACGTAGAGAAATTCCGATCATAGCTCGTTCCATAGCTCGCCGAGTGACTCTGAGCTTACCGGCACAGTAACTCCTTTAAACTCATCTAAAACCCCTTTTGAGTGAAAAGTGATGTGAGTATTGAATGAGTAATAACCTATTTCCATCCGTGTTAGTTTAGCTCAGACTGTGGAATGAGCTCCCCGCCGTGGTTTTCCCAATAGAGATGGGGTTCTAGACCATACACACAGTTAATTTAATTGTTTACACAAGTATGTTTAATTTTTTTTTACTGTTTATAGGCCTGTGTTTGACCGCAATCTTTACCATGGTAAGTGATGATGCGGCCGAAGGTGGTAAGCACACAAAGCCTAGAAGGAACTGGCTCTCAAGTGCAGCTGTCGGAACACACCGAAAGGTGCTTGGCGACAGATTTTCAACTTGAGGGTGGTAGCCAGCCAGGCGGGTACTACAAAGTACCCTACCACTGTGCTATGGTTTCCTTACGATGTTTACCTTCACCGAAAGCTCAAACTCATTGTAGGATTCGAATTGTTTAATTTCACCGTATATTAACAGTTATAGAGATTGATTATTCCTGGGCATAAAATTCATTAATCCCAGAAGATATTGATATCATAATATCCTAATTTCTGTATCTTAATTAAGTTTGTTACATTATATAGTTTTAGTTAAGTAATTCCTATGAGATACAAAGTTATTGTTCGCAACTGATAATTGTTACGGTAATTTTGTTGTTCATCTAGTAGCCTCGCGGGGAAGCCCCATTCTTTGTCTGAACCTATAGGACTTTATGGAAAACTCTTGTAACGTGACTTTTTCATTTTATATTCATTTAATATTATCGACGGTGTTTTATTCAATAAAGATCAATCGACCTGCTTCAATAAAGTGAAATAAGTGTATCGTAATCGTTCAAGTTGTCTCAAAAACTCCTACAAAAGTTATTTACTTAATATTTAAATTGGGTGCTTTACAAAGGCAGCGAGCAGTGAGGCCATTGTTCGATGAGCGGGCAATACTATCAAGCTACTACGTTACGACGACGGTGGGAAACGATAAATTCGCAGATGTTTGTTAGTGTCCCTTCTATACGTAGTAACAGTTATTAATCTTTGCCCTCAGAATCACAGTAAATCCTCAAAAAAGAGAAAGAAGATCTCCACTCGAGTTGAATAGAAGCGTAACATTGAATATCACGTCACCATATAACATTTATCGGCAGAAAACATCTTTTGTACAAACATCATTTCGAGTCAAAATTCTGTATGCTCGAATCTAAATGCAACCAGCAAATATTTCTGTGAAATACGAGAATGTCGCCCGCTGCAGTAACTTTCTGCCATTACTAACGATACACACAGCTGTTGGGAATGGCAAGCGGGTTCTTTTTGGGGCATATTTTTTACGGTCAATATTGAGTCCATGGAGGCACGTGCCGAGCTTCTATTCGTTCGTAGCTCGCGATTTCAAATGTGGACTTTCAACTTCAACGAGACTACAATACGAGCGCGATGCAAATCACTATGTTTGTTAATAAACTGACAATCGGGCGGACCGCAGTCGAGCGCGAGCCGAACGCTCGTTCGAGGCTCGCAAGTCCGTCCACGCTACGCGAATCCGTGCTCCACGTATACTCGGCTCGTGCTAAGTTTGTGTAGCGTGACTGCACCATAAAACATTCAAGTAATGGCCTTTGGTCACATAATAATCCGACTAATTCAATTTTGATAAACGTTTGCGGTAGGTATGTTAAAAACAATTTTCCCAGGATATTTGTTATTTATTTAGATTGTCCGGCATTTTCACGCTACACTTCCTCATTGTAATTGAATTGATATTTATTTAGATGGGTGGATTCTAAATCGTAAGATCAACTTATTTTTCTATTAGGTACAAAATTCCACAAAAAAAAACACAAGTGAATGACTTTAGGAGACCACACACACAGCTAATTTAATTGTTTACATAAATAATTATTATATTAACTGTTGATCATTTATTTTAACAAATTGCACTTCATTTTTATATATCCATTTCATATTTTTAATCAAAAAGATAAGATTAAATTGATCAATGCACATTTTTTGTTAAAATGGCAAAACTTACATAATGTCAGTGATATATATTTCAATTATGCACAGCACTTTATCTATGTCAAATTTTTATCAATAATTAGTCTATAGCTCGCCAACAAGCTCGCCGCACCTGCCACAACTAAGTAGCGGTACGTAAATGCAAAAATAACGGATGAGGTGTGAACCTCCCAATTCTGTTGAAGTTGCCAGCTCCAAACTTTGCATTCGCGTCGTCATGCATCATATTTGCACCGTGTTTCATTTTGTGTACTTAGTTATGAATAACGAGAAGTTTTTGAAGGTGTATATTAGATATTTCTGCTGTACTACTGCAAATGTAAAATAGATGATAATGAGCCTCAAAGAATCTTGGCAAGTTAGGTACAAAAAATATTTTAGAGAAATTGGAATAGATTAAATAGAGCGAAACAAAAACTTCTTATTTCAAATAAATAGCCAGACTGACAGCCAGATTTGGCCATTGAAAAATCGACTCTAAATAAAAGAAAATTAATATAACATTCGTCTTTTCTGCACGGGCCATAACATACCAAATTCACAACATAACTTGCCACTTTCACGCTATAAATCTACTAGTTCACTTTATTCTGAATCACCAGCGGGTCAGTTACGGATGAAAAAGGGGCACTTTCGTGTGACACTGGAAGTAGTTATGATGACCAATGTGAAGACATTCCTCTTATAAATCACTTAGGGGAGATAAAACATGAAAAAGACAGACAAAGTATTTTTTATTCACTGGATAGTGAATTATTGTAATGTTCCTGTCCGTGACTGCGAAGAGATTTTATGGTGTATAGAACCATTTGTTAACGTTCATCAGTGCCTTATCAGGGCCTAAATTGAATAAATGCCTTTTGAATTTGAATATGTAAAGGGAGTGTTTTTTTTAATATCATGGAGTCGGTAAAGGCAAGCGATTACCGTAGCCTATGGACGCTTGCAACACAGAGGAATCACTAACGCGCTACCGACCGCGTCCTTTCTCATCTCCCAAATGAGCTCTGGCGACTTTACTCACGCGCAGAAATACAACATTAAATTATCTGGCTGTGGTATTCTGTCAGGTACTTCCCCAGTCGAGCTACTCTTTGAGCGAATAAACGCTATGCTCTACCTCCCTCCGTATTTCGCAAGCGAATTTGTTCCGGACGTGGATCTCTAAACAAAAGATGCCCACAGACATTGCTGTGTGAAATTGTGGAATGGGCGTGTTCCCTGTGATAACTCACCATATAGACCAAGAATTTATCGGCTCTTATAGTCGTCGGCCACAATGAAATGGTGTGATAGTACTCCTGATAGCATGTCTCGTCCACCAACCTATAACCTCACCGCTGCATGTGTGTGTAGTGTCGCTAAAAAATGTATAGAAATGTGACGTCACGCGGAACTTTAACGGAATATATCTTCATAATTTTTTGTTTGATTGATGAAAAAAAAAAATTTTTTTTATACTGCTTAGGTAGCAAACAAGTATACGGCCCGCCTGATGGTAAGCGGCTACCGCAGCCTATGGACGCTTGCAACACCAAGGGTGTCACTCACGCGTTGCGGACCCTGCAGAAATCTCTTCAGACCCTTTTTGAAGAACCCCATGCTGTACTCCATTGGGAAAACCACGGCAGGTAAAATATACGTAAAAACGGTAAATAAATATGGTAAAATATTACGTGTCCAACTTTTTTTTGATAATTTAACTGACGAACTAATTTTGTTTTTTTTTTTTAGGAATATACCAATTGTCTGAAAATATTTCATCAATGAACGTCATTGCGCTTCTTTGGGTTAATTTTTCGATGGTTGCAAAGTACCTACCCTCCTATTTTAATTTGATACTTGATTTTAGTGACACCATGCGTAATGGCAAGGCTTAAAATGTGAAAGTAGTGAGTCGAATCAAAGGGGCCGTTTCATTCCAACGTGGAGAAAAAATGCAAACTCGGTTTCAGACTATTTAATGAACATGCTGTAGCTAGCCTACTATAAATATGCGGTCAAAATTTACTTTTTCATACACAAAACCTCCTTTGACACAAAAATAATTAAGTTCAGAGGGCCAACCACAAGCTCTTAAAACAATATTATTATAACCATACTTGTCTTTTGTCCTTCTTTGACATCCGACGTCAAAACAGGACAAAAGACAAGTAAGGTTGTAAGTAATAATATTGTTTTAAGAGCTTATGGTTGGCCCCCAGGCCGAGATGCGTATTGCAATAAAATTTGGAAGGTCCATTATGGTATGTGGTCATAGACATTTGCAATAATGTAATAAAATCTTAGAAAAAATCGGGATGGGAGGAATTTTATTATTTGTTAGAATAGCGGCGATAGAAATACACATAGGTACTGTGAAATTTTAATTTGTCTACCTATTACGGTTCATACAATACAGCCCACTTACAGACAGACATAGACATAGGGCGGGACCTTATTGGCACCCTTTGGGTATGAAACCCTAAAAACACTATTGAATATAAAAAGAGTTTAAATATAATCATTCTTAAAAACACGAAGTAAAAACTAGCGTATATTTCTAGGAAAATGTTATTTTGCAAAACCTTCGGCGAGATTTTCCTTATGAAAATATTTGGACTGTAGTTATACCGACCGCGGGTTTTTAACCGCTACCCAACGAAAATAGAAGGCTATGAATTAATGAGTCTCTTCCTTTAGTGGAGTTAGGACTTGCCGTATGTAAAGCTACGCGATTGTCTACTGATTCTGTTGTTTACAAACTAGACTTACTATGTCTCTTTCTAATTTAAAACATAAAAACTTTTCTTCCGACAAATTACTTTTTTCAACGTGCATTTATTTGCATTAAAATCAGTTACTTCTATTTACCCTTAACCCGGCATCGGTATGATGAAAACTGTAATACCGACAGTCAGGTTGGGTCGAATTGAACCGTATGGAAAACACCTAGTATTCCAATATTTTAAAGCATTTCATGATTCTAGCATTAGAACTGGACTCTTTTCAAAACGAGCATAGAATTATTACGTAAATAAATAAATTACACAAATCTTTATTTATTGTTCCTTAAATATTTGTACAGGCAGATGTTATGTGTCGGGGCAAAGGGTTTGAATCCTAAGAAGAGCTTTATTTACTTTACACGTGTCTTTGCATAGACGTTGGCCCAAAATATAAATGCAAAAAAAACATCCTTAATACGTTTTTAATAGTGTTGAATTGTCCCATGATAAAAACAGTGCACCTTTTCATTACAACCATGATTTCGTGCTACTTACATCATAAGCAGTATATCGATATTCATTTATTTCTTCTCATTGAACGGCCTTTGCCGCTGGAATGCAATACTAAAACATATTTTATAGCTGTCACTGTCCATCATACCTTAAGACGAAAACTTATATTGACGGTATGTATTATGCAAAAGCTGGCCTGACGATTTCATTATTTTGCATAACAAAACCTAACAAGCAAGGTCGACGCATAACAATAGCTTGACTATAGGTACCTACGCTTTTATAAAATGCTTGAGTGTTACTGAATACCACTTTTTATGGAGTGAAAAGAAACGGTAATTTACAGTGTGATTTAATTTCGGTATGAAATATATAATAATAAAATAATAATAAACTGGAAATAAAAATTATATTTTGTATATTTGTTGTAAAATTATTTAATTATTAATTCAAAACCGGCTATAATTTTAATAGATTTAGAGTAGATATTGGCCCTGATTCTGTTGTTCACAACTAAACTAATTTTAATCTCACTATGTCTCTTTCTAACAATGAACATAAGAAAAGGATGTAAGAAATTTAGTCCTGTCAAATTAGTCCAATGCTTGTTTTCAATATAAATTCAATCGCCATCTATCGCGGTTACGCCTAAACACACGCAAAATAAGACGGCAAAGATTAAATTGACAACATAAAATATGTTCTATCCTTTTTCAATAATGTTCGTAAGAAAGAGATGAGATGTGACTAAAATTAGTTTAGTGCGATTTAAAACAGAATCGGCACCATTGTATTGAAATATTGAAAGTAATGAAGTCGGATGAAAGACGATTGCATACAACTGACGTGAGGATGTTGAGATGGATGTGTGGAGTGACAAGAATGGATAAGATAAGGAATAGGTACATAAGGGGATGCTTGAAAGTGGTGCCAGTGAAAAAGTTGAGATCCGTTGATCATGGTATGGACATGAAAGCCACATGATTAAAAGAGTTATGAATATGAAAGTGGATAGATATACGGGAAGAGGAGGAGAAAAGAGATGGATGGTTTGTGTGAATGGTGATATGGGTAAGAAAGGAGTGAATGCTAGTATGGCGGATAGAAGAGACAAATGGAAGAAGCGTACATATTGCGCCGACCTCAAGTGATTGGGAACAGGGAAGGAATAATGATGAGTAGATATTGTATTGAAAAACTTACTTTCTCCCGAGGTTTTCCTCATTTTAATAGGTTCAGTTCTAGGTCTAAAGATAAGTTAGTTAACTAAGATTATAAATAGTCCTAATGTTAAGTTGTGGAAAAAAAAAGTTACACAGACTCTCTTTAAGTTTTATGACCGTAACTAGCTTTATAGCCCGCGACTTCGTCCGCGTAGATTATTTCTTTTTTCTAGATATGAATCATTGTAACAATATAGAGCTTTGTTCATGGCTATTGTCCGCCACTACGTGTGATATTGACAAAAGTTCAGGTAGATTAAGAGCTCATATGCGAGGATGCCACATAAAACTGAAACAGTCCTGCCGCAAATCAACTCTAGCAAATTTGAGAGTTTTTCCCTGTGACTACAAACCTTAATTAGGATTTATCTTTTAAATTCAAACGGAAGGAGATTTGGGATCAATGGTATACGCGGCAAGAAGACTGTTTCTCCTCTGGCAGAACCAGTAAATATTTTGACCTCAATAACATTGCGGCGGAGAGCTGTTACTTGTAGTCTAGTTCCACAGCACAATTTTGGAGGCCTTATCTCTCTTTCCCTCATGTCTGAGGATCGTGATCAACATCGGGTTTGCTTCTAGAGCGAATGATCTGCCTCCACTTGTTTCTGTCTTCTGGTTTCTGTAAAACTTGGAGGACGATGAGTCTTTTACTTGATCGGACCATCATGTTGGTGAACGACCACGTAGTCGTTTTCCTTTCGTGTTCCCAACTATGATCAGATTTCTAAACTTTCATCGCCTTTGCGCACCAAATACGAAAAAATACGTTGGTGGCATATGGTGGACAATCGTGTTTTAATTTGGAGCTGCGATAGGATTGATGCATTGTTGCGTTTAGCGGTCCAAGGTATTTCCAACATCCGTCCCCAGCACCACATCTCGAATGCATCAATCCTTTTTCTTTCTCGGGCCAGTATAGTCCACGCTTCCACTCCATACATGAAAATGAGGAATACCAATGCTCGTATTAACCGGATTTTTGTTTTAATACCGATTCCTCTCTTATTCCTGATGTTGTTTAGGCGAGTCATTTCAATACGCCAATACCATAAGCCGAAATAATAAATTGTAAAATTTTCACTCCGAAAATAAAGAACTTCATATATTAAATTTAATCCCCCTTTTCACTCCTTAAGGGTTCAAATTTCAACAACACCGATATTCGTTGCGTTAGTTTATAACCATAAGCTTAAATAATAAATTTAGTGTACTTCCATACACAACTTCGGTGGTGGAATTATTACAAACGCTGAGATAACTATATATTAATTTTCAATCGTCAGCCTAAACACAGAATTTGAAGATCCTAACTTCAAAACTGACGGACTTGCCTACAAACTTTCATCCCTTAGTTTACCCTGTTAGGGGTGGAATTTCCAAAAACCCTACCTTAGTGGATGTCTACACCGTATAATAGTACATTTAGTGAAGTTTACTTTGAAATTGAAGGACTTGCATACACAACTTCATCCCCCTTTTCCTCCCTTCGGTGGTGGGATTATTACAAACACTGAGATAACTATACATTAATTTTTAATCGTCAGCCTAAACACAAAATTTGAAGATCCTAACTTCAAAACTGACGGACTTTCATACAAACTGTCATCCCCTATTTTACCCTCTTAGGGGTGGAATTTCCAAAAATCCTTCCTTAGTGGATGCCTCCACTATATAAGGTATCTTTGTGCAAAATTTCAAATCTCTAGATCCAGCGGTTTGGGCTGTGCGTTGATATATCAACAATCAGTTTATCATTTTATATATTAAGATAAAAGGCATATAATTATACAAAACAGAAGTACAAAACCAATTCGTATTCGGCAAATTCAATCTCTTTTGGCCCACTTGAACTAAATTAGAAAAGTAAATCACTGTTCCCAATTATTTTATCATAATTAATGTAGCTCATTATATTGAGGATTAATTTTGCTCGTTTATGTACAGAGCTGGCAAATATATTAACGGTAAATTAATATTAAGATTATTGATGATGTATGTATGTTGAAAAATGTATATACAGGTCTTTTATTTACAACAAGTAGGTCCAAATTACAAAATATACATAGAAAATGTCCTCAAGTCTGCCGCTGCTCACAACAGCAAGGTTCCCAGAAGGCTGGCAGCGTTTCCTCTTTGGATGTATAACTAAGCTGATGCATTGTATGTATGTATGATATTTTTATACGACGAAGTCGGTAAACAAGCAACGGTACGGCTTGACCGATGGTAAGCGGTGACCATAGTTCCCTATTGCCTTAAACCGTAGAAGAGTACTTACACTTACTATCAAGGGCTGCTGGATCTCACCGGTAGGTGCAACAAGACAGATTTCAACTTAAGATAATATGACGGTTTGAAAGGTGCTACATTCAGGAGGACATTTCAAATTGACGTCTGACAGTCTGTACAACAGAGTCTTTACAGGGACAATGGATGAGAACTCAAGGGCAAAAAAAGCCTCTCCTAGAAAGGGAGAAACGCTAAGGTAGCCAATAAGCATACGGCCCGCCTGATCGTAAGCAACTATAGCCTATGGAAGCTTGTAACAACAGAGGTATAAACCATGTGTTGACAACGCTGCAAAAATCTCTTCAAGAACTTCTTGAAGAACCCCATTTACTCCCTTGGAAAAACCACAGTGAGGAGCTCATTCGACAATCTGAGCAGTTTGTGGGAACTGTAAAAAGGAGTGAAAATATTAGACGCCAGACAGATGACGCGATACCTTCTACGCCCCCTGGTCGAAATTTTCTTCAATTTCATCCACTTTTGTTACGTAACTCATCCAACATGAACTTGAACTATCCTTCAGTTATTGTACCAAGGGTTCAAGAGACAATCAAAAATAGTTTGGCTTCAACAAGTTTCAAGACTATTAATGAAGCCTCAAAGTATAGTTGAAAATTGAAAACAATTCTCTATGAGTGAGTCAAGCCTTGATGATACGAAGTTTTAATTAATAATCTAACACTATTCATAACTTTATTAATTAATTTATATTGAATTTCAAAATAGTGGGATCGATATTTGAAGTCTATGTTTGGAAAGTGTTTTTTTTTTTCGATGACCTATTTTTAACCGACATAGCTCTGAGAATAAGCAAGCTGAAGTGGCAGTAGGCAGGCCATATTTGTCGCAGAACGGATAACCGATGGGGTAAACGAGTTCTTGACTGGAGACCACGCACAGGCAAGCGAAGTGTGGGACGCCCCCCTGCTAGGTGGACCGATGACCTGCGAACCTTGGCGGGCGGTAGGTAGATGCGAAACTAGAGGACCGGAAGATGTGGCGACTATTGGGAAAGGCCTATGTCCAGCAGTGGACGACCACTATGGATGATGATGCCTTCGCCTGATGGTAAGCGGTTACCATAGCCTAATGTTACTTGCAATACCTGTTGTATCATTCGCGCGTAGCTAACCCTGCAAAAATCTCATTACACTTAGCATGGGTACGAAGAGAGATTGAGAGGAGTAATGCTGGCACGGTAGCGTACCTTGAAAAATCACTTTGGCAGGCCCTAAGTTTTAATTTTTTCTTATTTATATCTAGCCGCCCGGCGCGATTTCGTTCGCGTGGTGCTACCCTACCCTACCCTATCCTATCTAAACCATCCAGGGCGTCACCCACACGCATACGAAAAAAAATCAACTGCACGTGTGTTTGTCACCGAACTCCTCCTAAACTGCTGGACTGATTTGAATGTTTTTTTTTGTACTTATGCGTTTGCCCTGGATGGTTTAGATTCACAAATCAGGCCGGCAGATACCAACCAAACGCATACAAAAAAATCATTCAAATCAGTCCAGCCGTTTAGGAGGAATTCAGTGACATACACAAGTGCAGTAGAATTTTATATATAAAGATATTTCTTACTTGGTTGTATACAGTCAAGTGTGTTATATTCTCAATAATAATACATCTCTATTATATTAAAAATTATGTGGGTATGAACAAACTACCAAATTGAAAGTTGCCATAGCATACTTACCTAACTACTTCAAAGTAGATTTTGAGTAAATTGTCTGAAGTGAAGTTTCATAGATTCTTGGTATATTCACTTGATTTGACTCATATGGTAATTTGTAAAATAATTTATCGTGTGCTGTACCGAGTTTCATTTATTTATTATTAAATTTCATTTATTGCCATGCAATGTTGTACTCCATTGAGAAAATTTCACAACTATTCAGTAACTCAAGTTTGCTGTGAAAGAAAAAAACACAAAAAGACGTTTAGTGTATTATTTTTACACTACCGTTGTTATTTGATGCTATAACGGCAATAGAATTTCACATTCTGTGAAAATTTCAACTGTCTACCTATTACGGTTCATGAAATACAACCCACTCACAGACAGACGGACGGACGGACGGACAACAGAGGCTTAGTAATAGGGTCCCGTTGGCACCCTTTGGTACGGAACCCTTAAAAGGAAATGCTGGTGGCGTTTGTTCCATACAAACGTAATCCTCAGTTTCCTCTCTGGATAATGACACTAGAGCAATGATTATTTTACCATGCAATCTGTAGGTACCACTGTATGTCGCTCGGTTGTGTTTTTCTCCATAAATTAATTATTATAAGAATTAGGAGCCTTCTAAAATCACAAAAAACATACAATTTTTAACGCCCTTATCAGACGTCCAGCGAACAAATTTGACGAATATAATAAAAGAAAGGAAAACCGAGACATATCCAAAGCCCTTCTTATTATGATTCTTGTTTTTTTTTTTAAATCGATCCAGTTTTGGAAGAGGAAACCGGGGATTACGAAATAGCGATTTCGTCTAATTTAAATAGGTATAATCGGTCCAAGCTGAAGTTGTCTCTATTGCTCTCGGGCACAGCGCGACTGCAATAGATATGTTAAAAACCTATTTTTCAAATTTCTCGCAGCCATTCTTTCCTCTTAAAACGAAAGATCAAACTACCTAAACTAGTTACCTATTATTGTATTGTTTGTAAGTCAATAAATTTATTATTATACTTCGAAGTCAGTAAACAGCATACGGCCCGCCCGCACCTACATGCAATCTCACGCTTCGCAAAAGGTAAGCTTGCTTACGCTAAGACTACAAATATGATTGCCTAAATTAATAAAATTAACCAAAAAAAAATAAATTTACCAAAAACTTTGTAGAGACGCATAATGCAATGAGAGCCATAATTATAGCTTTTAATTGTAGGATATTTCATTAGTATTTTCCTTTTGTAATTCCTTTAAAAACTAATATCCGTAACTGAAACGATCGGATATCAGAAATAATTTCATATCTGTAACCGTACTATCCCTGGTATTTTATAGTAAGAAAGGACTAACTGTATGTATCACTAGATCTGGAGATACAAATAATTTTGCTCATATATCATCGAGACAGATAAAAAATGTGTAGCCGACCCCGAAACTAAAATCTCATTTTTGTCAAAAATGATAGATTTCACCAGATGACCTGTAGAAAAGGATTTCAGTTATATTTTATCCCACCAAAAACATTTTCATGTAAAATGTTGCCGCCAAGACATATGGCTCGTACTGTCAAAAAGTTATCAGATCTCATGTAGAGCCAAGCTTATAACTACATGCAATTACTCTATAAGCCCTAACTTCACAACCTCTACACACCGTAGTCATAATTTGTGGCTTGGCCGTTTCGCTACCGTCACATGGGAGTAAGGTGAAAAATGTATTCACTGTTCATTGCTTTTTTGTTATTCAATAGTTCTAATTCAAAATTCAAATTCAAAATCATTTATTCAAATAGACCTTCGCAGGCACTTATGAAAAGTCTGACTCTAATACTCTAATACCGGTTCGGAAGGTTGCATTTGCTGAGAAGAGCCGGCAATAAACTCAGCAATTACTCTTTTCAAAACAAGCTTAGATTCATTACATAATATTTACATTCTAATCGCACTGACAACAATTGCGTGCCCCGGCGCGGCCGCAAAACTACAAAGTAGACTGAATCTATATTTAATAAGTAAATAAATAAATGGCAAACTTAAGCAGACCAACCCCCACAAGCAGCACCTGTTCACAAGTATGACGCGTGTGGCAGCCATCGCCCTCCTCGCCATATTGGAGGGAAGTGAGCGACCCGTCACACGACGCCGCCGCAAGCAAAGGCCTTAAAGTGAGCATGACTTACTTAAGTCTGGCTTAGAAATAAAAAATAAACTAAAGGGAAACTACTAAACACGCAATTTGTTATCACTGTGACTATTGACAAGTTTATACTAAATATCATTTAGGTATATGTATAGAAAATATAACAATTAAGGAGACAGACATAATCTATTGAAGAATTTAAATGAAAAACATTAAATTGAATTAATTACTATAAGTAATAATCTGTAAATTAAACAAAAAATAAAAAAAAGATAACTTATAATAATAATAGCATACTTAGAATTAAAATGGACCTTGAACTAGCTGCTAAGTGAAGCAGGTGCAGAGAGAAGCTACTTCCATACATCCTTGTCGTCAATATAATGAGACACTTTATAATAGGCCCTACTCAACAACCGCTTTTTGATATGTTCCTTAAATTTAAAAAAGGACATACTGGTCACGCTATGAGGAATTTTATTGTAAAATTGGATACAATTCCCAAGAAAGGACTTATTTACTTTAGCTAATCTAAATCTAGGCACAGTTATTTTGTCTTTGTTTCTAGTGTTTCTATCGTGATAATCACTATTGACTGGAAACAAATTAATGTTTTTACGAACATACATAATATTTTCAAAAATGTACTGAGAGGGCAAAGTTAATATATTAATTTCCGGAAATACCTTTCGCAGAGATTCGCGAGACCCCAAACAGTAGATGGCGCGAATTGCTCTTTTTTGCAATACAAAAATTGATTCCAAGTCTGCGGCAGAACCCCACAGCAAAATACCGTAAGACATAAGGCTATGAAAATATGCAAAATAAATTAATCTGGCTGTATTAATGTCCGTCAGTTGCCTTATTTTGCTGACTGCAAAAGCAGCGGAGCTCAGTTTACCACCTAAGGCTTCCAGGTGAGCACCCCACTGCAATCTACAGTCTATGGTCAGACCAAGAAAAACAGTCTTATCTACTACATTAAGTTTAGTACCGTCCACAATAGTTCTTATAGTATTGAAACGGCCAAGCCACAAATTTTGACTACGGTGTGTAGAGGTTGTGAAGTTAGGGCTTATAGAGTAATTGCATGTAGTTATAAGCTTGGCTCTACATGAGATCTGATAACTTTTTGACAGTACGAGCCATATGTCTTGGCGGCAACATTTTACATGAAAATGTTTTTGGTGGGATTTCACTTCTTTTTTTTTGTTTGAAATTTCCAAGTTTTATAATTTTTTTGTTGTTTGTGTACTAATACAAGCTTACATACCAAATTTCAGCTTTCTAGGACTTCAGGAAGTACCCTATGAGTTTTGATGATCATCAGTGAGTCAGTGACGAAATCGGGGATTTTTAGATATCAATAAAATCTAAAGTATAAGAGCTATGTTATTGAAACTTAATATGCTTAATAAGTTCACTATTGACATCATGTTCCGAGAATTTTGTTTATCTGGTATAATCCAAACCCAAGTTATGAGGGTTCAAAAAAACGACGAAGCGCTTCGAGAAAAGGTAGGTAGTGCCCTTTCGCTTCGCTTGGCTGTCTTGGCGGGGGGCACTCCCGTGCCCCCAGATCCTAGATGTTATGTTACAACACGATTTGTTTTCTTTTTGTAAATAAAGTTTTATTCAAACAAAAACAAAAGTAAACAGTTTAAAACTTACGCAACTCTTCTTTACCAAACCCCATTATAAATCACCGTCTCTAAGGTAAAATAAAATTTACAACCACAATGGAAACCATTGTTTATTGTGCATTACAAGTGTTGGAACGGCCGTCGATAAGATAAGGGGACTTGTAAGGGCTCGTTTACATCTCTGTCGCTGATAACGTCACCACTGAGCCGCGAGTGGCAGCCCTGACTATAATACACATACTAGCTTGCATAACCGTGCGGTGGTGCGTGTAAGTAAAAAGGATGTATATGTGTGCGTATCTGTGATGTGTGTTTAGGGTTGTGAATTTTAAAGGGATGGATGTTTTATATGCATGAACTATATCGTTTATCTTTTCTAGACATTGTGTCGTGAAATATTTTATTATAAATTATAATAATACAAATTCTCATAATAAAATGTCTCTGTAGTAACTTTTACTAGACTTCTGCAATGTTGGTGAATTATACATATTTAACGTTATAGAAAATAACAATCATGAGTAACCCAAGTAATAAACTACGGGGAGTTTATTAGGTGTATATTTTTACTCAGATACCTATTAAATATTTTAGTTAAAGCCATTCACAGCCACAAAACATCTCGAATAAAGCCCCAATATCCCAAACACAATATAAATAACCATTCACATAAAGCTTTAGCGCTAATAAGATATTTTCAAATATTCGTAAACTTCACTCGTGTAAGTAAAGCTTGGGTGATGTTGATAGCGGTAATGAAATTATTATTACAATTTAATTTTGGGAGCGAGTTTTACTCGCTGATTACAAGTAAATGTTGAAGTGTATGGCTTTTCATTTTTAGAGTTCCGAAAAGGAAAAAAGGAATCCTCATGGTGCCACTCCATCCATCTGCGGCGGTATATTTCAGCAACCACTTATACCACCGATTGACCCCCCTTACTAGCATCCAACTCCCAGTTTAACTATCAAGCCCTGATTTGCCCTCTTTGAACCATCCTTAATGGTAAGTAAACACTCATACGCATAGAATATTTAGGTCCGCAAATCTCAAGGTTTAACAGTTTTGGCTGTGCGTTGTCTATCAGTCAATCATTCATAGTACTGTTTTATAGATATTGATTTAAGTTATTTATAAAAAGTTTACTTATATTAATTAACTCTTCCTTCCTTGCGGCAGAATATTCATTAACTCTGAAATACCTGAGTAGCTCAAGAATGCTCGAACAGTCGATCTCGATTGATTATATAAGCTACTGAGTAGCGTGTATACTCCGCTAATCGCCCCCGCTTCATCCCGTGTTACCAACCCAGCCGCTATCCTCATTCAAACAGGAAGCAGCGAAACGACCAGCCCGGTCCATTATGTAACTTAATAAAAGCTCCCGTATTCGATATATCCCCTTTTTCGATAGAAGGGGAACTCACTGTTTTTATATAAAAAAAGGTGGGCGGGAAACTTTTTTCTCTATCACACTTCACCTTTCTTTTACAGGTGTATTTGGTGTTTTCTAAAGTTACGTGATGTTTTTATTCGTGTATTAAAGGAAATGGTGTTTTGGTAAGATCTCCTATTATGTTTATAAGCTCACCGGCATTGAATTTGGTTCAAGCTCGAAATTTCATACAAAAGAGGTGTTTTCAGCAAAGATTTTTTCCACTTTAATATTAGCTTTTTGGACTGCATTTGATATCGTTTCAAAGCTAAAAGAGCCAGCTTGCAGACAGTGTTGTCATTTTAAATGTGGTAAAATAAAATTAATAATTATTCGATAAGAATAATATATGCCTATGAGAAACAGATTATTATTTCTGGTGACAAAAACTTTATGAATAAAATTGATGTTACGTCTAAAAATATGCAACATTAATTCAAATACTAAAAGTTATCCAATAAACCTGCAACAACTATGCAAATTCCATGAAAACGTAATAAGTTTTAATGTGTTCTAATAAGAATTTTAAACAACCCTTCAAAGGCAGTGGAATTTAATGGCAACGCTACAAAACAGAATTAAGATGCCTATTTCAACAATAAACATTTCCATGAAACAAAACTTTATTAGCAATGAGAAATAGCAAGAAAATTGCTTTAAAAAGCGACCGTCTCCAACAAATAGTTTGCAATTATTTGCCTTTGCCCTTTCAGCGGCTGAATGAAGCTGCTGTAATAAGGTCCGAAAAGGAAAATAAGGCACGGTTCTTATTGAAGATTGAAACTATTGTTATAATAGTAATAGCAAATAATCTATGAACTATTTAGGGTTGGTCTTCACACGGACATATTCTGGTCCTAAACTAAGCAAAGAGTGTACTTTGAAAATCAAATAACTAATCTAATACCTTTAAACGAGCAATTCTTTTATATATGACGGCTCTAACGATTTCCATAAAATTTAGTATGCAGAGGGTTTCGGGGGCGATTAATCGATCTAGCTAGGTTTCGTTTTTGGAAAAGTAATTTTATTCGTGTTTTCAGACAATGTAAAACTGCCGCGATATCATAAGAATATGAGGGTAAATTTCACCACCTTTTTATCTACAAGCTTATAGAGCTTATACTCAGGTGGGAAATCGGGTGGTTCTGAAAACCGAAGACCCCAGTTCGAGTCTAGATTTATGATTAGGTACTTATAGTACCTTATACTACTTGTAAATACACAAAATATATTTACACTCAGACTTCAGAGTCTTTGAACTTTGATTTGTCACAATTCAACTTTTCGAGTCATCATTTCGTGACGCAAATTCCTCGGAAAATGAAAAAAGTTTCATTCAGAATTGGTTACAAGTTTCTATAATTCCCTTTGTTAGTGAGAGCGGAGTGGTTTCTACAATTATAAATATTACAACGTTAATTAGTCTCTATAGCAGTCCACTAATTAGAGGTAGATGTAGACTGCTTCTAACTGTTGAAGAGTATATATTTCAAATTCAAAGGACTGCGTTAATTTTGTATTTTCAGTGAACATTTGAAAATGAATAATGATTGTGTAACTTACTAACACAAATAAATGGATTACATTGTTTTTTAATCAAGATTTAAGCATGTACACAATGGCCCTGATTCTGTTGTTCACAACTAAACTAATTTTAATGTCACTATGTCTCTTTCTAACAAAGAACATAAGAAAAGGATGTAAGAAATTTAGTCCTGTCAAATTAGTCCAATGCTTGTTTTCAATATAAATTTAGTCGCCATCTATCGCGGTCACGCCTAAATACACGCAAAATAAGACGGCAAAGATTAATTTGACAACTTAAAATATGTTCTATCCTTTTTCAATCATGTTTGTAAGAAAGAGATGAGATGTGACTAAAATTAGTTTAGTGCGATTTACAACAGAATCGGCACCAATGTACAACAATACCAAAAATATATGTGGGACTGATAAATGAAACGAGGCTTTTGTTTATACACTATATTTTACTTTTACACAACAATTTTATTTAGTTTTATATTAAATATTTAATGACCAAGCACACGTCTTTCTTTCTTCCGACACCACCGATCTCTCCTCTCTTTCATCCATCCTCTTTCTCTCTCTCTCATCTTTCGTTCTGAAACCCTATCTGATGATAATAAGTTTCGTTTAGGACTTAGTATATTTAAATCCTACAGACTCGGCCATCCTGCTAAGTCTGGTCTCCAGACTGAAAAATTACAATCAGTGAAAATGCAAACAAAATTATATGTAAACAAGTCTACATAGCATTGACCTTGGCTTATTTTAATTGCATCTTTTTTTCTTAAATTATCACTTAAATTAAATTACTAAAAACAATTTAACAAAGTACAATTTACAATTTCAAAAGTTTGTTAAGATGGTTTTTAAAATAAAAACTATTTAACAATAATCTCAACCTACTACCTATGCAATGCCTCACAGAAATGAAATTAGGTAACCACCACCAAAAAAAAACAAATAATAAAAAATAAACAATAAACAATGGCTCAGTCACCCACCTCAGGCCATCGTTTCACTTTCATATAGTATGCCATGGATCCTCTTCTGCATACATGGCTCTCTCTTCTTCCTTCTCTTAAAATTTTTCTTCCTATTCTCTTTTTTTATTCTTGAAATTTGATTTTTGACTTCTCTCATATCATTCCTATTCTGTATAAAATATTCCTTATTTTCTCCCTCATACATTTTCTTTAACATATTCTTTATGTAGTAATCTTTATTCAGCAACTCAGTAATTTTCTTCTTTCCAAAACGTCCATTATTATGTACTCTTCTTATAATTTCAAAATGTATCATCTTCGGTATCACAATCTTTCCTTCTTCACCTCTATAAAGCAAACTATCACTTTGACAATAGTCTAGGTAAGGTTTTTCTTTTATTATTTCCTGTAATTCTTCATCAACTTGCTGAGCTTTCTTCAATTGTACTGGTTTATATGTGTCAACTAACTCCTGGGCTTCTACACAGAACTCTTCATTGGGTACATAACACTGAGTATTTGAAACCAAACACTGTAACATTTCGCAATCGCTCTGAGCAATGACATCGACTGAACCTTTGTTTATTACAATAGTTACATTTTCTAAGAAGGGTTGCCCTAATATAATTCCATAAGGCATGTTCTCTGATGAAATAATGTAAAAACAAGTATTATCGAAACAGCGTCCATCGATGTTAATATTACAATAAAACTTTCCCAACGCACAAACTTTCGTTAAACCTAAACCCGTTAAATGAAGTTTTTCCTTTATGAAATGTCCCTCATTCAATTCGGAAAACAACTCTTGCGACACAAGGTTTAAGTCACTGCCCGAATCTATTAAACTTTCCACTAATAAACCGCTGATTTGAATGGTTTTCGTTGATTTTTGTACCATCGATCGTTTGTTTACATCATAAACTGACAGACATTTGACATCTGACGTTTCTTCAGTGTTGCCAATATCACACGCTGCATTTCGGTCTAACTTCGCACACATCATTGCTTGTCTATAATTTTTCTCGTCGCTTCCGCTCGGACCGATTGGCTCCGTGGTGTTGGCAGTACCTGTGCACATCGGTGCCTTGTGCCCGAACATGCCACACTTGAAACACTTAAAATCTTTCGAGCACGATGATGATAGATGTCCGCGGTCTCCACATTTGAAGCATCGTCGTTCATCATCTCGGTTTTGCTGTGATGATGATGGTGTTGCACGTCTCTCCCTCTCCTTCGTAGTTTTAATCATGTTTTTCTTCATAGTCTCATATATTATAAGTTTTTCTTTCAGAGTACTATAACTGGTAACGCCATACAGGATCGCCTTGTTCACCTCGTAGTCGGTGATCCCCTCGATTATGTACTGTATGGTAACATAATCGGCAACTTTGCCTCTTTTACCAAGCTCTTTCATGTGTAACATATATTCATAGTATGTCTCATCTTTTCTCTTTTTTCTGGAAGCCAAATTTTCGTGGGCTTCTTTTGAGTTAATCGTATCAGGGAATTCTTTAATAACAGCACTTTTTAGTTCTTCGAACGTCTTGAACACCTTCTCCGTTTTCAACCAAGTTGCCGCGACGCCTGATAGGGAGCGTCGTGCAATAATTAGTGTCTGGACCGGAGTCCAATGAAAAATTTCAGCATTCTCCTCGACATCTACTGCCCATTTTGCCGACGTGTACGTCTTATCCACGCCGTCAAATTTAGGTATAATTCCATCATGAAATTGCATCACTGCCACCGCATGCGCCGCCGAACTAACCTCTTCACCACGTTTCGCCATCTTCACCACAAATATTTAATAGCTCCAAATGCCCCAATACAGCCTCTTCATCTCAAAATTATTACGTCTTAACGTCTTCGTCTTAGTTTGTACGTCTCTTCTTCTTAATCTTAATTATGTTTTCTAACATCGAGGATGATCTTCACATAGCCGCCATTAGACACACGCCACGCACTCGTTTCATTATCTAGTCGAATATTTTTTTTTTGGCAATCCCGGACGAGCCCCCATGTGTGGGACTGATAAATGAAACGAGGCTTTTGTTTATACACTATATTTTACTTTTACACAACAATTTTATTTAGTTTTATATTAAATATCTAATGACCAAGCACACGTCTTTCTTTCTTCCGACACCACCGATCTCTCCTCTCTTTCATCCATCCTCTTTCTCTCTCTCTCATCTTTCGTTCTGAAACCCTATCTGATGATAATAAGTTTCGTTTAGGACTTAGTATATTTAAATCCTACATATATAATGAAAAATTTTATTGTACTTAAAACATAGGTAACAAAATCAAAATTATTTTACTCAAATAAACCTTTTTTTTATACCGGTGGCAAACAAGCATACGGCCCGCCTGATAGTAAGCAGTTAGCGTAGCCTATGGACGCTTGAAACACCAGAGGTATCACTCGCGCGTTGCCGACTCTGAAGAAATCTCTTCACACCCTTTTTGGAGAACCCCATGCTGTACTCCATTGGGAAAACCACGGCGGGGAGCGTCCGCGACAGAAAACTCTTTTGAGCCCGCACAGTTCGAAACAATTCTGGAAACCTGGGCAGTTATGAGTCATCTGAGACTAAATACCGGTTCGGAAGGTTGCAATTGCTGAGAACAGCAGGCAATAAACTAAGCAATTTTTTTTTTAAATCAAGTTAATACAGATACTATTTACAACTCACACTGTTATCTCACTGACAAAAGTTGCTCCGGTGGCAGAACTCCAATCTAGACTCTGTCAATATTTAATTAGTAAAACTTAGTTGACCTACTGGCCCTCATTTCTCACGCTTTTGACATCGATGTCGAATAGATATTTGCCGAAAACTATGGGTTAGCCTATGGAAAGTGAGGAGGAGGCTTTTAGCGGCTGATATACGCAGTTGACGACCAGCGCGGGCCCCCAAGTTACTCCGTGAGCACCGGATAGCTGAATTGAGGTTCGCTAGAAATTGCCTATCTTGGACAATAGGTAACTGGAGTAGCGTACTCTTCTCCGATGAGGCTCGAATTGGTCTGAATGGTGAGGACCGACGTCGGCGAATGTTACGAAGACCAGCGGAACGCTATGCCGACGTGTGTTTTGAAGAAATCACCCCTTATGGTGGAGGGTCCGTTATGTAATATGGTCTTCTTGTAAAACGTATAGATTTTTTAATAAATCTGCCATGTTTTTTGGTCTATGCGACATTAAAGTCGAAGATGCAAGAATCTGGGCCCAGATGTTAAGTTTATAAAATATACAAGGTTTTTTTTATACTGCTTAGGTAGCAAATAAGTTTACGGGCCGACTGATAGTAAGCGGTTACCGTAGCCTATGAACGCTTGCAATACCAGGGGTATCACTCGTGCGTTGTAGAAATTCTCTTCACACCCTTTTTAAAGAACCCCATACGGTACTCCATTGGGAAAACCTCTTGGTTAAACTTATTGATACTAAAAAGTCCTTCATTTGTCAACACAAATGCTATATTCTATACTGTCTATACTAATGTATGTTTGTTTATATGCGGAGGATTATCTCCGGAATTACTGATTCGATTCAGAAAATTATTTCACTAATAAGTAGCTATATTATTCACGATTGATATAGGCTACTTACTTTTCCGGGAACACGGGTAAAACCGCGGGACGGAAGCTATCCTTACTAATATTATAAATGCGAAAGTGAGTTTGTTTGTTTGTTACGCCTTCACGCCTCAACTACTCTATGAATCATCATGAAATTTGGCAGATAGCCTATGGTATGGAAACAGGCTACTTTTAATCCCGGAAACACGAGTGAAACCGTGGGGGACAGCTAGTAAAAAATAATTCTGCGACCCTGAACCTTTATAAACACAGTTCACCACCTCAAACAAAAGACGACCTTATCTCCAAGGGCATGCAAAGAAGTCCCACCATGCGTAACCACAAGCAATTTAGGGATCATTTTCAATCATCGCATTCAGTGATTCGACTGGCATGTAGGCTTGTCAGATGATGTTGACACGTATATCCCGGGTAGATCCACAACAAAGCAGTCAATTCATATTCCGACGGGTTTTCCGTACAGATGGCAAATATCAAAAGCCCTGAGGCTTCAATTATGTATTGGAAATTGCTATTATTATTTTTCGATATCAATTTTACTTCTTTATTCTGTGTGTTAGGGAGTTTTTTTGTTTGTTAGCATGGTTGGTAAGATATCTACCTTTTTGTCTTGGGTGGGAATCGAATACGTGGATTCGATTCCCACCCAAGACAAAAATTTGAGCTTTAACAGTCTGCTTGTCCTGAGTGTAATTATCTATTCATTGTATTTTTTAAACAATGTCTTTAGGACCTTATTTATCTATTCCGTGTCTTTAGGTATTATTCGTCTCTAGAATTGTAGATTTGAATTAAAAAGAAACAAAATTGTAGACGGAATGAGTCGTTTCCTGAAATATTTGTCCGTAGACTCTACAATAACACTTTGTTGCAAATGCAAAGATTTGGAGTTTACTAGATACTGCAAGTGGTCCATCCAAGCATGTCTAGCAAGTATGCTGAGCTGGGGCCATTTGGACCTACGATATCACACGCTAATTATTGCATTGTTATTACTTCTTTTAGTTTGTATATGTTTTATGTTACTAAGTTGTTTCTTTTTTATTCTTATTGTTGTGTGTGAATCTGTGTATCCAATAAATACCATTTTATCTTTTATCTTTATCTTTAAGCTTTTGCAAGCATCTATATAGCTACGGCAACCGCTTACCATCAGGCTTGCCAAGGCAAAGGAAGGTTCAATTTCATCATAGGTACGAAAAATACACGCTAGGTTTCATTCTACTAACAATACTGTATCTAGTTATTATAAATCTGTCATCATCTGCTACGGCAACTGCATACCATCAGGCAGTATGCTGGTTTGTATGCCATCATTATCTACCTGCCCTGTACCCAATCAATTGGGGACAGTGCAATAAATTTGTACGCTTCTTCCATTCTCTTCTATCCGCCATACCAGCACTACATTCATAACCATAGCATCTTTCACATAATCCATTCCTCTTTATCATCATCAGCCTATAATGTTCCACTGCTGATCACAGGCCACCTTTCACAAATTAGGGTGAAAGGGAATGGACAGATACTCCACCACCCGTGCCCACTGCGGATCGGTGGAGGTAGGTTAGTAGTCGACCTACTGTTGGAGTTTCAAGCCGCCTAGAAGCTCCAACTAGCTTAACGATTATCACAATTAAGTGATAAACGGGACCACCGGCTTTTACCTTCCGAAGCACGGATCTTCCCGTATCAAGTTCAGTAAAATCACGCAGTCATATATAGCTTATGGATTAACAGAATGCAATAGCAAGCTATGGATAGCCAATTCAACACGTACGATGGAACGTGCCTGCAGTACACCAGGTTAAATGTACCGGAAAAATACGTACCACCAGCCGTACAGTACAATACCGATGCGATATGAGCATGCGAGCACAATACTATATACCTAGTGTGTAATAGAAGTACGTACGTACTTGGACGGGTACGTAGATGTATCGTGGTATTTACCCTCTATAATAGAGATTGGGCCATGGAAAGAGAGAGGAGAATTTATTGAGCGCTACATAAAAAAAATATTGTGACAGTTTTTATAACGTCCTAGGAGAAGGACTTACGAAGGCCTGAAGAATTTCAAAAGTTAGCCATCGACTAAGAAGAAACGGCAAAAACTCAACAAGATTATATTTGTTGATATATTTTTTAAACTTTTTAAACGACTTCAAAAAAGGAGGAGGTTCTCAATTCGGTTGTATTTTTTTTTAAAGTTTTTTACCTCTTAACTCCGTCATTAATTAACCGATTTGGAAAATTCTTTTTTTATTTGAAAGGGTACGCTTCCCGTTTGGTCTCATTGTCATTAGATCAGGTTTTGATTACTTCTTAGTTTACTTTGAAGTCGGTTTAAGTTTTTTGTAAAACAGTCCAATATTGATCCTTTATTTTTTGTTTTTCAATTTCGTTCCTTTCAATTTCGAAATAATATAAACAAGGTTTATGTAAAGCCAATGTTTAAATAGATGATATTTAAGTGATGATGACGTGCACTCCAACTTGTTCGAATCCAGCTATGTACTTTGTAGTACCCGCCTGGCAAACTACCCTCAAGTTGAAGACTTTTGGCAATTCCTTTGCGTGGTTACCACCTTCGGCCACATAACCACTTTCCATGGTGAAATTGTGAGCAACCATAAGCCAATCCAAAATAATAAAATAATACATTTCCCGCTAGCTTCATAGCCCTCACTGTTCCTTGATATTGCTTTTCCGTTTCAAGTGTTGCTTACACTGTCCCTCTACCCAACTACAGAGAGAAGGTGTTGAGTTTGCCAATTGTATGGCCTTTTTAGACCTTTTTTAGTACTTTTGTAATTGTCAGTATTATCGTTACACTTGAATACCTTTTTTGTTAACGTTTAAAGAAGTGTCGGTAAAAGGTCTGAGAATTCTATGTTATATTTTTTGTTGGATAAGAAGAACGGTTTATTTTGAGTGTTTGGTTGTTACATATCATTGTTTTCTTTGTAGAAGTTCATTCTTATCGTTCCAGTCGATTGCAAATCAATACGGTTTTGGATTTGATACATACAATTTTATCGCTCAAACCAATACCTTTATTTAGTTTAGTTTAGAGGGCTGTTCTGTGGACAAATCGTTCTGTGATTTGACGGAATATTAATTTTTGTTAACACTGTAATTATGTATTGGTAAATAAATAAAAAAAAAAAAAAAAAAAAAAAAAAGTTTTAATTTATCTTTTTTTTTTGTATTTCAAAAGTTTATATACGGAAATAAATCTGAAGAACTAACAGATAAGGTAACATACAAGCGTTTTTCAAAAGGAATCAAAACTACGACCTGCGGCGTTCAGGGGTATCTGGCCACGCCAGCCTCCTTGCCGTAAGATTTCTGTGGCAAGCTCAAACAAAATAGGCTCAAACAAAAGTAAAAACATTTTAGTCCTAATTCTATCACTTCGTCCTACATTTAGAAAGACTTCGCAAACATTCATCAATCTATCCCAAACGTTATCTTTAGACGCTAGAACCTTCATTTTCTTCAGATCTACAAAAAAGTTTTGTGATGTCTTTAACATAGTCATCTGAGATAAGCCTAGGTTTCAGAGGAGAAAAATATAGTCTCGTGAATGGGCGAAATGGTACCTTTACGGGTCAAAACTAGTATTTTATGATATCTATTAAAACGATCTTGATTGTGTGCGAAATAAAATAGTATTTGGGTGTGTTTTTAAATATAGATCTACCTACCCCGCGTTTTGTAATAGACTTTTCGACACGCTTGCTCGTAAAGTGATATTTATTGCACCGTTTTTTGTATCATAATGCAGCTTATTACGCTCTAGTGCTTTTTACTTTACATTACCGCACAGTTTTATGATAGGTATAATCCCAATTATGTTACAATTGTACCTCAATGTAATTGATATGTGTGTAGACGAAGCATTCTTAATTTAAACGGGTAAACTAGTTTCACAGCTCACCGCTGTCAAAAATAAACCTACACGCCATATTTGTTAACGTTGTCATTATTGTGGTTGATTATTATCAAACAATCTACTTTAGAAAATACAAGTCTGTTTTTTTCGCAAATGTGTTAAAAAACGTCGTATGACACGCGTGTGCAGTAATCATTACACTCTCGGCTCCCTTATAGATTAATACCGCCTCGTTTGTAATGACCAACTTTGCACACATGTATCACAATGTTATAATTGTTAACGATTGATTTAATGCGAACTCCTTTAGTGGTAAAAAATAATACCATATTCTGAAGTTTATTGCCTAGACTTATTATTAAAACGCTATATAATCAAATGGGATCTTATAGATAAAGCGCATGAATATAGAAGTATCTACCTCTTCTAATATTTAAAAGATTCCGAAGTGGGAAAACACCTAACTAGATTGTTGTTGTTGTTTGTAGTTCATCCGTAAAATCGCATACCATTTTGGAGTATACAGTATTAAAGAACATGACGGTCGAGTGAGATTGTATCGTCATTACAGTTTCAACCTATTGACTATCCTTTGCCAATAAAAGGAATATTGTGCGCAATCCATTGGAAAACAATTCTCATAATCACTATGCTTCGATACCGTTTCAACAAATACATTCGCACAAGGTTCTCTGTGGCGAATACGATTCATGTACATTGTACACACACATAGATACTACCGCCTAGATACACACCCCTCTACTCTGCACGGTTCACGCTCATACTGGCGAGGAGTAATTAAAGCCCATGTAATATTTTTTCTAGATTAATCCTGTTTTTGCTGTCTTGTTCACGTCACCAACACTTTTTTTTTCTCGCCGCATCTTTAAACTTTCACGAAAATCTCTTCTCTTGGTGAATCGCATGCGGTGGGAGGTACAAAATGCTTTTTTTGCGTAGCTTCGTCTGATCTCTACGTGTATATAATATGTAAAGCAAGCATCGTGACAACTTAAGCACAGGAGATATTGTAAATACAACCATCTGAAGCTGAGTGAGTGAGTGAGTCTCTTGTTCTTATTTATTTCGTGCAGTTTGTGCGTAGCCTGGCCCATTTCGATGTCGGTACTGACTGAAATTAGAGTCTGCAGTTGCCTGTTTTCAAACGAGTGTACTGCCAATGCTTGGTCATCAGTCCGGTTTGTTAATCGTGTAGGAACTCAGGTTTAGCTAGAAATAGTCATGTCTTAACTGTAGGTGTTGAATATTTAACTGTTTTGTATGATCCAAAGGTTGCCTGGTCAAAATTGAAAGGAAAGGCCGCACATTGTGACACTTTTAATTTTATTTCTGTTAATCGTTTTCGCCCCCCGGTTTAACCCAGGTTTCCAAGTAGAAATATTTTACATAATATTCAAAATAATATAATATAAACAAACGAACGAACTAACTCACATGTATTATTTTATTTGTAAGATTATGTTCTTTCTTCTTTTTCTCTTGCGTAACAAAAATCAAATTATCTCTATATCGTTCTTGACCTTCTTTTTAATTATGAGTTTCCACAGCTACTTTAACTATTGCTGAAGGAAATCTTTCTAAAGAAACTGTCTGAACTTTAAAACCAACAACACTTTTGAAAATATGTCGTGAAAGCGTGAAGAAAACATGAACCCTTTTCTTGGTCTGGACCATTTATTAAAAATATGAAACAGCTGCAGTTCAAAGCATTTGTTCTAATAGAAGTAACTTAGAATATTTTCTTGTAACTTCACCCGCATCCAGTGGAATAAATTATGCATCTATATCTATCTGTATGGGTTGGAATGAAGGAACGGGATATGAAGAGGAAAGTTAGTAAAAGCTGGGCTTGCTGCAAACGGCTGAAAACCATCCGTTGGAAATCTATGGGGGAGACCTATGTTCAGTACTGGACATCCTCAGGCTGTTAGGCGGTTATAACACTGCCACGCATCACGCTGCATCTTGCGTGTCAACGCACCTACGCGCGTACTTGCGGGAGTGCAGATCTGCATCATCGTGAGGATTTTTTACGCACTCACGCGCGTAGTTGCGTTTTGTGGATTCACGGCGGCTCTGTCTCATTCCATCCAAAATCACGCACGGCACTATGAGACTCGGTGTGCCATACCTTGTGTCTAGCCCCGCACCCACGCGCGTAGTTGTCGGGCAAGACGCATGTAGGCGCGTGATCTGTATAAACGCGCGTGATTGCATTTTCTGTGTGTTGGACTGTGCGTCTTTTCTATACCAACGGAGATACTTACAAGCAACGTTAAAACACGCATTCACGCGCTACGCTGCATGGTGCGTGGCAGTGTGTTAACTATTCATAAGTGCCTGCGAAGGTCTATTTGAATAAATACTTTTGAATTTGAATATAATGATGATGGGGAAACCAAGGGGTCATAAACTAGTTTAACAAATATTTTTAAACAAAACTAATATTGAGCTGGATATTGACTTTACCATTTGAACGAAATTTTAATACTAAACATTTCGCGACTCGGACAATTCCCGCATGAGTTTTTGAAATGGAGTAATAAAATACCAGTCCTGTATTTACTACAGAAGTGGGACTTTATTTTTTAATAAAAATAGAGTCGGAATGAACAAACACAGTCCATTTTATACCAGAGACCTGGGTTGCCACAGTAAACACATTAAGATTACGACCCCTCATTTCTAATGACTGTGAACTTATTATCATATTTTTTATCTTTGACAGCTGCTGTGACATATAAACAGGGACCAAAAGGGTCTTAAAATAAGGACAAATTTTTTTAAAGAGAAACTTTTATACTGTGGTTAAGCGTTATCCGTGAAATATGATTTTATCAGAACATTCTGAATCCAAAAAAGCCTTTTAAATCCAATTTTCTTTGTGAAATTGCACAAACAGTTCACGCTTTGTAATTTGTTGCGCAAAATAAAAGAGATCCATAAAAACGATAACAAAGACCATAATCGTCACAGTTTCAGAAACTATTCATTGTTTCTTTCATTCAGTGTTGCCAACAATAAGGAACGAATAACGACCGAAACCGCTTTTATTCTTGCAAAGTTGTGCTCACAGCCAAGTTGGAAGTCGTTTTATAGTTGGGTAAAATGTGACACGGTTTTTAATATTTTCCACTATTTTTATAATTGTGCTGCTTTTGTTGGGTTTAACTGTGACTTGGAACTATTATGTCGAAAACAGAGAATGGCAAAGAAACTGTTTCAAAGTTATGCTCGTTATTGTATTTTTATTAAAGTGTCATTACTATGTATATTGCAAAACCATTTTTTTATATATTATACCGGATGGGTGACCTCCTAGCTCGGTATATCAACTCGAGCATTTTCCGTGCTTCGGAAGGCTCGTAAAGCTGTTGGTCCCAGCTATCACTTAATTGTAATAGTCATTAAGCTAGTTGGTGCCTTCTATGCGGCTTCAAAACTCCAAAAGTAGGTTGACCACATTACCAAAGCCAACGAAGTCAGGCTCGTGCGAACACTTGTATTCCCCATTTTCCTTTACGCGGCAGAGACGTGGGCGGTGCGAGAGTTGAAAAAAGGGCAGATAAGCTCTGGATATGTGCTGTAGGTAGATGCTCGGGATATCGTAAACGGAGTTTTATACGAACGTGTCCATACTCCACGAGCTCGACATCACACAGCGTTTGTCGGCCGTAGTACAGTCGCGCATACTGCAGTACTTTGGACATGTTTCTAGGCGGGATAACGATTCCATAGAACGGCTGGTTGCGCGGCAGGTCACCTAAGCGCGACAACTTAACGTGACCACGACCGCTCTGCCAAGAGTGAAAACAACAGAGAAGAAGAGGAGTTTCACCACTAGCCTATCTCCACTAATCCGCAGTGGGCATGCGTGGTGAAGTATCTGCCCATTCCCTTTCACCCTCATTTGTGAAAGGAGGCCTGTGCACAGCAGTGAGACATTTTGGGCTGATGATGATAAAGACCAATTTGCATGAAAATATTCCCATTTCATAGAAAGCATTTTTAACATATAAAATATTCCATTACATTACATATTCTTAGATAAAAGTAAATATATAATCCAATATCTATTTCACTGTCTCTAGATATTATGTAATGAATCGCTAGACTTCACAACGTAACATTCAAATGTATCTGACAAATTGGCTAAGTGTCAAGTCAAATAGAATCTGAATAAATAAAAGAAAAATCTGAACCTTTTTCTTTATCTTATTTGAGGTCACCTATGCCGAATAATAGACCTTCACCTAGTACATAATGTAGACTCAAAAGGCAATTTTTCAGGTCTACATAGATCAACTACGGTAAAATATTTTTATTTACTACCTATTCATTTTCTTTTTTAAATAAACCATGGTAATGAAGAGATTTGCGATAACCTCTTTGGCTTGACATTGAGGGTTTTTTGTATAGAAAAACTAGCTGTCCCCAGCGGTTTCACTCGCGTTCCTGGGATAAAAAGTAGCCTATGTCCTTTTCCATATCATAGGCTATCTGCATACCAAATTTCATGATGATCCGTTGAGTAGTTGAAGCGTGAAGGCGTAACAAACTAACAAACTCACTTTCGCATTTATAATATAAGTTAGGATATTTAACCTAAGGGATGATGTGGCCAAAGGTGGTAAGGATACAAAGCCGAAGGGAACTGGCTCTTGAGTGCAGCTGTCGGAACTTGAGAGTGATAGCCAGCCAGCTGGGTACTACAAGTCATAGCTATGGTTTCCTCACGATAATTTCCTTCACCGTCTACCACTGACCAATTATCGCCTTTAAAAATAATTCTAATGTCAAACTATAAACGAGGGGCTCAAGACTAAAATTTTATCTAATAGTATTTCTGACACGATCGCAGCTATCGGAACTTGAAAGTGGTAGCCAGCCAGCTGGGTACAACAAGGAATCCATAGCTATGGTTTCCTCACGTTGTTTTCCTTCATCGTCTACCAAGGACCAATCATGACCTTTAAAAAATATTCGAATTTCAAACTATAAACGAGGGGCTCAAGACTGCAATTTTATCTAATAGTATTTCTGACACGTTCGCAGCTTTCGGAACCTGAGAGTGGTAGCCAGCCAGCTGGGTACAACAAGGAATCCATAGCTATGGTTTCCTCACAATGTTTTCTTTCGCCGTCTACCACTGACATATCATCGCCTTTAAAAATTATTCGAATTTCAGACTATAAACGAGGGGCTCAAGACTGCAATTTTAGTCATTCTAACACAATCCCATAAGAGTCAACGCATGTTGAGCCAATGTACGTTGTCTACTAAATACACACTACCAAAACTGCCAAATCTGTATTTTTTACACCACTGATAGCACAATTGTAATAGCAGACTTGGGCCCCTGTACTATTCAAAAACAGTCATTTTGTTAGTTAGTTATTTTTATTTTTAACGTAATGAATAGAACGTAATTGACTTCTCCTATACGTGTTCGCACGCTGACGCTTTTTTACGTCGGGAGTAAAAGCGGCGTTAAAAATAGCGCGCGTTGAAAAGCGTTCGTGCGAACGTAGCCTAACTAACCTACAAACTACTACTATAAGTCTAAAAGTTATTGTGAAATTTATACGACTATATTTTTCTATTTCATACTTGGAAATACCACTTTTATTCGACTGAAAACTTGTCAACTCGTATTTTTCAGTAAAATATAATATTTCGCAAATTCACATATACAGCATGATATTACATTTTCATAACTTAGAATTTAGACCGTTTTAAAAAGAGATTTAGTTACATGGATTTGAAATTGAACAGACATTTTGAAAGTAGATGGGAGTGATTTCAGTGGTTTACGTTTCAATTTGGAACGAGATGGTTTTCAAGTCATCTAGATAAGGAAGGACTAAGTCTCAGATATGTAGCGATATTTTGTTAACTTATGGTTAACAAATAAGTTAGTAAAATATAATTTTTGGACTGGCATTGTAACTATTTCCTTCGTCACAATTTTTTTCGTACTACAGATAAGCGTTTCTTTGACTACAATACAACTGTAGCGACATCTATTAGTTACAATAAGATAGTTCACACGCAGAAAGATAGATGGCGTCACAACATCCTGCATCGCGCTTACGGAGTTTATTCGGCGATCAGCATAAACAATTCTCCAACATGTACAGTTGGGCCGCGGTCCCCAGGCACGATGACCCAGCCGGGTGGAATATCTTCCCTTTTAAATGGAGGTGTCTGTCATCCAACCTTGCACCTCCATGCAATCATGTACGGAGGCTGAAAGTCGGGACATAGAGACTCGAAGAGAACTGAACTGCAAAGGAAGCTGCTAGAATGTACCAGCAGGTACTTGGCGACAGAGTGGAAGCTATTCGGGCTAAAAAAATATATTATACTAGTTACGCCCCGCGGTTTCACCCGCGTCCCCGGGGGAGATATTACTTTCCCGGGATAAAAAGTGCTCTATGTGTTAATTTTTTTTTTTATACTTGAGACACTTGAGAGCCAGTTCCTTCTAAGCTTTGTGTGCTTACCACCTTCGGCCGCATCATCACTTACCATGGTGAGATTGCGGTCAAACACAGGCTTATATAAAGTAAAAAAAAAAAAAAAAAAAAAAAAAAAATGAGCTCTGGCAACCTTACTCACGCGCAGGAACACAACTTTACACAACATAAAGTTATTTGGCTGCGGTATTCTGTAAGGTGGAGGTACTTCCCCAGTCGAGCTGCTCTTTGAACGAATAAACGCTATGCTCTACCTCTCTTAATCCAGAACATATTCTATCAGCGTGTCAAATTTCATTAAAATCCATTCAGTAGTTTTTGCGTGAATGAGTAACAAACATCCATACATACAAACTAAGTAAGGATTGGCTAAAGAAAAAAAAATACAACTGAATTGAGAACCTCCTCCTTTTTTTGAAACGGTTAAAAATACGAATGCGTATTATAAGTATCAAACGTTAAATTTAAAATCATACATTACCGTCAGTGAGCAGCAATTTAGGCTGAAAACACCGCCGGAGCTTAAAAACTATATAATATAAAGTAGTTGAAAATCTAGCTAATTACGACGTGTAACAGATTGCCTACGACTGCACAATTCATTTTTAACTTTAGTTTAAGTTATAGCCTGTTAGCGATTTTATTAATTTTGAAGCACGCCTGCTCCATGCGCCAATTTGCATATGAAAATATTTGATAAATTGTGAAAATCACAAGCTTCATAAAAATGCCGAAATTGTTTACCCAAAATAAGCAAAAGCCTCCAGAGAAAATTTTCCTTTAGCTTAATCCTTTTCTTTAGTTTTCCGCTTTGATGAACTCCTGATGAGTAATTTTCTGTATTTTAGTATATTCCTATATAAGTAAATATATACACTGAAATGTATGTATACCTATTCATTAATATTGGAATAATTTATTACATACTAATTAAGTTTAGTAGGTATCGTTTTGATGTCGATAATTAACGGCATAACCATTATTCCCCGGATATGTAATTAGCAATTGTCAGTGAGATTAGCATGTAAATTGTATGTAGTTAATCTAAGCTTGTTTTAAAATATTGAACAATTAACCAAAAGAAGCGCAATGACCAGGGCCATCTTAAGCCATGCCGGGGCCCTCGGGCACATACAAATTCGGGGCCCCGTTACAAAGTAAAAAAGTAACACAAAACATTTTGCTGCTACTTTTCTATTTTTAACCGACTTCAAAAAAAGGAGGAGGTTCTCAATTCGGTTGTATTTTTTTTGTTTCATATTTGTTACCTCATTACTCCGTCATTTATTAACCGATTTGGAAAATTATTATTTTATTTGAAAGGGTACACTTCTCGTTTGGTCCCATTGTCATCAGATCAGGATTTGATTACTTCTTAGTGTACTTTGAAGTCGGTTTAAGTTTTTTGTAAAACAGTCCAATTATTTATTATGATTTTAAAAACTGATCTAGAGTCCGGTTAACATTTTGATAAATTAATTTACATTAATTTTAATCAGAATGTTGAAGATACTATCTACCGAAAATAGAAAAAAACATTATGCAGTGTAAGCTAATATCTCAGAGTATATAAATACTACGTACAACTAATATATTGGCCTTTCGGGGCCCCCGTGAGCGTGGGGGCCCTAGGACCGGGCTCCGTGTGCCCTTATGGTAAAGACGGAACTGGCAATGACGTTAATTTTGTTTGAAATCTATTCCACCAACCGCCACCGACAATGAGCTCTGATTGGCTAAATCAAGGACACACTAAACATTTAAATGCAGTGATTAGTCTGTACTATTATTAATCAGTGCAAAAGCACTTACTAGTTGCGGAATTGGATTGATCGGTAATCATATTCTACTATAAAAGGAATTTTCCTCAATGTTTTGAAAAGAATAATTGCTGAGATTATTTGCGGTTCTTCTCAACAAATGCAACTTTCCAAACCGGTATTATCAGACTATTTTTATGTGCCTGCGAAGGTTTGAATAAATGATTTTGAATTTGGAATAATTTTTGAAACTTTTATCAAACGAATTAGCAGTAATCTCATAACTTGAACAGTTCACATTTTGAGAGTTGGCCCGACATTTTCGCCTCTCGATTGTCGTCAACTGGGTCAAGCCTAGTGAAGCCGATTTTTGCTATTTAATTAGAACGTTCACTGGGAATTCACTATGGCTGAGTTTTTGCTGCTGCTGGCTGACTTTTCCCGCCTTTGGCTGAGATTTACGTATGTGAGCTCGTTAGGCTTTAACTTTGAAGGAAGGTTGATGTGTTATGGTGATTAAAATTTTGTATTACATCATGTTTACGGTTATAGTGTAAGGGTTAGTTTACACCGAGATGAGATGCGAAGCGACGCGGCGTACACTATTTACGATAGCGATATAAATAGAGCTTTATTTACTAGGGTGACTGCTATAGCTATTGGCCACTTAAGGAGAATTTTATTTTATAACCCCTATAAAAATTAAAGTAATAAAGGTACATACACTTATGATATACCAATTAAAAGTGAATTTAATAAGGTCACAGGAAATAAAAGAGATATCACTAAAATCACCTATTTATTTGACAAATATTGAATCAAATTCAATCACCTAAGAAATTTAGTAATTGGCCCCGAAATTACAGTAATTGGCATATCAAGCTACAGTTATTAGCCATACAATTTAAATTCTAAATGTTATCAAATTATGAACTCTTTTTAAGTCTAAATTAAAACTTAACATAGCTGAAACCATATTCTTTCTGTCCTGTTCTTAATATATTTAAAAAATTCTCATTTTCTTGGTCACTTTCACTTTCTCCGTTATCAGAATGACTGTCATCATTTTCCATACAAAAGCAGTTGTGGCATAAGAAATTGTCACCTTCCTCCTGAGGTATATGCATAAGATGAGATTTGGGAATGCATGAATTGTGAAAAACTTGGCCACATTCGCAACATCTTAATTTAATAGTCTTTTTTACGACTCTTTTACACACACCACAGTAAGAAGAAGATTCAATTTTTCTATGCTTTTCTAACTTTTTTGTCTTAATTTCCTCTAGTTTCCTCTTTCTTGCTTCTTTTTTTTGCTCCCTCTCAATTCTTTTTATTTTTCTCTCTTCTTCTAGTCTCTTCTTTTCGTTGGATTTGTCCTCCAGAATCTTTTGATATTCTGGGCCTGATATGTGGTAAGGTAGCCTCTGAATATTACGTTTTCCTTTTCTAGCTGGTGGTATGGGTATTTCTAAAAAATCTTTGAGATTAGTTTTTGAACATGATGGTAGGTTTAAGCTAAGGTCTCTTATATTTGTTACTCCAAGGTCATCTAAAGTAATAAGTTCTTGGTTGTCATTCTGAAGATCACTAATAATATTGTTGGGTTCACAATTGGAAGGGCTATCCAAAGATTTGTATTCTTTATCATAGTTATGAGAGTTGATAGGATTCTTGTTCATATGTTCACAGGTCTGGTGTAAATTTTTGTTGCTGTTTTGTTCGTCTTCAGTTTCTTGTTCAAGGCTTTGGTGTTTTTCTATAGTTCTGTTTTGTTGTTCCTTATATTTTTCGGTATCATCTAGAGTGTCACTTACAGTTATATCATGATTTTTAATATTTTCAGTAACATCATTCGTAATTGCTATGTTACAATTTTCTTCTCTTTGAATATAGTTCGTAGCATTTGTCGTTTCTAGTTCTATATCACTATTTTCTCTCTCCTTCTCTTCTGTAGTATTCTCTGTAGTGATTGTATTAGCGTTGATTTTCGAATTATAAAAGTCCCATATTTGATAAAGAGTGAAAAATGATTCGTTGTTCTGTACATCCTGTATTACATTTTTAATATCTTTGAATTTATTAATCGTCTCGGTGCCAACAATTTCTGTAAACTTTGAAAATGATAGTGATATTTCGGGTTCATCTTTTGAAATGTCCCCATTATTTTCAGATTGGGATGTAGGTTTTGCTATACATTTGGAATAATTTACAGCGTTTGGATCAAAAGGGTAGAGGCCACAAGCTCGAAAGCCATTGATAATGCAACCAGAACTAATTCTTTCAGTAACTTTCTTCAGAACAAAAGCAAAATTTTGCTTTGATACTACTTCACCAATGTTTTCGAGCAGCCATTCTCGAACTGCTGTTTTCCAGAACTGTTTAACGGGTCTAAATAGGGAGACATCAGCTGGCTGTAGTATTCTAGTCGCATTTGGATATAGAGCAAATATTTCTATTTGAAGAGAGCGAGCTAATACACTTAGCTCATAGATTAAATGTGATTTATGGCCATCTACAAATAATAAAACTGGTAGCCGAATGTCATTTTTCAACAAAAAAGGATGAAACACATTCTCGATAATATATTTAAACGTATCTGCCGTCATCCATCCTGAACTGCTAGTAGCTACACCCCAGTCATCAGGTATAGTCTGTTTGATTCTATCAGGTAAACGTTGATAAGGGTACACAATGGTAGGCAATACCATCCGTCCATCAGCTGATATTGTAAAAAGTACCGTCATATTTTCTTTAGCTTTTCCTTTATCTACAATATAAACATTTTTCTCTCCTTTTTCAGCAAAGACTTTTCCTGTAGATGGACACGTCTGAAAACCACTTTCATCGGCATTAAAAATTCTGGAAGGGTCATCTAAAATATGGGTTAAATCATACTTGTTTAGCTGATCCATGACTTGACTAAACCAGTTTCTGATGTCAGATTCGGACACACATGCACTCGCCTGCGTAACAGCTTCGCCTGCTCTTTGAGTTATCCTGGGATGGCGTTTGAGAAAACCTTTTAACCATCCTTTTCCAGGTCTGTTTTGACTGAAGGGAGTCTCTCTGGGGTTTTTATTCAGAAAGTTTTGTACAGAATCTAGAATATCTTCCGCGTTCCTAGGAAAACCTCTTTTCCCCATTTCGCACAGCCATTCTTCTAACTGCTTTTCTTCTTCTCTAGCCAGGTAAGGTTCTGGTCCAAATTCACTCTTGCTATCCGGGCGTTTTAATTTGAATTGTAGAGTTGCTCTAGGTATACCATACTTTTTGGCGGCTGTCCGAACTGATATACCTCGACCTACGTCTTCTAGAGCATTTTCTAATTGTTCTTTGGTATATTGCGGTATTTTTGGCATGTTGAAACAGTCTGAAAGAATTTTAAAATAATATATTCAGTAATTGGCCACCTTACTTTTTAGTTATTGGCCTCCCCGGCCAATAACTGAAATATTGATCTGAGAACTGTAGGATTTTTATGTACCGTATATTATACCTTTATAAAGTTGAAACTGCATTGAAAATACATAAAATAGAAAATGAGTAATTGGCCGGGGGAGGCCAATAACTGAACTCGACCAAATTTATATTTAGTTATTAGCCGGTAATTTTTTTTGAGGTTTGAGACGAGGGGGCCGTTCACGGGTAGTAGTGAATGGAAATACTGAAGATACTTTAGATCACATGTTTAATCCATAGTTAATTAATATCTAATGACAATAAGGATCAGCTTATATACTAAGATATATTAAACAATACGTGCAGTCTAGAAGGCCAATAACATCAGAATAGCAAACATACTAGAACGTGATCATGTATCGGTAATAATCGATATGCATGATTTGCACTATATTACACCTCCCCTGAAAGGATAGGCATTCCTCCCTTCAAAAAAAATAGAATTAATATACTTCTTAGTCCTATTTTTATGAATTGTCTTGGGCTTATTTTTATCATTTATTATTCTAACATTTACACCTAAATCTTCATCAACTCTAAATGGTCCTAAATATCTCTCTGATAATTTATTACCACATTCATTTTTGACTAAAACTAAATCACCTTTTCCATACCTTATGCTATTAGAATTCACAACACATTTTTCTTTTTAATTTACATTTTACATTACTATACTTCTGTTTCCGACAATCATTACATTTAGATACATAGTCAGTAATGTCTTTATACATTCCATTCCAATAGTACTCATTTTTTATATTGTTTGTCATTCTAGAAATACCTGTATGCCTACTAATAAGTACAATACGGTAATTATTTAGAATAACTATTCAAGTCTCAATATGATTTATTTCTTTACGCTTTGAATTTTATATAATCGTGATAAATTTTCTAAATCTCACTTTGAACTTTTTTTTATAAAAAGCTTTTTTTTTCTCTCATTTTTAACCATTTGTGTTGGTTATTTCAAATCGACTACATTTTTTTTTAAATTCTTTGAACACTACGTCTTGGCGTGCCTTCGTTCGTAAAGAATCTTAATTATAGTCTGAAAAAATAATATTTGTGAGCCAATTGACTACTTACAATTTCACTTTTTTTTTTTTCAAGATCTTTTAACGCTACGTCTTGGCGTGCCTTCGTTAATAAAGAATCTTGATTTGAATACAAATATCATCATCATCATCAGCCCATCGTGTCTCACAACTGAGCACGGGCCTCTTTTCACCAATGAGGGTGAAAAGGAATATTATTTGAGAGAATCATTTTATTTAAGGGAATGGCCATTCCTAAAGACTCTTTAGTCTTATTAAATTCGCGTAATACAAGCGTCATCATTAATTGCTATTCGAAACTTTCCTAATGATATCTACAACTTTAGGTTGATCAGACCTAATATGGGATTCATTTTTTTTTTCTTAGTAATCTCTATGTTTTGAGCAAGTTAATACTGCCACAAAACTTTTCCTTTCCTCATCGTTCTAATAATCTTTTTAATTTGAATAATCAAATTATTTCTTTACTCTATCAACCGATTATCACTTTGACAAATTTTACATGCATAAGTAATAATCAGAGAAAAAAAAAACTCTTGGTACAAAACTACTACCTGTCCTACCTAGTCTTTGATCTTACAACAGCACTATCTACAAAACATCCTGACAAATTTCTGGTAATATAATACAACCACATCTAAGTTCATCTAACTAACTATTTCACAACGCTTCAGCATCGAAATCTAACTATAACTATGTCTTGATACATCCAAGAATAATCTTTTACTACTAAGTAATTGTGATTGCTTCAAACTAATTTTTCTACATTCGTAATTTATTTATAACTTTATATTCCTGAAGATATAAAAAAAATTAAGTGAAGTTCTTCTACATTATAATCCTTTAAATATGCAAAAAAACAACCTTGATACAATAACCTAGCTAGACATATCATCAGCATATTCATTTTCAGCTGACGATGCCAAAAAACATACATGATAATTTTGTCGATGGTTATAAAATTACTAACTATTGTAAATTATTGCTTTGACTTGTTGGCACATTTTGCTTACGATAATCAACGTACATATTACGACCTTGCTGACTTAGCTACTTTGATCGTCTACTGTTATGAAACGTCTTCTACTTTTATATAATCTATATAGCTTTGAATCACCTTCTTGAATTTCTACAATATTTTCAAAACATAACCAATTAAAAAAAAATACAACTTAGCTCACATGATTTTTCATGCAGAGGGGAAAGTATGTAACTTTTTATACCAAAGTGTTGTCTATCCCATTTTAATTGGCAGCCTCGGTATCCTTTTTCCAACGACAGCTTCAGCTTCTACATCCTGGTCCATTTCTTCACAGCTTCAGGGTCCATTTCATCATTGTCCATTTTCACAGCTTCAGGTCCTTCTTCATTACGGTCCATCTTCACAGCTTCAGGTCCTTTTACTCCATGGTTCATGTTTGCATAGCTTCGGGTTCGTTTACATCATACTCCATTTTGTTACAGCTTTGAGTAAATTTTTACTTCATGCTCCAGTTTTTCGACAGCTTCAGGTTCATTTTTACATCACAATCTTCCATAGATTCAGCGGGGCGGTGCAGGCAGTTCATTTTTTCACAACTGTCTCGGTCGCCATGAGACAAGGGGGGCCGTTCACGGGTAGTAGTGAATGGAAATACTGAAGATACTTTAGATCACATGTTTAATCCATAGTTAATTAATATCTAATGACAATAAGGATCAGCTTATATACTAAGATATATTAAACAATACGTGCAGTCTAGAAGGCCAATAACATCAGAATAGCAAACATACTAGAACGTGATCATGTATCGGTAATAATCGATATGCATGATTTGCACTATATTACAGGTTATTGTATATTTAAAACTTTCAAAATACCACTAAATTAAGCTTTATTTAATATGCCAACAGAAACATAATACATTCAAGCATTATATAAATAAGTTAGTTATACAATCAAGTTTTTCGAAGACTCTTACCTTATTTTTTTCTTAACGAACCACCCACATCTGTCACAACTTTTCGAAACTGACCTCTCCTATCCAGTGAATGCCATCTAGTTCAAATTTTATGAACTAAAATGAAAGTAAGATAGATGCAGGAATACTTTTTGTCTTTTTCATTCACGTGTTTGCTTCCATTACCTTGTTTCCTTCTATTTTGTCATGAGTGGCCAATTACTATGGGGTGGCCAATTACTATAGCAGTCACCCTACATAATACAAGTTGCACATTTCATTGAGAGAATTATTAGAGTACGTCCCGCGCGCCTCGAGACATTGCGCTGCGCTGGCGGGTATTTCTCTCATAATTTGTACCTTTTTGTATTGTAAATAAAGTTCTATTAGTATTGCTATCTTAAAAAGTGCGCGTCGCATCGCGTCTCGGTGTGAATTGACCCTTACGTCAGTCTCATTGACGATCTGGGGGCACGGGAGTGCCCCCCGCCAAGACAGCCAAGCGAAGCGAAAGGGCACTACCTACCTTTTCTCGAAGCGCTTCGTCGTTTTTTTGAACCCTCATAACTTGGGTTTGTTAAAGATAAACAAAATTCTCGTAACATGATGTCAATAGTGAACTTATTAAGCATATTAAGTTTCAATAACATAGCTCTTATACTTTAGATTTTATTGATATCTAAAAAACCCCGATTTCGTCACTGACTCACTGATGATCATCAAAACTCATAGGGTACTTCCTGAAGTCCTAGAAAGCTGAAATTTGGTATGTAAGCTTGTATTAGTACACAAACAACAAAAAAATTATAAAACTTGGAAATTTCAAACAAAAAAAAAAAGAAGTGAAATCCCACCAAAAACATTTTCATGTAAAATGTTGCCGCCAAGACATATGGCTCGTACTGTCAAAAAGTTATCAGATCTCATGTAGAGCCAAGCTTATAACTACATGCACTTACTCTATAAGCCCTAACTTCACAACCTCTACACACCGTAGTCAAAATTTGTGGCTTGGCCGTTTCAATACTACAAGAACTATTGAATAACAAAAAAGCAATGAACAGTGAATACATTTTTCACCTTACTCCCATGTGACGGTAGCGAAACGGCCAAGCCACAAATTTTGACTACAGTGTGTAGAGGTTGTGAAGTTAGGGCTTATAGAGTAAGTGCATGTAGTTATAAGCTTGGCTCTACATGAGATCTGATAACTTTTTGACAGTACGAGCCATATATCTTGGCGGCAACATTTTACATGAAAATGTTTTTGGTGGGATTACGATTACACGAACATTTACACGAACACGAACGAACAGAATTCGTTCGTTGCTCGCGATGTCAAGTGTGGACGTTACAACGAACATATAACGAGCGCAATGCGAATCCCTGTTCGTGAAGAAACTGACATACGGACGGAGCGCAGTCGAGCGCGAGACAAATGCTCGTTCGAGGCTCGCAAGACCGTCCTTACGCTAACAACCAACGAATCCTATTCGTTCGCGGCTCGGTTCGCGTAGCATGGACGCACCATAAGAAATAAAGCAGTAAAGTGGACAAGTAACTGTTCATATACTAGTAGTAGTATTATAAATGCGAATGTATATTTGTGTCATGTGGACTGATTTAAATTAAATTTTGCACATCAATTGATCATCATAAAAAAAACATGTTCTTTTATCAACATTGAATAGAAAAACATATTTCTTAGTGCTAAGTAGTAAAAAACCGTCATAAATAAAAGCCTTAGCTCGAAGTTCTAAAGTCTCAGGTGGCAAAAAGTGGAGTGGCGATAATACCTTATAAATTACAAAAGTAAGGTATTTCTTATTTTTTTCTGGAAAATTGGGGACACTAGACGTGTATAGTGAATGTAGCATTGTGTTATTTGTGTAGAGAAATTGTTTAACTATTAATAAAATAGAGTTACTTGTCTGTTTAAGTAATACTAGAAGTAGCTTAGCATTAAGTACCAGAGAGGTAGAGCGTAGCGTTTATTCAGAGAGGTAGAGCCTAGCGTTTATTCAGAGTGGTAGAGCCTAGCGTTTATTCAGAGTGGTAGAGCGTAGCGTTTATTCGCTCAAAGATCAGCTCGACTGGGGAAGTACCTCCACCTTATAGAATACCGCAGCCAAATAACTTTATGTTGTGTTCCTGCTCGTGAGTAAGGTCGATAGAGCTCATAGGGGAGGGAGGAATGGTCGGTAACGCGTGAGCAATACTTCGTGTGTTGCAAGCGTCCATATGGCTACGATAACCGCTTACCACCAGACGGACCGTATGCTTGTTTACCGAATTAATCATATAAAATTAACCTTCATCACTTCACTTCACTTTATTATTAACGCAAGAAATGTAACTATACTATAACGGCCTTACTCATAAACGCTATTTAACTAAATTTACTGAATAAATGGTCAAATAAATAACGTCACCTTGCTGTCATTGTCAAACAATTTGACGTTATTTAGGTGACCACTTAATCAGCTTATTAGTTAAATAACTTTTTATGAGTAAGGGGGTAAATTTTAAAGAGATTTTTATGTTAACGGTGCTATCACTAGTCAGTGCATAAGGACTCTCTTGTCTTTATCACTAATATTGAATTTACTCATTATTTTGGTATGAATTCATGTTTTTTTTTTTATACCATTAAGGTGGCAAACAAGCATACGGCCCGCCTGATGGTAAGCAGTTACCGTAGTCTATGGACGCTTGCAACACCAGGGGCATCACTCGCGACCGACCCTGAAGAAATCTCTTCAGACTCTTTTTGAAGAACCCCATGCTGTACTCCAATGGGAAAACCACGGCGGGGAGCTCATTCCACAAAATGAGCGTCTTCGGAAGAAAACTCCTTTGAGCCCGCACAGTTCGAAACAATTCTGGTTTCAATATGTGAGGATGGAATCCCCGTCGATGGCGAGAGTTGCGATGGTGGAAAGTAGCTGTGGGCATCAAGTCGAACAATTCTTTAGAACACTCTCCGTTATACAAGCGGTAGAACACACATAAGGAGGCAAACAACCTAAATCATCTTAAGACAGTCTTAACGTAGAATATTAAATCATGCCGTCTCCTTCTCCTGCCCCAACGTACTTTTATTTAATTACAACGAAATGTATGTATGTAAGAATTTATGCTCCAATATCTGACTGCAAGAAATGCTGGGCGAGAAATTTCAAGTACTACGGTACTTGGCGTTAGTACTTTATTCGTTAGTGCTGTGGTGCAAGACATAGACTTAAAGCCTCTTGGTCTCTTGAACTTAGACTTGATTAAGGCCTCTTCAATTGCTGCTGGCTTTTACCTCCAAAGGATGCCAGTAGAGTGAATAATTCGCTGCTTCGAAATTGGCACAGCTCTTTATTTCTGATAAGTAACGAGGAAGTAGAGAGTTATTGGTTTTAATCAATAATCACACGTGTTGGTAAAAAATATCTAACGGTACATTATCATCTGACAATCATCATATTTAAAAAACACTCAAAATGTAGTTATTGTTAAAAAAATTCAAGCTTTTTATAGTATTTTTTTTATCTGTACTTGCTTTGTCATCCAATATACTAATGTATACTAAATATCAGCTCAATCGGAAACTGGGAAGTGTGTCAAACTTAGCTTGCAAGATTCGATTACAGACACCGGACAGGTGAAACTAAATAAAAGCATGTACAGTAGTACCCAACTGATATGGCGCGTCGTCAATCTTAGTTCGCACAGAAAATAAAGTATGGCCCCGAAGATTAACGAAAGAATGCTTAAAACTTACAATTAACCTTAGATCACTACTGTAAGGTTCATAATACACTGCAGCTGTTAGTTTCGTCTCACTCGCAAGTTACGACCCTCCGCACGGCGCGCGCTAACATGGCGGCAGCTGCCGACCAATAGCATTTCCAGCGCTTTGAAAATGTAGCTTCTGCGCAGGTACATCGGTAACCCATATCAGTTGGGTACTACTGTAACAAACTAGATGCTCTCTTTAAATTACTATCGATCAGATTGCAAGCTGGCAGAAAGGAGGTAGGATTAAGCCACCACAGATTTTTGCAAGTAATTACCTTTCTATGCTTTCTCTAAAAAGCAGGTAATCGCTCTACCTGATGGTAAGTAGTCACGACCAGACCATCAGAGTCTCAGTGAATTGACTTTCTTGACAAGCAGTTTCATCCCTAGCTATGCCCTGCCCTTTATGGGTACGTATGAGGCTAAACGCAAACCATTTAATATAAGAAAAATAACAAAAGCAAAAGTAGGTCGTGCATTAACTCTAATAGGAGGCCGTTGCTACAATGTTTTTAAATTAATTCTTTTAATTTTCACAATAACTCCTTGCCTTACTCATCTATGGTTACTGGTGATACTGTTTCAAGAAAGTAACAAAGCTACCAAGTATTTATCTTGTTGCCATAATTAATCTACATAAGGTTCACCCTCAAGTTGAAAACCTGTCGCTGAGTGTGTACCTGCTTTGTGGACAGCTACCACCACTCTTCTAAGCTTTCTGTCTTATCACCTTCGGCCATATCATCACTCACAGTTCGTGATCTAATACAAACCCATCGATACTCAAAAATAACTATCCTCTAATCTCCTGTTTTTAACCCAAACTCCAAACCTCCCAAGAAAAGTACCGCTGCGGTATGAAATTGAAAATTTATGAAACAACAAGATTTGCCCTCCTCACCTTAGCTCGCCTCACCTTCGTATAAAGGCTATTTCTCTACCTGCTGACCTAGATTTTTCCAAATCAACTTTATTTATTCCTGAGATTGCTATTTATAGGAATCTGATCGTCCATCGTATGGCCTCCCATCTTTGAAACTTTGTATGTCTATACTCCGCGACAGCCCACATAATGTACCCAATGAATAGGTACTAATATTTTTTTTTTTAACATTTGCTTAATTAAAATAAAACAAATATTATTCATTAATACGCATGACGTAATTTTAAACACCCTGTTACGAGCGCAGTCTACTCGACTCGTGCTCTGGGTTGGTATTTTCTACCACTTTATTTTAATGAATTATTAGTACCTGTGGCAGAATAAACCGGGCCACGCGGTATGAAATTTTCTTTGGACTATATTAGGTTGGTGATACTACTTGAACTCCACGAATGCTTTCTCTGCCCCAAAGACGAAAATCAATGTAAAAGGAACACCTACCTCGTCTGGCTTCTTCACCGGCAAAGCACCGCGGGTTCAGGATTAGTTCTTCACACACTGGTTTAAATAAAGCACAAAGCACAATAGTTCTTATACAGACGCAGGTCTAGACTCTGTTTTAATGTTAATCACACCACAACACTCTTTTAGTAGTAATAAAGTAATAATTAAAGTTATCCGAAACGTTCGGAGGCTTGCTGCGCTCGCGATCAAAGTTGGACTTGTCCGGTGTGGGCAGTGGCGCTGCTCGACGGCCGGCAGGCGCAACAAATACGGTTGCGTTCCGTTTTAGCTGACTCAGCAAGCGTTCAATTGACATAATTTCAATCGATGAGGCAGATATCGAACAGTACCTTTTCATTGGGTACAGAATAAAAAGTCACCGTGTAATAATATAAAGACGTTTTCAGTTTTACAGATATGTTCATGCACTGCATACCAATTTATTGTCCTCAATTAGAGTGGAATCCACGACATACAAAGTATCTATCCTCGACGCCAGCTGTCATTACATCGATTTAAATCCTCGACGCTAACAATCCACTGAACTGTTACTGCATTATATTAATCTTGTTAGGTTCAGCGTACTGTTTTCTTAAAATTTCTGCCCATTCATTTGCTAATTGAGTTATCCCGGTCTGTGAATTTTACAAGTATGCGCATGCCCATTTCCCAAATGGATTAGGGCATTAGATGAAGCGCAACCACTTCCTTTGCTACCTATTGATATAACTTAAACCTGATTTTATTACAAATTTTTATTGATTAAACATTCTATAATATAACATTTTCTAATACGTTATGGTTTTTAACTAAATTCATTCAATTTCTTCAAGGTCAACCCATTTATCAATTGACCTGATATTGGAAATGACAATAAAATGCGGTGGAAACTTATCATTTGCATACTTATCACTATATATATAAAAAATGTAACCTTGCTGAGTTTCTTGCCGGATTCTTCTCAGTTGAAGGGCGAGTTCCGAACCGGTGGTAACTTCAGTAAATGTGACCTTCTGGGGCCTAAATTGAATAAATGGCTTTGACTTTGACTATCAACCTTTTGAATAACAAAAAATATTCCATTCGTCCCGGTCGACGTTCCAACATTACATGTTTCAACCTACATTAGATCTTCAACTTTGATTTATAAATGCAAGAAGCTTGTATCCATAATTCAATCTATTTGTAGCCCATGTCTCGACTCACGTCACTCGTAGGCGTCGTTGTTTCAAACCAACATGTTGATTCTGCTTTTGTAAGCACTGGTAAATATATTGAAAGCTATTTACAGCGATCTATTTGCATAGTCCCAAAGCCAACTTTATTTCGTTCCCTAATATTGACATTGATTCGTGTTTTTTCTATTTTGGGAGGGTTTCATTTGATGCATTATTAAGCATTGTCTGAGTTTTCTATTATTTTTGTTCTAGTGAAAATACATTGATAAATTAGAGCGACGCCGCGAAGATACGGTGACGCTCACAGACATAAATCTAAATAGATACCGCAAGTCCCTCCATCCGTATGAAAACCAAGCGTGTAACTTTTTATGTACCTAACATAATTTCGCAAGATTGATTTAGCTAGGTTTATTTGTCAGCTAAACACATCCCTCGCTACACATCTCTGGTGGACATGCAGCCTTATGCGAGTTTCCTGTCCACTTGAAACAGTTTCAAAAGAAGCACATTCGGCCCCATTTTTGCACAGATTTTGACACGCGAAGTACATACACTCGCGTTATTTATTTATATGTATATCTGTGGTGACGCTAATGTTTTTGCTGTCATATGCTTTAATTAATTTTAACTTTGAATAAAGATCAAATTATAGATCTATGTGTTACTTTATATTAGAGTGTTATAACAAAAAAATAATTGAAATAATTAGAATCTCTATACAGATATAAGACATAAGATTTTTTTTTATATCTACTACTTAGTCGGTAAACAAGCATACGGACCGCCTGATGGTAAGCGGTTCTATCTCTCTTATTTCTTCTTTCTAAACTAAAAACACCGCAGTATCCTCAGCACCTATCATCATCATCAGCCTATAATGTCCCACTGCTGAGGCACAGGCCTCCTGCACACAAATTAGGGTGAAAGGGAATGGATATATAACTCCACCACGCGTGCCCACTGTGGATCGGTGGAGGTCGGCTAGTAGTTAACCTACTGTCGGAGTTTTCAAGCCGCCTAGTAGGCCTCCAACTAGCTTAACGAGTGGTACAATTAAGCGATAACCAGCACCAACGGCTTTACGTGCCTTCCGAAACACGAAAACTCTCGATTTAAAATACCACTAGGCGGTCACCCATCCAGGTACTGACCATGACGGTGGAAACTTAACTATGCCGATCGAATCATGCTACACCACGAGGGTCGTACCTGTATTTACATCAAAATGTTACACATATTAATTTACAAGTATCATTCGAAAAGACGTGTATTCATTCAAATTATTAAAACTTTGTCACAGTTTAAATTGGATTACAAAACTTTGCTAATGGATATTAAGAAATTTGTTAATTCACACCAAAGACTTGGCGCTGAATCTCTCTATTTTAATTAAACAATATTTAAGGCGAGGCGTCTATCGACATTTGAGTTAGTCATACTTCGATGGATGGCTTTGTGATATAGTATTATAAGCTGTGGGAGATCATTTTGAAGCCTGGCTCACTCACACTCACAAGTTTTATTACATCAGACACCATGTCAAAATTCATAAGTAATTACTTACATTAAGCTGACGTGTGGGTTCCATTTAAGTTGAATGGCTTAAGAAAATTTAGTTTATAGTTTCTCTTCGAAATAACTATAGTTATTAGTAATTATGAAAATATTGTTTAAGCTTAAGTATTCTGTAATAGGAGCCGAATGATGTAGATACTAATATTATAAATGCGAAAGTTTGTGAGTATGGATGTATGTTTGTTACTCTTTCACGCAAAAACTACTGAACGGATTTGGATGAAATTTGGCACACAGATAGAATATGTTCTAGGTTAACACATAGGATACTTTTTATCCCCGGAAAACATACGATCCCTCGGGTATGCGGGTGAAACCGCGCGGGACAGCTAGTGTTAAATTAATTGCAACTTTCTAAACAGGTATTATTAAAGACTAATATTAATCTGTATTTAATTGTCATGATTGTTATTTTTATTTATCTGTCTGTCTGTATTTGTTTACTTTGCTTGTCATGTTGTGCTGACATGTCTAGTGCTGTTCGAATATCCAATGTATCTTGCTTTGTAAGTACTTGATAGGGCATAGCCAATTTAGAGCCGGCAACGCGCGAGCGATACCCCTGATGTTGCAAGCGTCAATAGGCTATGATGACCGCTTACTATCACGTGAGTCGTATGCTTGGTTGCTACTTTAGTACAGTAGAACCATAGATTATTGAGTAGAACCCAACTGATATGGCTTACCAATATACCCGCGCAGAAGATACATTTTCAAAGCGCGGGAAACGCTATTGGTCGGCAGCTGCCGCCGTGTTAGCGCGCGCCGTGCGGAGGGGCGTGACTTGCGAGTGAGACGGAACTAACAGCTGCAGTGTATTATGAACCTTATAGTAGTGATCTAAGGTTGATTGTAAGTTTTAAGCATCTTTCGTTAATTTACGGGACCATACTTTCTTTTTTGTATGAACGAAAATTCACGACGCGCCATATCAGTTGGGTACTACTGTGTATAAAGTATGGTTAGAGAAATACTCTTATAAAAATATCATCCGTGCAATCACATAAAAATATCAAACTCATTATTATTGTAGGTACCCGAAAGGTTACCTAAACATGAAAACCGTTCCAAAACTTTAATAAAACACCATTTAAACATTTATTTCATTGTACGCTACCTTAGAATGCTATTTGAAAACAAACTGCATTCGGCGCAATGCAGTGAACTGAAACAAACTGCCTTTGTTTGAAACTCATATGAAAGACATAGTATTTTTCATATTGTGAAGTCGTAGTGAATACAGCAGGCTCTAAATTCCTCCGCAATAAGGTCCAAATGAGGGCATTTGTAGAATAAAAAAGATAAACCCCCTTTTTCGTAATAAAGTTATCAAACGTTGATTAGCTAAAATTCCGAAGTCTTTATCTGACAGGTGACATTTGGTGATCGAAAGAGTGAGACGGGGCACACTATTACACTGATTTAGTTAAAAAGCGATTATGAATGAGGGGGTAAGTTTTTGCAGAGTTAAATTCAAATTTTAATATTCAAATAGACCTTCGCAGGCACTTATGAAAACTCTGAGTCTAATACCGGTTCGGAAGGTTGCATTTGCTGAGAAGAGCCGGCAAAAAACTCAGCAATTACTCTTTTCAAAACAAGCTTAGATTCATTACATAACATTTACAATCGCACTGACAACAATTGCGTGCCCCGGCGCGGTGGCAAAAACTACAAAGTAGACTGAATCGTTATTTAATAAGTAAACAGCAAACAGCCCCCACAAGCAGCACCTGTTCACGAGTATGACGCGTGTGGCAGCCATCGCCCTCCTCGCTATATTGGAGGGAAGTGAGCGACCCATCACACGACGCCGCCGCCGCAAGCATAGGCTTGTGAGCAGTGAGCAGGTCAGTTCCTTCTAGGCTTTGTGTGCTTACCACCTTCGGCCACTCACTCTCTCACTCACTCATCATAGTGAGAGTGCGGTCAAACACAGGCCTATTAACCGTAATCAAATCAAAATCAAAAGGTCATTTATTCAGTTTAAGCCCTGGTAAGGCACTTATGAACGTTACATACAGTTGAATTTACCACCGGTCGGAATACACTTAAACTGAGAAGACTCCGGCAAGAAACTCCTACTCCGGAAGAAAGAAGAGAATGAGCTCCCCGTTACGGTTTTCCCTCAGCGCTACGATATGGGGTTCTTCAAAAAGGGTATAAAAAGAGCTCTTCAAGGTCGGCAACACATCGGCAATCCCCCTGGTATTGCAAATGTCCATAGGCGGCGGTGACCACTTACCATCAGGTGGACCGTCTGCCTGTTTGTCAACCTAATGACATAAAAAATAGTTGTAAATGGACTGCAATCTTGCTCATTTCTTGTCACATCAGGTGTCCCACAAGGTTCAATTCTAGGCCCATTATTATTTATCCTATTTATTAATGATATTAATCAATGTTTCACGCATTCTAAATTTCTTCTTTTCGCCGACGATCTCAAGATTTACAAAACAATAACAAACTATAACGACTGTATAACCTTTCAAACCGATCTTGATCACCTCTCAACATATTGCAGACTAAATAAACTACACCTCAGCTTAAGTAAGTGTCACCATATACAATTCACAAAAATAAACAATATTATAGATTTCAATTATATTTTATGCAATACACCCCTTAAGACAGTTGATACTTTACGAGATCTCGGTATCCAATAGGGTGGAGCGAAATTTTTTTTTTCGGTTTTGCGTTTTCTAATAGTGAAAAATTGGTGCCTTTTAGACTCAAATTAATCTATGCAAAATATTATTTGATTTGATTTAGAGTAATAGCCTCCGCAACGACATTGAATTTTTGAAAAAAGTTGTTTTGTAGACTTCATTTTGATGACATGTAAATGTATGAAATTTTAATAAATAGAACTATTTTATTCCCAGAAGTTATTGCAAATATAGTTTATTTTCAATAAAAAATAAAAATAATGCATAATATTATGTTTATAATTAAAATTATAAATAATTTATTTATGACGTTGGTTCAGCAAAAAGTATAGAAACTGCGATGACAGGGTTTCTATCACAATAAGCAATTTCTCAACATCATCTTATGGGAATCGGTTTTGATGGACTAATGTGAATACTGGCAAGTATAGGGTGTTATAAGAGTGCTTGAAAAAAGCCACTTTATTGGATAATTTGTTTACTTCATCTACATAAACGAAATTCCTTTTAGACACAAGTTTCTTTATCTGACGTGGATACTTCGGGGCCGAAGTCTTACATTGGATCATAGGTAAAAGCACTCGAAGGTTTGTGAACAATTTCCTGTAAAAAAAAACACCGTATTGAAGGACAATTATTTCCAGAAATGGCTTAAGATTAGTACAGATCATCAGTACTTGCACAAGATAGTCTCAGCGGTACTTTCAGGTGATTTCCCAGAAGATCTTGCAAACAAATCGCCAGGTAAAACGTCACATGCCCCACGTGCTAACCGAATACTACATTTGTATGTAAAAACAGAGACACCATCAGAAAACTTGTCAACTTTGGCTACATTTGTTGTAAAAGTTTACGCACCATCTTTGTTCGACATTAAAAATAAACCATCATATAGAGATGGCAAGCGACACTTTTTTAACATGATTAAAACGTCCCGGTACCTGCCAGATAATCTAAAAAAGGTTTATTGATCCTATCATTCAGAGCAATAGCTATTTTACATAATATCCTGAGAACATTCTCTTTACAATGATAACTGATGACAGGAAGCACATTAGAAGACTGATAGCCCGGCACATATTAAAGACACGCAGGGTGCCTCGACCTTCAACACCTAGAATGTTAATACATTTCAATGCTTCAATATATATTGATTTAATTAATTGGCAGGAAATATTAAATGAACCACCGATTATAACAAACTTGTCTGACCAAGAAATTCAGTCCATTGTTGAATCAGATGGTAAGGGTGGAGTGTTGTTTTTAACTCTTCTATGCCATACTCAAGCTGTTTAACGGGCTGTAATCGTGATGATGGAAGCTGCCACTTAAAAATGTACAAAAAAGTCATGATTATGTGCAATAAAAGCCAGATTGGTATCACGGAAAGTAATGCCAAAATTAGAGACAAAAAGAGATTTTCGAGCAAATTAATTGTTTTTTTTTAAATAATATTATTATATAAAAATGAAGTATTTTTGATTAAAGATGATTAATAAATATCTGAATTATATATTGTGTATCATGTATTACCCATTTACCATTAATTTCAGCCTAATAATTGGCCATAACTGAACTAGACTTTTTCCATTCAATAAAGAATTTTGAGGTCAATGCGGAGGCAGAAGATATTAATCAAATTGATTGAAAATTTATATTTATATTAACTTTAATATAAGGCACCAATCCCCCTCTATTACAAATCAAAATTAAAACAAAAAAAATTTTTCATACATCTGCGCACCACCCTAGTATCCAACTAGATTCTAAACTTCAGCTTGAGTCTTATGTCAACGATATCGTGAATAGGGCTCTCAAGATGTACGGTTTTGTGATGCGTGCTTCCCGTGACTTCCGTCGGCCCTCTACCTATTTACACTTATACAAATCTATCATATGTCCACAACTAGAATATGCTGTACCTGTGTGGTTACCTTTTTATAAAAAATACAATGACCACATTGAGAGTGTCCAGCGCAAGTTTCTCCGTTCGATGCATTACAGGTGTTTCCACTCTAAACTATCATACGATGCTCTGCTTAGTAGGTACAATCTTTTAAATAGTAAGTCTAGACAGATCATATTGGAAACAATGGTGCTGTACAGACTATGCCACAACAAATTTGATTGCATTGATCTGGTGAACAGTCTATGCTATGAAGTGCCTCGTACAGTGTTGGGGCGTGAGGTGCGCGTACGGCATCTTTTCGCTACCGGCACGTGCAGGACGAACTCTGGTCTGCGATCACCTCTCCGCCGAATGGTAGATACATACAACAACTTGTTCTCTACTGTCGATATATTTTCCAGTTCTTACAATAGTTTTAAAATTCAAATTACCAACATTCTGAGGCAAAGGCTCTTTGAGGTTTCTCTCCCTTAATTGCATAAGTTATGTTTTACTGATATTGTGTGTCTTTTTTTTTTTCCTCGCACTTTGTTGCTAACCACCTTTTTTTAATCTTATTTGTATGTCACATGTAACATAATGTAGCAGAATTGTAATGAAATAACGGTAATCTGTGGATAGCGTAGTGGGTGGTACATTTATCACTCTTTTGTATTCATTGTTTTATATTTATACTGTAATGTACTACTGTTGGTTGTCCCAAATAAAATAAAATAAAATAAAATAAAAAAAGAAACTCAGCAAAATAAAAAGTCAGCGTAAAAAAAGATACCCCTGAGGTTGTAAGCATCAATAGGCTAAACCACTTACCATCAGGCGAACCATATGATTGTTCACTACATTAGTAGAATAAAAAAACAACGTTGGTCTATAACGCTTTTACTTGTAACACATCATAGTTAGACCACCAGTTTTCTACTAAACTAACCTTTATTATATATTGATGACTCACAGCATACGAGCCTTCCCTAGTATGGGGAGCTGCATTATAAATGAGATATTCCGCTGGCTAACCGAATTGGTGCATATGTTTATTATTTTACAGCTTCGTTACGTTTTGCTGACGTTGGGATAACATTTGACGTCTTTTTTGGTTGTTGATTGCCTTTTTGGGTGTTGGTAAAGGGGGGAATCTTTGTAAATTCATTTTGTAAAATTGCTACACAGAAATTTGTTCAGTATCTACCTGATATTTGCTCCCAGAATATTTGGATGAATTCAGAATGTATGACAAAAAACAACAGGACAAATACAAGAAACATGACAAATCTATTACCGATGAGTAGCAATACAGTTTAAAAACTGAATTTCTAACAGTATTCGTTCCTATTTTTGGTAGACACAGTTTTTGGCTATTTTAATTTTACAACAATTAACAATTTTAATTTTTCAACCGTTAGACTTTAACTGCAGTCCAAACCGTTTTTTTTATACCACTAAGGTGGCAAACAAGCATACGGCCTGATGATAAGCGGTTACCGTAGCCTATGGACACTTCCAACACCAGGGGTATCACTCGCGCGTTGCCGACCCTGCAGAAATCTCTTCACACCCTTCTTAAAGAACCCCATGCTCTACTCCTTTGGGAAAACCACGGCAGGGAGCTCATTCCACAGTCTGAGCGTCCGCGGAAGGAAGCTCCGTTGAGCCCGCACAGTTCGAAACAATTCTGGTTTCAATGTGTGAGGATGGACTCCCCGTCGATGGCGAGAGTTGCGATGGTGGAAGGTAGCCGTGGGCATCAAGTCGAATATTTTTTGGAACACTCTCCGTTGTACAAGCCGTAGAACACACATAAAGAGGCAAAGTCTCTCCTTATGTGTGTTCTAAGTTATTATTGTTGGCATCTTGACTCGGAGGTACGAACATAGGAATTTATGATGATTTTTTGATTACATGAATATTTTGTATGAGTAAAAATCTTTTTGGATTCACTTTACACTAAAATAATGATGTATTGTTTTCTTTTTTAAATTTCAAGGGTTAATTCACCCCTTATCGCGAGGGTTTAAATCTAGAAGTAATACAAAAAAACGTAAGTAAACTATATTAAATCAGATATCAAACACAGTAATTGGTTCAACAATAATTGAACTGTTTTACAAAAAATTTAAACCGACTTCAAAGTACACTAAGAAGTAATCAAATCCTGATCTGTACCCTTTCAAATAAAAAGAGAATTTTCCAAATCGGTTAGTTTTGGAGGATTTAGAGAGAGGTAGAGCATAGCGTTTATTCGCTCAAAGAGCAGCTCGACTGGGGAAGTATCACCACCTTACAGAATACCGCAGACAAATAACTTTAAGTTGTGTTCCTACGCTTGAGTAAGGTCGCCAGAGCTCATAGGGGACGGGAGAAAGGTCGGTAACGCGTGAGCGATACTTCTTGGTTTGCAAGCGTGCATATGGCTACGGTAACCGCTTACCATCAGGCGGCCGTATGCTTGTTTACCGATATAGTAGTATAAAAAAAAAGTTATGATAACCTCCTCCTTTTTTGAAGTCGAGTAAAAAACCTTACCTTTGCGTGTGCAATAAAGATTAGAACTCTATAACTCAAATACTATTTTACTTCAGTTAACTGCACTGATGATAACAATCTTATTTCAAAAGTAAATTCTAGTTTAAATCTGTTAAAACTTTATGAATAAAGGTAATCTTTCATGTTTTAAAAAACAGTTAACATTACATCTACCTATTTCTAATTAATTCAAAATATTTTAATTTATATTCAACACCGTTAGTTCATCATCTCTAATTTCACTGCGTTCATGCATAAGATCTGTTTTAAGCATTTACTATTTGTCCTGGCTTCTAGATCCACTACCTAAAGTCACTGGGAGAAGTTTGATGTAATCTTCATCATTAAAAATGATCAGTTCAAGCACTAAAACCTCAATGATGTTTGATGAACATTCATACCAGACTCATCATCATCGTCAGCCTATAATGTCCCACTACTAAGCTCAGGCCTCCTTTCACAAATTAGTGTGAAATGGAATGGACAGATACTCCACCATGCGTGCCCACTGCAGTGCGGTGGAGGTAGGCTAGTGGTTAATTGTTGGAGTTTTCAATCCGCCTAGTAGGCCTCCAACTAGCTTAACGACTATCACAATTAAGTGATAACCGAGACCAACGGCTTTACGTGCCTTCCGAAACACGGAAACGCTCGATTTAAAATACCACTAGGCAGTCACCCATCCAGGTACCGACCATGACGGTGGTAGCTTAACTTTGTCGATCGATTAAGAATGGCTTATTATGCTACACCACGAGCGCTTCCATACCAGACCGATTTACTTATCTCAGAAAATTGCTATGTAAAGCTAAACAACGTTTGTTAAAAGTTTATTTTCGATAATGAGGCAACTATAGTTACTTACAATGTTGTTGAATCCTGTAACCACAGTTAACAATACTAGCTTGTAGCTAATTAATGTTAGGTAAACTTTACGAAAGTATTTTTCAGTTCTAATAAAATTGGAAGTTTACTGGAAAAAATAATAAGAATTGACTTGTTACATGAAAATAAAACTTCAATGTCAAGTCTGGTAGCGAAAGCCGTCAATTATACCCCAGTTCGGAGACTCAGTCCTCATAGACCCCGATGACGTCATCACGGTCACCCTGGCCTCCAGTCAGTCAGATCCTAGTACGTCCACTACTACTACGCAAACTCTTCACAGTCACATCAATTAGAGACTCTTTCAACCATCATGTTAGCCATTAGCGGCCAATCTTCCGATCAGCACTCGCCAGTTCTGTTCTCGATCCAACGAGGTTTTTTTTTTTTTTTATTGTTTATAGGCCTGTGTTTGACCGCAATCTCACCATGGTAAGTGATGATGCGGCCGAAGGTGGTAAGCACACAAAGCCTAGAAGGACATGGCTCTCAAGTGCAGCTGTCGGAACACACCGAAAGGTGCTTGGCGACAGATTTTCAACTTGAGGGTGGTTGCCAGCCAGGCGGGTACTGCAAAGTACCCTACCACCGTGCTATGGTTTCCTCACGATGTTTTCTTTCACCGAAAGCTCAAGCTCAGTGTAGGATTCGAACCCAGGACCTTCATCTCGGTATCCGACGTCACTACCACTGAGCTATCATCGCCTTAAAGGTGTCCTTAATCTAGTTGTCCTTGATGTAGAGTGATGTCGGGTGATGTGTTTTTATGCTACGACTGTGCAGAAGAAATAAGTATAAGCCTTAGCGACGAAATTTTGTACAGTTTTGAAGAAGCAAGAATTAGTAGCATTGGGTTCAGAATGTTAAGGTCAAAAGCAAGTCTTTTGCTTAGAAAAGAATATATTTTAAGTATTAAAACCCTAAGCCGATTTTCTTTCAGACCAATTTTGTGACCCACCTAAAAGTTTTGAACAGCTTTTTAACTTAAAGTTACATCATTAGGATGGATGGATTTAAAAAATACGCGTAATCTCTACTTGTATGATCTTCAACTTTTTTCAAATCTAATTTATACTTTCAATATAAAATCTTTTTATTGTATTTCAGAGAAAAGACCAGAGAAAAGACGTGACATTGACATTGATTACTACGTACAGAGAAGACGCCACCAATCACAATGATCCGTTAAAATGAGGCCATCCGGCCGCACATGTTGTTGTAGAACGATGAACGAAACGTGAAGCGCCCCAGGAAAATCACGGTGTTTGCGAGAAAAATACTCTTAAATTAGTTGATTCTAAAAAAATGGGACATAACCTTTGCTTATGATAGTTTCTCTATTGTTTTCTTTTTTTACTTATAGGGTTGTTCGCCTACAATCTCGCCGTAGTAAGTGATGATGTGGCCGAAGGTGGTAAGCACACAAATCCTAGAAAGCAACTTGCTCTCAAGTGCAGCTGTCGGGTCACACCGATAGGTGCTTGGCGACAGATTTTCAACTTGAGGGTGGTAGCCAGCCAGTCGGGCACTACAATGTACCCTCTGTGCTATGATTTCCTTCACCCAAAGCTAATACTCGTAGCGTTCGATTCCAATTATTTTTATTTAGTAAAAAAATATAATCATTTCGGTTGTCGTATTATCCCTCAATATAATTGTAGTATTATCTAAACTAATAAAACCAGCTGTTCGTATAAAATACAAAGAAACTAAAAAGTAGGTCACTAGGTTTGTTTTTCAAGCAACTTAACTACTACATTTTATAAGACAGCATTATAATTTTCGTATGCTAAGGCCGCGCGTTCATTGCAAGTCGCGTGCGAGTGAATGCGATCAAAGGCGGGTTTCAGAATAAAATGTTAATTCACACCAACCACCATGAATATTAAAGCTACAGTTATTTTATGTTTGAAAGCTACAGTTAATATTATTATGTTTAATTACTTTTATAATCTACTCGAAGATTTCGTTACAAAAATTAGGTTTTATTTACGCCTGAGAAGCGGCAAAAGTCTTGGTTTAGCATTTTTTATGCACCGTGACTGGCTACTTTCATGTTGAAATATATAATCTTAACACGTAGTGTGATCAGAAACTGTATTTGAAAATCAATTACTTTGCGTTCTAGTGCTTAGCGTCTTCAACCTTATAAAAAAAAAGGCGGTAAAACAAATCAGTATTAAAATGCATTATCTTAATATATGTATAAAACAAAGGCGGTTGTTCGAACACTTATAACTCGAGACCGGTTGGGCCAATTTAAATGATTTTTGATTTGTTGGATTTGTAGGGTTTCTTTGTAAACAAATTTGATTTACCTAATAGTTTAATAGATTGTTTAAATGAAGAAGGATGTAAACGAACGTATTTTTTTTTGAAAATGATAAATGTTTATAACCTTGTGTAATATGTAATTGTAATAAATATTATTGTTTATTGTGGTCGCTAATGACCTTAGATGTTAAAAAGCGAAATAAAAAAAATAAAAAAAAAAAAAATATGATTTCGAAAAACAGTGCTCGTTAGAAACTGCGTTCTATTTTTCCAGTAATAATGCTTAGATGTCTATCAACTGTAATTATTTCAGATTTGTAAACTCCGGAGATAAAGGGTATGGTATTTTTTGACGGTTTTTATCATAAGTCTAAAATAACGCAATATAAAAGAAAGTTTTAAATGTCCAAATTAAGCCCTATCATATGATACTCCATCTAAACTTGTAGTCCTGCTAAATTTAATTTCGGTCCCTCATATCGGCCCCATTTTCATTTAATTCGCAGTGGTTTAGATTAAAGACTTTTGGACTTTATATGGGAAGTTAGACTGGACGTAGCATTTTTATTATACGGGAAAATATTACTTCATATTTAGCTTTTGCCTCGCTTTTGTAATATAACTGCACCCTCAACAACTTAATTCCAAAGCATTGTGGTTTTAATTCATGAAGTTCTGCTCTACCCGTGGTTCAACTAAAGAATTGTGGTTCATAAACAACCATTTTCATTACTTCTATGCGGTGCTCTTTCATACTTTTTGTTATAGAAATGAAATTGAATTTCCTCTGAGGAATTTAAAATTATTTTAAGCTCTAAATTTATGGTTGGAGAATAAAGAATGTATGTAAGCTTTGTAACTAGGTATAATGTACTCATAGAATTTAGTCAGCCTTGATACGTACCAGCAAATCGATTTTTTATATGATTACGCTAGATAGCCCGTTAATTGAAGAAGTTTTAGTTCGATTCCATTTTAACGCGGGTAAAATTGCGGGACACTGACTCTATGATACTAGGATTAATAGAAAATACAGGTATAAAAGAGGACTTAATAAATTCGTAAGCTTATTTATTTATTTATTTATTAGGGAAATCTACAGCTTATTACAAAGAAGAACAATCATATTTAAGTATATATAACATTTTGTGAAGCCAATTAAAGCTAGATTCTAAATATAAATTCAATATAAGCAATATTAAATCCGTTAACAATTTCTATTCGCGTTCGAATAAACACGGAAGCAAATTCACAATTGATTTCCAACTCCGTAATAATTCGTAAATGTCCAATTTATGGTGATTTATTATCGGAATCATATTCAAATTTAACCAGTTTATAGTTAACTCGGAACTTAACCAATAAATGCCAAATATGTGTCATCTAATCCGGGTGTTATTTAACATTTCATTAGCACAAATAAAATTATACAATGGTGCCGATTCTGTTGTATATCGCACTAAACTAATTTTAATCACATCACATTATTGAAAAAGGATAGAACCTGTCAAATTAGTCTGTGCTGTTTTCATTTGCGGGTAAATAGACGAAACTCATTTTGATGGCGACTAAACTTAGGTATGTTGAACACAAACTGTTGACAAAATTTCTTATGTTCTTTGTTAGAAAGAGACTAAATTAGTTTAGTTGTAAACAACAGAATCAGCACCATACACTAGCTTCCGCCTGGGGCTTCATCCGCGATCTTTCAGAATACCACAGCCAAATAACTGCATCTTGTGTTGCGGAATTTGTAGTGTCATGCATCTTTGTATATTTTTGATTTGATTTACTGGCAACACTGGCACCCTGTCAGATGACCCAAGTTATTGTTAGAATAGAAATGGCTACCCGGTCGGCAGTTGTTCTTTATGTATCGTCTTGAGTGAACCAGTGTTATTATTTTAAGTTGCAAAAGCTTTTAGTCAAGAAAAGTGATATTGGTGCCGATTCTGTTGTAAATCGCACTAAACTAATTTTAGTCACATCTCATCTCTTTCTTACGAACATGATTGAAAAAGGATAGAACATATTTTAAGTTGTCAAATTAATCTTTGCCGTCTTATTTTGCCTGTATTTAGGCGTAACCGCGATAGATGGCGACTAAATTTATATTGAAAACAAGCATTGGACTAATTTGACAGGACTAAATTTCTTACATCCTTTTCTTATGTTCTTTGTTAGAAAGAGACATAGTGAGATTAAAATTAGTTTAGTTGTGAACTACAGAATCAGGGCCATTGTAGAAAATTTATAAATGTTGGATTACCCATTGAGCTATTATTACTACGTATAGAGAAGGTATCATAAGCAAAGTTTAAGTCCCATTTTTTTAGAGTCAACTAAAGATTTCTTTAGCGCTGAAACAATAATTAGTCGTCTAAGCAGACAGTAGAAAAACGTAGCGCTATCACAACGCTTTTAGTATTTTTCTCGCAAACACCGTGATTTTCACGGCGCTGACGCGTTTCGTTCATCGTTCTATAACTCCTCACTTGAACGGAACATAGTTGTGATGTGTGGCGTCATCGCTATACGTAGTAATAATAGCTCAATGGGATTACCCGGATTATAGAGTAATAAAAAAATATAGAAAATACATAACAATGTATTATTCTATGAAAAAAAATGGTTACAAATGAACGGTCTAATCCACTTTTCTTAAGAATTGGCGACTGCCGTCGCCTTAAGAGCCAATTCACTCTAGTCTAGGCTTTATATGCTTACCACCTTCGGTCACATCATCACTCACCATGATAAGATGGTGGTCAGACACAGTAAAAATATACCATGTTATACTTCACCTCTAGCAAACCAGACGAGTCTCAAACTTAACATATTACACCCGGTGATTGAGGTCGCTCTAGTAATTATCAGGTAAACCCATCCGTTGAACAGCCTATTTATCGCTTTTAAGCAGATACAATCCGCTTTCTACACGATTCAACACGCAAGCGAAACTTGTGCCGTTTATACATATTAGGCTTGATTTACATGGTGTATAGTATGTACGTTTTTTTTTTGCCGTTCCAATTTTAAAATAAATGTTGTATCGTTAAGTATAGCTATTACTACAAAAGCTAGTGTTGTATTTCGGATTCGGAATAGCTAGTTTTCTGAAAAAAAAAACTATTTAGTCCGTCATTTACATTACCAAAAAATATTAGCCACGTATTTTTCTTTTGACAATTATACCAAAAATTACGAAGATCTCGTAATTTTTTGTTGAAGTTCTGCGTGACGGCATTATGTGACACACGTTTAACCGCAAAATGACGTCACGCCACTCCCGAACTTTGACGCGCTTTATCTTTGTCAGTTTTTATTGATTTGGTAAAGCAAAAAATACGTGTCCAATATTTTTTGATAATCTAATTGACGGACTATTTAGAATTTTTTTCACCAGAGGGTGAATCACAAGCTCTTAAAACAATATTATTATAACCTTATTCGGCTTTTGTCTTTCATTGACATTCGGCGTCAAAATGGGACAAAAGACAAATAAGGTTATTTTAACCTTGTTTTAAGAGCTTGGGGTAGGCCCCCAGGAAACATTTATATTGCCTTTTTGTCGACACTAGAATTTCCACTGACAAAATCAAGTGCTTCTTTTTAACGTCAGAAGCATGCAGAAAGCCGTAAGTACATCGTACGTCATAAGTAACCAATGATTTTTTCTCAATTTGCTAGAACACAACGGTAGGTGCTTAGCTTTTTAGATTATTATCAAGAGAAAAATGTTAACTATAAAATATAGTCATATGAATGAAAACTTCTGTAAACAAACCGTCCAGCCGTGGTCACGTCCATGTGTAAGTTTTACAGACAGGCAAACTTATTTTGACACAGTTTTACACAAAGTTTATACTATACAAGTTTTGTAACAATGTAGTTTATACAATATGTATCTTTGTATGATAAGGTCGCCAGAGAATATCGGAGAAAATAGGGAAGAATCGGCAATGCGTGAGTGATGCCTCGTGTGTTGCAAGCACCCATAGGGCAACGGTATCTTCTTACCACCAGGCGTGCTGTACTCTAAGAAATGAAAGTACCTACTCTTTAATAAATTATATTTTTATGTGGGACCAAGTCTATACAAAAATACCTTTGCAATTTTAATTTGCCTCTATGCGGCAAAAAACGTATCAAACAATACCATGTGAAACCAGCCTAATGCACAGTTTGCGCAGATAAACGTAAGTTATAGCTTTTGCGGCCGCATGCACGTTGCGCGGACTTGTAGCGAAAAATATGCGCTGGTTTTTTAAGTTGTGATATTTCGCTGAAAGTGGCTCGTTGATGGTTGAAACTTGGATATAGAAATAAGCTTTCTCACACTTGGCTTAAGAACTGTTGAAGACGGGGTAAATGGTACATAAATATACATATCTTTGTCCTTTGCAACGCTTCTCATTTAGTAGGTAGGTACGTACCTGGTCGGGGATAATACCCACGACCTACGAGACGGAATTCTAACACTGGGCTTTTGTTTATGTACATGCTGCAGTGAAATTACTGATCCATTACTGACCATCTGCGTGAAACGTGAAAACTCAGAAAATCTTACCATCTGCCTGAAAACTCGGAATAATGCGTTTTCCCAGAGATCAGTATTAGCTAGATCGATTTTCCGTATACAAAACCCGCGGTATAGCAAAATGTCATCGAAAGATCTCAAAACATACAAATATTGCTCGTTAAATAGTATACCATTCTATACATTTCTTTTTCAGGCATACAAACATACAATAGAAAAATATAATATCGTAAAACTACGCTAGTTAAGGGAGCAAAACTCTGCAAAAGCGTCTAAAAAAGAAGACAATGGTGCCGATTCTGTTGTAAATCGCACTAAACTAATTTTAGTCTTTGCAAATTAGTCTTTGCCGTCTTCATTTGCGGGTATTTAGACGTAACCGTGATAGATGGCGACTTTTATATTGAAAACAAGCATTGGACTAATTTGACAGGACTAAATTTCTTACATCCTTTTCTTATGTTCTTTGTTAGAAAGAGACATAGTGAGACTAAAATTAGTTAAGTTGTGAACAACAGAATCACGGCCAGTGAAATGAGTCAAATAGTAAGTAATGATGAATAGTTTAAAATCGCTATAAAATTTACTAAAAACGAAAGTTCAATCTCGTGTCTTTATATTGTGATTTTAGGATTGATTGTTGACATAGGTTATGTAGATAGACAATATACAAAACTTTATTTAGCACACACATCACAAACATTGAAACATAATGTAGGATAAAAACAACAAAAACAGAAGCTTATCAAAAACAAGAGAACAAAAATAAAAACAATAACACAAAGCTTATATTTTGATATGCATTAAAAAAAAAAATATAAAGGTATGTAAATTAATATTTGTGGTGTGATGCCAAAAAGGACTCCATTCAGCATATGCTGTGGCAAGTACCTACCATCAGCACTGATTTTCAGTGATGATTACTTCCACCCTAGCTTGATTCTAAGACCCTTTTTCTTTGAAGAAAGCTCCTCTATTATTTATTAGAGAGCGTCTTAGCAAGATGATATACAGAAAACCTAAACTTCTAGCATCTTGCAACCCACATATAACTCTTGAAATGATTAACATTCACTTAGCATAAAGACCAAACTTCAAGTCTCCCTAAAACACATCTATCAAACTTGCTTCCCCAGAAACCCTTGTTTATACTTTCAGAGTTTTATCGTTGTAACTTTGTTTTTTGGCGGTAGTTGACTGTTGGTTCTGACCCCGGACAAAAGCCTTAATGGATATCCCCATCCCACCTCCCCACCCACCCCTTCGACACTAGTTAGTCCGTGTTATGGAAGTGTAAAAACACGGGATGCAGCGTGGATTTTTGATTAAAAAGTTGATTTTGGCGGCCAAATTGAGTTTCATAGACCGGCCAGTTTGCGAGCTTTTGTTTAGTTTTATATCTTTCAGCGGGTTTCATCGAGTTACCCGCTTTTGTGTGAGGGAATTGGATATAGTTTTCGTGGGTAGTTAACTATTTTTACGCTTTACGCTTGATATGTTTGTTACGTGCTTTGTCCATTGATATGTCGAAATTCCCTGAGAGTTCTTGCGTGGTGTAGTCGATATAGGGTATTTACGTAACAACTGTGTCAGAGATACACCCTTTGGCACTTAACGTGGTGGCTTTCAGTTCTTCTTTTATTTTATTTTTATTTATTAGAAACAAACAGTCACATACAAAATATATATATACTAAAATAAAATCACAAAAAGACCTAAAGTTTCCTAAAAGATATACAAAAAAGATAAATACCTAGCAGCACGATTAATATATAGTAAATATGGAACAGAATAATACAAATATAAAGAGAGATAAATAAAGATAATAAACTAAGCACAATATACAAATATTATTATATAAAATACACCTGCCTTAATTTTTTTGTTGAAGAACTAAGGGGTGATGACAAAATGTCAATTTCCAATAAACTGTCGTTATAACAGCTACATGCACGTCGAAAAAATAATTTTTTTGCATATTTTGTCCTGCAGGGGCTAATATAAAATAGATTTTTTGAACGTGAGGGGACGCCACGTGGAACTTTGAAGCTAATTTCCTGAAGTAAACATGGTGAGTCAATTTTGTTTGTTAATATTTTAAACAAGAATAAAATGTCTAAATATTTTCTACGAAGCTCTAGAGATGTCATCTTATGCCTTAAAGAAGAGATGCTTACATTTTCGAAGGTCAGTCCGGTGCGATAATCAAGTGATTTTATAAATTAAACTTTTCAGTCTGATTTCTTGTCATTATTCTAAGGTTATTGAAATAATTAATTTCAAACTTGTCTTTTTAGAACTAACTGAAGAAAACAAAAAATCTTATACCATGCATGACAGCGATATTAATGTATTTTCATTACATGCATCTTTGATGAAGAAACCTAAACATATTCAAGTGTTGATTTGAAAATTCCAATTTGCAGAGGGATCTAATGGTTTCCCGCATTAAACAGTATCCGGTGAGTTAATCCAGAATATATTCTATCTGTGTGCCAAATTTGATACAAATCGGTGCATTAGTTTTTGCGTAAAAGAGTTCTCACGCAAAAAAATCTTCACAATTTTATTATATCCCTCGGGAACTTGAGTTCAACCGCGAGGGATAGAAAGTAGAAATCTAACATATCGAGCTGATACTCAATTCAAACATAATTTATTCAACCGATGCGCGCTGTATAAATCTTATCATAGATAAAGTTTCCAGGCCAAAGCTAATTTCTAGTTTGAATGCACGTCTGCTAATGGCATATAAACGGAGTATCTGCTAACATCGCATTGGGTATGTCAAAGTTATAACGGATATCTGTCGACAAAGTTGTTGTTACTATTCGTGAATAACTTTGAACACTGTGAAAGTACATACAGGTGTTGTTTTGGTCGGCGACAAGCGACCCAGGAGCGGTAGTACAAAATATATATTCCCCAAAAATGGACTTAATTCCATTAAATACTGTAAATATGTTGAGAAATACCTTATTCAATTTGAAATAAAATTACCGCAAAGTAATAATAATAATAATAGTAATAGGTGACCGCCTAGTGATATTTCAACTCAAGCGTTTTCCGTGCTTCGGAAGGCATGTAAAGCCGTTGGTCCCGGTTATCACTTAATTGTGATAGTCGTTAAGCTAGTTGGATGCCTTCTAGGCGGCTTGAAAAATCCAACAGCAGGTTTACCACTAGCCTACCTCCACCGATCCGCAGTGGGCACGCGTGGTTGAGTATTGCCCATTCCCTTTCACCTTTATTTCTGAAAGGAGGCCTGTGCTCAGCAGTGGGACATTATAGGCTGATGATGATGATGATGAATCGATGTACACACATAGTAGTAATATCAGTATTAGATACTGGTAACTAATGTTACTGAACTTGACAAACTAATAATACAGTTAGTTTGATACGACGCCGACGTGATCGAAGACTAAACTTGACGCTATCGAGCAGTAGGGCTGCCATAATATTTGAATTTTAAACAAAATTCTGAGTTTATTTTTTTCGATATTTTCAACCATATTAGATATTGTGAAATTGTAAGTATACAGAGTAAATTTTCAAGTGGTCAAGGATTTTTGTTTAAGAGCCGAATATAAAAACTCAAAGTCAAAGACATTTATTCAATTGAGGCCCTAGTAGGGCACTTATGAAGATCAAAGCTACTGAAGTTACCACCAGTTCGTAAGACGGCCTTCAACTGAGAAGAAAAGGCAAGAAACTCAGCAAGGTTAATTTTTTTTTATATTTATTTAGTTAATTTGACTGTATTGGCTATTTTATTTCCAAAGTATATGTTTTTATTTTACAAAGTAAAACACATAAGCATAAAAACAAAAAAGGTACATATTGCGCCGACTCCAAATGATTGGGAGCCCCTTGTAGAGCCCCTGGGGCTCTACCACGTATCTTTGGTGGTAATCGTAACGAACACCATTAATGAATTTCATCCAATCAGGGCCCTTCAATGAACTTAGTCATACCGCGATTGTGTCCGTTATGATTTATCACAGATCATTTAATTCCGTCTCGATAATCGGTAAAAAAAATGCCACGTACCTATTTCCGGTATAGGTTAGGTATTCAGTTTATACTCTAAGAAGGTATGACTACGACTTACTGATGTCAAATTATGTATCTTTACTATTACTCACACACAATTTTAAATATTTTATCAGACTTAGTTACTCTAACAATTTAAATATTTTATCAGTCTTACTTTGACAACCCTAGTGATATACGTCTCAAATGACAAGCAAGGCGCTTATTTTAGTTGTGTAACTTACAGCTTTGTTCGCAACGGTTTGCTTTGATTCTGTTTGAAATGACTTCATAAAAGTTAATACTTGCTTCGGTATTAGATTTGCCGGTGGTTTTAGATTCCTTGGTTGGATAGAGCAATAGACGATGTTAAGTGATGTTGTAAGCACACAAAGCCTAGAATGAACTGGCTCTCATGTGCACCTGTCAGCCGGGCTATTGCGTATCTTTGGTGGTAATCGTAACGAACGCCATCAATTATTTCATCCAATGACGCGCACGCGGTATGACGCGATGATGACCATCCGCGGGCCCTGATTGGATGAAATTTATTAATGGTGTTCGTTACGATTACCATCAAAGTTACGCGGTAGAGCCCCTGAACACACCGTCAGACAAACGGACGGAGTGGCGGCATAAGGTTTCCTTTTTTTACGTTTGGTTTGAAACCCTTAAAACAGTGTTGCCAACTGCATGCTTTAGCCAGTAGCTAGACATCCTGCAAAAAGTTGCTAGATTGCCAGATTTTGTTACCCAAAAAAGGTGCTAGAAGTAGCTAAATGTTACTTAGTAGGTAAACAATAAAAAAACACCGAGACTAGTAAAAAACAGTAAATTATGTACGTTTTTCATTCCATTTTCTCAATAATATGGCGTATTGAAACACTACTACACTGTTTTGAAGTGAGCGAAATCGCATGACGTGTTCTATAGAAAATATTTCGCTGACTTCAAAACAGTGTCAGATAAGAGTTATTTTATACTTTTTAGTGTACTTTGAAGGCGGTTTATTTTTTTTGTTAAAAAGTTAATTATTTTTGAATTTTTAGTTTCATTATATACTGAATACATCTGCGTAACCCTTTCGAGTGTACAGGCCTGATGTTTTGTTGTGTGATTGCGTAAACAATGCATATTTATGCGATAGTAGCAATCGCGGCTGATTTACTGTAATTTTTTTAAGTGTTCCGTTTTCTATCTCCGAAACTCATCATCAGATCTATATGAAATTTATATGGGACCATTTCGGAATATACCCCTTTCGAACAAAAAAAGAATTTTGCAAATCCGTCTATATATGACGGAGTTATGCCCGAACATACATAAAAAAAAAATAAAAAAAAATATATAAACATCCGAATTGAGAACCTCCTCCTTTTCTTGAAGTCGGTTAAAAACAGCGAGCATTAGTTTTAAATGAAGAGTTTTCTTTCCATTGTGTTTTATAGAGTTTGGTTGAAAATACCTGTCAAACTGTTGATAACTCGAACTAATTTGAACCTTATGTACACGATTTGACAGGTATTTTCAACCAACCCTATAAAACTATGGAAAGAAAGGCAGAAGTGGCAACACACAGGGAGCACAGACTACTATAGTGTTAGCTATTCATAAAATAGCACATATAAGTAAATTATTTTCAATGTTTTTGTAAATTACAATTGTAAAAGGATCTAATAATCGGAGGCACCGGGGTCTCCTAGCGAAGCTACCAGCATACGGGTTTCCCGAGGGACTATGCAAATGGGTCGCCAGCTTTCTGTCCAGCAGATGCATAAGAGCCGTCGTAGACGGTAGCTGCTCCGATAACATGGACATAAATGCCGGCGTCCCGCAAGGGTCTGTGCTGTCCCCAACATTGTTCTTACTGCATATCAATGATATGCTGTCTATTGACGGCATTCATTGTTATGCAGACGACGGTACAGGGGACGCTCATTACACGGGCCGTGCTAATATCCCTATCGTTCCGAGGTGCAGGAAAGCCGCGAACGGCTGTTGTCTGAAATCGGGAGTACACTAACTAGTGTCTCCGATTGCAATTCCAGAACACGTCCATGAACATCAGTAACAGCATTGGCATCCTTGGCGTCGACATTTCTAGCGACGTTTTGTTCCGTAGTCACTTAGAAGACAAGGTTAAGCTGGTATCCAAAAAGCTCGGAGTGCTCAACAAAGCGAAGCAGTACTTCACATCGAGGCAAAGGCTGCAACTTTATAAGTCGCAAGTACGGCCTCATATGGAGTACTGCTGTCATCTGTGGGCGGGGACACCTGGATACCAGCTTGCGCCTCTAGACTCGGTTCAGCGACGTGCTGCTAGAATAGTTGACGATCCCGAGCTCACAAACGGTTTAGAGCCCCTCAGTCTGAGGAGAGACTTTGCCTCCTTATGTGTGTTCTACCGCTTGTACAACGGACAGTGTTCTGAAGAATTGTTTAAGATGATGCCCACGGCCACCTTCTACCATCGCAACTCTCGCCATCGACAGGGAGTCCATCCTCACATATTGAAACCAGAATTGTTTCGAACTGTGCGGTCTCAAAGGAGCTTCCTTCCGCGGACGCTCAGATTGTGGAATGAGCTCCCTGCCGTGGTTTTCCCAATGGAGTACAGCATAGGGTTCTTCAAAAAGGGTCTGAAGAGATTTCTGCAGGGTCGGCAACGCGTGAGTGACACCCCTGGTGTTGCAAACGTCCATAGGCTGCGGTAGCCGCTTACCATCAGGCGGGCCGTATGCTTGTTTGCTACCTAAGTAGTATAAAAAAAAAAAAAAAAAAAAAAAAAAAAACAATAATTGTTGTAAATAGTTTAGTCGATTAACATCGAAGATTTTGTATCTGTTGTCTGTGGTAGAATATTTTTGATTGTCTGTAGATGGTCACACTTAAGTATGACTCACTTTCGCTCGAGACTTTGTACTGAGAACACAAAATTACAAGAAGTTAAAGGATTTTGGGTATTTTATTGACAATCCACATCTCTCCGCGCCCGAAGTAATTCGAAGAAGATTTCAATAGGAGTACCTAACGTGAAACTGGGAATTTCCGGCCATTGATATCCCACCAAAAACATTTTTATGTAAAATGTTGCCAAGACATGGCTCGCACTGTCAAAAAGTTATCAGATCTCATGTAGAGCCAAGCTTATAACTCTACATGCACTTACTCTACAAGCCCTAACTTCACAAACTCTACACACCGTAGTCAAAATATGTGGCTTGACCGTTTCGCTACCGTTACATGGGAGTAAGATGAAAAATGTATTCACTGTTCATTACTTTTTTGTTATTCAATCGTTTTTGTAGTAGTGAAACGGCCAAGCCACATATTTTGACTACGGTGTGTAGAGTTTGTGAAGTTAGGGCTTGTAGAGTAAGTGCATGTAGAGTTATAAGCTTGGCTCTACATGAGATCTGATAACTTTTTGACAGTGCGAGCCATGTCTTGGCAACATTTTACATAAAAATGTTTTTGGTGGGATTTCACTTCTTTTTGTAAGTTGCAAAAGTTTTTTTTTTTGAAATTTCCAAGTTTTATAATTTTAAATATTTTATCAGTCTTACTTTGACAACCCTAGTGATATACGTCTCAAATGACAAGCTAGGTGCTTATTTTAGTTGTGTAACTTACAGCTTTGTTCGCAACGGTTTGCTTTGATTCTGTTTGAAATGACTTCATAAAAGTTAATACTTGCTTCGGTATTAGATTGGCCGGTGGTTTTAGATTCCTTGGTTGGATAGAGCAATAGACGATGTTAAGTGATGTTGTAAGCACACAAAGCCTAGAATGAACTGGCTCTCATGTGCACCTGTCAGCCGGGCTATTGCGTATCTTTGGTGGTAATCGTAACGAACGCCATCAATTATTTCATCCAATGACGCGCACGCGGTATGACTCGATGATGACCATCCGCGGGCCCTGATTGGATGAAATTTATTAATGGTGTTCGTTACGATTACCATCAAAGTTACGCGGTAGAGCCCCTGAACACACCGTCAGACAAACGGACGGAGTGGCGGCATAAGGTTTCCTTTTTTTACGTTTGGTTTGAAACCCTTAAAACAGTGTTGCCAACTGCATGCTTTAGCCAGTAGCTAGACATCCTGCAAAAAGTTGCTAGATTGCCAGATTTTGTTACCCAAAAAAGGTGCTAGAAGTAGCTAAATGTTACTTAGTAGGTAAACAATAAAAAAACACCGAGACTAGTAAAAAACAGTAAATTATGTACGTTTTTCATTCCATTTTCTCAATAATATGGCGTATTGAAACACTACTACACTGTTTTGAAGTGAGCGAAATCGCATGACGTGTTCTATAGAAAATATTTCGCTGACTTCAAAACAGTGTCAGATAAGAGTTATTTTATACTTTTTAGTGTACTTTGAAGGCGGTTTATTTTTTTGTTAAAAAGTTAATTATTTTTGAATTTTTAGTTTCATTATATACTGAATACATCTGCGTAACCCTTTCGAGTGTACAGGCCTGATGTTTTGTTGTGTGATTGCGTAAACAATGCATATTTATGCGATAGTAGCAATCGCGGCTGATTTACTGTAATTTTTTTAAGTGTTCCGTTTTCTATCTCCAAAACTCATCATCAGATCTATATGAAATGTATATGGGACCATTTCGGAATATACCCCTTTCGAACAAAAAAAGAATTTTGCAAATCCGTCTATATATGACGGAGTTATGCCCGAACATACATAAAAAAAAAAAAAAAAAAATATATAAACATCCGAATTGAGAACCTCCTCCTTTTCTTGAAGTCGGTTAAAAACAGCGAGCATTAGTTTTAAATGAAGAGTTTTCTTTCCATTGTGTTTTATAGAGTTTGGTTGAAAATACCTGTCAAACTGTTGATAACTCGAACTAATTTGAACCTTATGTACACGATTTGACAGGTATTTTCAACCAATCCTATAAAACTATGGAAAGAAAGGCAGAAGTGGCAACACACAGGGAGCACAGACTACTATAGTGTTAGCTATTCATAAAATAGCACATATAAGTAAATTATTTTCAATGTTTTTGTAAATTACAATTGTAAAAGGATCTAATAATCGGAGGCACCGGGGTCTCCTAGCGAAGCTACCAGCATACGGGCTTCCCGAGGGACTATGCAAATGGGTCGCCAGCTTTCTGTCCAGCAGATGCATAAGAGCCGTCGTAGACGGTAGCTGCTCCGATAACATGGACATAAATGCCGGCGTCCCGCAAGGGTCTGTGCTGTCCCCAACATTGTTCTTACTGCATATCAATGATATGCTGTCTATTGACGGCATTCATTGTTATGCAGACGACGGTACAGGGGACGCTCATTACACGGGCCGTGCTAATATCCCTCGTTCGGAGGTGCAGGAAAGCCGCGAACGGCTGTTGTCTGAAATCGGGAGTACACTAACTAGTGTCTCCGATTGCAATTCCAGAACACGTCCATGAACATCAGTAACAGCATTGGCATCCTTGGCGTCGACATTTCTAGCGACGTTTTGTTCCGTAGTCACTTAGAAGACAAGGTTAAGCTGGTATCCAAAAAGCTCGGAGTGCTCAACAAAGCGAAGCAGTACTTCACATCGAGGCAAAGGCTGCAACTTTATAAGTCGCAAGTACGGCCTCATATGGAGTACTGCTGTCATCTGTGGGCGGGGACACCTGGATACCAGCTTGCGCCTCTAGACTCGGTTCAGCGACGTGCTGCTAGAATAGTTGACGATCCCGAGCTCACAAACGGTTTAGAGCCCCTCAGTCTGAGGAGAGACTTTGCCTCCTTATGTGTGTTCTACCGCTTGTACAACGGACAGTGTTCTGAAGAATTGTTTAAGATGATGCCCACGGCCACCTTCTACCATCGCAACTCTCGCCATCGACAGGGAGTCCATCCTCACATATTGAAACCAGAATTGTTTCGAACTGTGCGGTCTCAAAGGAGCTTCCTTCCGCGGACGCTCAGATTGTGGAATGAGCTCCCTGCCCTGGTTTTCCCAATGGAGTACAGCATAGGGTTCTTCAAAAAGGGTCTGAAGAGATTTCTGCAGGGTCGGCAACGCGTGAGTGACACCCCTGGTGTTGCAAACGTCCATAGGCTGCGGTAGCCGCTTACCATCAGGCGGGCCGTATGCTTGTTAGCTACCTAAGTAGTATAAAAAAAAAAAAAAAAAAAAAAAAAAAAAAAAAAAAAAACAATAATTGTTGTAAATAGTTTAGTCGATTAACATCGAAGATTTTGTATCTGTTGTCTGTGGTAGAATATTTTTGATTGTCTGTAGATGGTCACACTTAAGTATGACTCACTTTCGCTCGAGACTTTGTACTGAGAACACAAAATTACAAGAAGTTAAAGGATTTTGGGTATTTTATTGACAATCCACATCTCTCCGCGCCCGAAGTAATTCGAAGAAGATTTCAATAGGAGTACCTAACGTGAAACTGGGAATTTCCGGCCATTGATATCGTTTCACTACTACAAAAACGATTGAATAACAAAAAAGTAATGAACAGTGAATACATTTTTCATCTTACTCCCATGTAACGGTAGCGAAACGGTCAAGCCACATATTTTGACTACGGTGTGTAGAGTTTGTGAAGTTAGGGCTTGTAGAGTAAGTGCATGTAGAGTTATAAGCTTGGCTCTACATGAGATCTGATAACTTTTTGACAGTGCGAGCCATGTCTTGGCAACATTTTACATAAAAATGTTTTTGGTGGGATTTCACTTCTTTTTGTAAGTTGCAAAAGTTTTTTTTTTTGAAATTTCCAAGTTTTATAATTTTAAATATTTTATCAGTCTTACTTTGACAACCCTAGTGATATACGTCTCAAATGACAAGCTAGGTGCTTATTTTAGTTGTGTAACTTACAGCTTTGTTCGCAACGGTTTGCTTTGATTCTGTTTGAAATGACTTCATAAAAGTTAATACTTGCTTCGGTATTAGATTGGCCGGTGGTTTTAGATTCCTTGGTTGGATAGAGCAATAGACGATGTTAAGTGATGTTGTAAGCACACAAAGCCTAGAATGAACTGGCTCTCATGTGCACCTGTCAGCCGGGCTATTGCGTATCTTTGGTGGTAATCGTAACGAACGCCATCAATTATTTCATCCAATGACGCGCACGCGGTATGACGCGATGATGACCATCCGCGGGCCCTGATTGGATGAAATTTATTAATGGTGTTCGTTACGATTACCATCAAAGTTACGCGGTAGAGCCCCTGAACACACCGTCAGACAAACGGACGGAGTGGCGGCATAAGGTTTCCTTTTTTTACGTTTGGTTTGAAACCCTTAAAACAGTGTTGCCAACTGCATGCTTTAGCCAGTAGCTAGACATCCTGCAAAAAGTTGCTAGATTGCCAGATTTTGTTACCCAAAAAAGGTGCTAGAAGTAGCTAAATATTACTTAGTAACAACTTCAAAACAGTGTCAGATAAGAGTTATTTTATACTTTTTAGTGTACTTTGAAGGCGGTTTATTTTTTTGTTAAAAAGTTAATTATTTTTGAATTTTTAGTTTCATTATATACTGAATACATCTGCGTAACCCTTTCGAGTGTACAGGCCTGATGTTTTGTTGTGTGATTGCGTAAACAATGCATATTTATGCGATAGTAGCAATCGCGGCTGATTTACTGTAATTTTTTTAAGTGTTCCGTTTTCTATCTCCGAAACTCATCATCAGATCTATATGAAATTTATATGGGACCATTTCGGAATATACCCCTTTCGAACAAAAAAAGAATTTTGCAAATCCGTCTATATATGACGGAGTTATGCCCGAACATACATAAAAAAAAAAAAAAAAATATAAACATCCGAATTGAGAACCTCCTCCTTTTCTTGAAGTCGGTTAAAAACAGCGAGCATTAGTTTTAAATGAAGAGTTTTCTTTCCATTGTGTTTTATAGAGTTTGGTTGAAAATACCTGTCAAACTGTTGATAACTCGAACTAATTTGAACCTTATGTACACGATTTGACAGGTATTTTCAACCAACCCTATAAAACTATGGAAAGAAAGGCAGAAGTGGCAACACACAGGGAGCACAGACTACTATAGTGTTAGCTATTCATAAAATAGCACATATAAGTAAATTATTTTCAATGTTTTTGTAAATTACAATTGTAAAAGGATCTAATAATCGGAGGCACCGGGGTCTCCTAGCGAAGCTACCAGCATACGGGCTTCCCGAGGGACTATGCAAATGGGTCGCCAGCTTTCTGTCCAGCAGATGCATAAGAGCCGTCGTAGACGGTAGCTGCTCCGATAACATGGACATAAATGCCGGCGTCCCGCAAGGGTCTGTGCTGTCCCCAACATTGTTCTTACTGCATATCAATGATATGCTGTCTATTGACGGCATTCATTGTTATGCAGACGACAGTACAGGGGACGCTCATTACACGGGCCGTGCTAATATCCCTCGTTCCGAGGTGCAGGAAAGCCGCGAACGGCTGTTGTCTGAAATCGGGAGTACACTAACTAGTGTCTCCGATTGCAATTCCAGAACACGTCCATGAACATCAGTAACAGCATTGGCATCCTTGGCGTCGACATTTCTAGCGACGTTTTGTTCCGTAGTCACTTAGAAGACAAGGTTAAGCTGGTATCCAAAAAGCTCGGAGTGCTCAACAAAGCGAAGCAGTACTTCACATCGAGGCAAAGGCTGCAACTTTATAAGTCGCAAGTACGGCCTCATATGGAGTACTGCTGTCATCTGTGGGCGGGGATACCTGGATACCAGCTTGCGCCTCTGGACTCGGTTCAGCGACGTGCTGCTAGAATAGTTGACGATCCCGAGCTCACAAACGGTTTAGAGCCCCTCAGTCTGAGGAGAGACTTTGCCTCCTTATGTGTGTTCTACCGCTTGTACAACGGACAGTGTTCTGAAGAATTGTTTAAGATGATGCCCACGGCCACCTTCTACCATCGCAACTCTCGCCATCGACAGGGAGTCCATCCTCACATATTGAAACCAGAATTGTTTCGAACTGTGCGGTCTCAAAGGAGCTTCCTTCCGCGGACGCTCAGATTGTGGAATGAGCTCCCTGCCGTGGTTTTCCCAATGGAGTACAGCATAGGGTTCTTCAAAAAGGGTCTGAAGAGATTTCTGCAGGGTCGGCAACGCGTGAGTGACACCCCTGGTGTTGCAAACGTCCATAGGCTGCGGTAGCCGCTGACCATCAGGCGGGCCGTATGCTTGTTTGCTACCTAAGTAGTATAAAAAAAAAAAAAAAAAAAAAAAAAACAATAATTGTTGTAAATAGTTTAGTCGATTAACATCGAAGATTTTGTATCTGTTGTCTGTGGTAGAATATTTTTGATTGTCTGTAGATGGTCACACTTAAGTATGACTCACTTTCGCTCGAGACTTTGTACTGAGAACACAAAATTACAAGAAGTTAAAGGATTTTGGGTATTTTATTGACAATCCACATCTCTCCGCGCCCGAAGTAATTCGAAGAAGATTTCAATAGGAGTACCTAACGTGAAACTGGGAATTTCCGGCCATTGATATCCCACCAAAAACATTTTTATGTAAAATGTTGCCAAGACATGGCTCGCACTGTCAAAAAGTTATCAGATCTCATGTAGAGCCAAGCTTATAACTCTACATGCACTTACTCTACAAGATCTAACTTCACAAACTCTACACACCGTAGTCAAAATATGTGGCTTGACCGTTTCGCTACCGTTACATGGGAGTAAGATGAAAAATGTATTCACTGTTCATTACTTTTTTGTTATTCAATCGTTTTTGTAGTAGTGAAACGGCCAAGCCACATATTTTGACTACGGTGTGTAGAGTTTGTAAAGTTAGGGCTTGTAGAGTAAGTGCATGTAGAGTTATAAGCTTGGCTCTACATGAGATCTGATAACTTTTTGACAGTGCGAGCCATGTCTTGGCAACATTTTACATAAAAATGTTTTTGGTGGGATTTCATTTCTTTTTGTAAGTTGCAAAAGTTTTTTTTTTTTGAAATTTCCAAGTTTTATAATTTTTTTGTTGTTTGTGTACTAATACAAGCTTACATACCAAATTTCAGCTTTCTAGGACTTCAGGAAGGACCCTATGAGTTTTGATGATCATCAGTGAGTCAGTGACGAAATCGGGGTTTTTTAAATATCAATAAAATCTAAAGTATAAGAGCTATGTTATTGAAACTTAATATGTTTAATAAGTTCACTATTGATATCATATCCTGAGAATTTTGTTTATCTGGTATCAACCAAACCCAAGTTATGAGGGTTCAAAAAATCGACGAAGCGCTTCGAGAAAAGGTAGGTAGTGCCCTTTCGCTTCGCTTGGCTGTCTTGGCGGGGGCACTCCCGTGCCCCCAGATATACCCACACTCAGAACACTTATAGACCATTAAAGACGTAACCCAGACCATAGCGTCACGTTTAGTTTTGTCTTTCGATACTCAGCCACAGACTCAGCGCCCTATTTCGACCTCTCGAAAGTAGTGAAAAGTTGCTAAATAAATTTTGCTACAAGTTTCATAAAATTGTAGCTACCTACTATAAAAAATAGCTAGATCTAGTAGTACAGTTGCTAAATTGTCAACACTGCCCAAAAAGTCTTGACACACAAAGAGGTTGCATAATTGGTGATATTGAGCAAATTAATTTTATGAATATGGACTTTGAATGTTACAATGAAGCCTGTATCTGTATAACTTATTCTATGACGAATCACCAACTTTCCGCTTTGTGTTTGAGATGAAGATGATAGTTTTAACCGACTCACTTAAGATTCACTCAGCTGCATTAAAGTTATCGCTAAATGAGGAGTTAGTTATTAAGTCACAACAAAGTTGTACAAAGTGACGGAAGTTAATTGTAAGAATGGACTAAGGATTGATATTTTTGAATGTCAACTATACAAAACTTTTCTTTTTTTCAGCTGGTTATAAGTGGGTTCACCAGATGATAAACGATCAGGTGAACAGGGTGGCCCTTTGTTATACTAGGGAGATAACCTTTGTGTCACCGGCCTTGCAGTGCTCTGTTTTATCCCTTTCTGAAGAACTCTATGACGTAGCGCTGAGGCAAATCCATGATAGAGCTTATTCCAAATCCAGGTCCGCAAAAGAAATGTCCGACTGAATCGTTGTGGAGACTATCGAGGTGGCTCGAGGATATGAAGATGAGCTCCACAGAGCTGGTGAGGTGCGTTGGGTACTCAATTTTGGTTTGTCATGTTTAAGATTTTTGTTTCAGGCGTTTCTCGTCTTTATTTGCCAAAGTTATAAAGTGTTCGGTTAGAAATTTTTTGACGATAAAAATTAAAAATGTTACGCGTAATTATACATTAATAGACATAAATCTAAATAGATAACGCAAGTCACTCCATCCGTATGAAAACCAAGCGTGTCACTTTTTTTGTACCTAACATTGTCACAAGATTGATTTAGTTAGGTTGGCATTCGATTTTTAATGTGAAAATGAAGTAAAATATTTGTCAGCTAAATACATTCCTCGCTACACATCTCTGCTGGACATGCAGCCTTCTGAGAGTTCCTTGTCCGCGTGAAATAGTTTCAAAAGAAGGCCATTCTCCCTTTTTGCACAGATTTTGTTACGCGAAGTACATACACTCGCGTCATTTATTTAGATGTATATCTGTGGTATATATATTCAAAGTCAAAATCAAAGTCAAAGTCAAAGTCAACGTCAAAGTCAAAGTCAAAGCCATTTATTCAATTTAGGGCCCAGAAGGGCACTTATGAAGGTCACATTTACTGAAGTTACCACTGGTTCGGAACTCGGCCTTCAACTGAGAAGAATCCGGCAAGAAACTCAGCAAGGTTACATTTTTTATATATTTTTTGGACAATCTGACTATGTTTGGCTTTTTTTTCCAAATAATTAACAATAAAAAAGATATACCTATATTATGGGATCTATAGTAATTTCATCCTACTTTTACTTCGACACGCGAATAAGAAATAACATCTCTTTATTTCGAGTAACGTCATAGGGCGGAATAGTTATTTAATACGAGATATCAGCATTAGAAGAGAAGCTATTCAGAAACAACGATATTGCAGTTTCAGTCAGACAGAACGATACGATGAAGTTTCCAACAAAGCTAATATAATGACTGTTATCGTTCTCAACACGAGATATATACTAGTTCGTAGTGCTACGGTTTGCTACGGCGTGCTACGGCGTAGCTACATCTACGAAAGTTCTGTGGAGATGGATTTATTGTTATATCTTTGATAGGAAAGTGTAGCCATACTAATATTATAAATGCGAAAGTAACTCTGTTTGTTAGTGACTTGCGACGCTTTTACGCCTAAACCGCTGAACCGATCGCGATGAAATTGGGCATGCAGATAGCCTATGCGATTATTGTTATCGGCATTCTGGAATAAGTCTGGGAGAAAGTTCAATCAACGGAAAGAATCATCGGAAAGTTATTATGACGCCATTATGACGCTATTGTGTTAGTAGACTACTAAAGCTGTAAAATGTGTCAATTTTGACACCACTGATAGTTCATTCGAATACAATTGTAATAGCAGACTTTAGCTCCAAGGCTTTACAAGACTTTGTAATAAGACGGTAAATTTTACAATCATTGTAGTATTAAAACAATGTATTAAATTAAATAAATATATAGGAACTAAATAAAGCCTTCTCGAAGCTGGCCACAATTAGGTTATGCATTCATATTCTATGTACAAACTGTTGCACAAGGATGTTGTTTGAGTTAAAATTAATTTGTTTGAACCGTACCCTCTGTGAACATTGTATTGTATATTTGAATATAGCTTGTAGCTTTTGACTATGATAGCGTTTAATTGCTCTGTAATTGGTTTAGAGTTGCAGAATTACATTAAATCCCTTTAATAGATAGAATAATAATGTTTAATTTGCTATGGTGCGTGAAATGCAACAAAGCAATAAATATAAAATAATTGAACTGTTTTACAAAAATCTTAAACCGACTTCAAAGTACACTAAGAAGTAATCAACTCCAGATCTAATGACAATGGGACCAAACGGGAAGTGTACCCTTCCAAATAAAAAAAGAATTTTCCAAATCGGTTCATAAATGACGGAGTTATAAGGTAACAAACATTTTAAAAAATACAACCGAATTGAAAACCTACTCCTTTTTTTTAAGTCGGTTAAAAATTAAGGTGAATCATTTTGTATACAGCATTTATTTGAAAAAAAAAATGCAGTCCGCAAACTACATAATAATATACCCCTGGGCATTCAGTCTCAAACAAAAGTTGAATAATTTAATTTATCAAATCTTAAAAATTATTTTGCTTGTTTTTTGATCCTTTATTTATGTTCTTTTATCATCCAAAATATAAGCCTACTACTATGACAGTTTTTTTTTTATAAAGTTTTTTTTTTTATTTAGTCACAAAATTACTGTACCGGGGCACGCAATTGTTGTCAGTGCGATTAGAATAAATAAATAAATATCCTGGGACATTCCTCACACACGGTCATCTGATCCCAAACTAAGCAGAGCTTGTAATATGGAAACCAGATAACTGATATAATACATATACTACTTTTTGTTTGTAAATACATACTTAATATACATAATTACACCCAGACTCAGGACATACAGACATGTTCATGCACACAAATGCATGTCCTGTGTGGGAATCGAACCCACGACCTGCGGCGCGTAAGGCGAACCTTAACCAACTGCGCCAACTGGCCCGACAATGAATGTAAATATTATGTAATGAATCTAAGCTTGTTTTGAAAAGAGTAATTGCTGAGTTTATTGCCGGCTCTTCTCAGCAAATGCAACCTTCCGAACCGGTATTAGAGTCAGACTTTTTATAAGTGCCTGCGAAGGTCTATTTGAATAAATGATTTTGAATTTTGAATTGGTTCTACTTTTTTGTTAGTTATATAGTTGCAGAACAAATAAATAAATAGTGTCAAAAGCTGTGCCACCTCTTTATCACCCTCATCACCGACTAGTCTACCAAAAAGAAATAAACAACCACATGTTCTTTACCATCGGTACATTGACTATTCATTTTAATCCATACAAAACCTATTCAAAATATTGTATTTACCCGCAAACACAGTAAGAATAGTATTAGAGGTGAAATGATGCAAGCACATACAAGCGTGTGAACCAAGCCTTTGATCGTAGCTGACATGTATGCGAATGCTTTCCAATTAGGATGACTACACAGTATCCTGTAGAGCTAAAACAGTAGCAGTAGTAGTAGTTTAATCTTGTCTGTCCGAAACAGTGCAAACGAAATTATACTTATCTTTTTTTCGAGATATTATTACATTATAGACAAGGAATTTGGGCAGTGTATTATACTTCTATGTCCATTATAAATACAATAAGTGTACTTTGAATAAATCGCTCCAAAATAGCAAATGCAACCTTCCGAACCGGTATTACTATTCATAAGTGCCTGGGAAGGTGTATTTAAAATAAATGATTTAAATTTGAATATAACTAGGTAAATAATAAAAATAATAACGAGTTTCATGTTCGCTCGCATTCCGTCTTGCTTGCAATATTTTTCTACAAAACGCTAAGACCTTTTCCAAATTTACCCAGTACTACCTGCGTTAATTTATTCCCAAAAAAACTTTAATACATATTTTTATTATAACTATGTGTTGTACTACTGATCTATCACATGCTGTGTCATCATTTAACCGTTTCACACCTTCAGTGCAAGGATCTTGCAGTTCGCTAATGATGCCAACTACAGCACAGTGCGTTATTTACACGCGTGCCAAGTAACAACTCCTTACGTCTTATACTGCACAATGAAGCGTAGGATCTGTAGTGATGTGTGTCATGTTTGGGTTAAAATAAATATCGATGAATTATAATAAATATTTTTGTGTGTTTTTTGTGTTCCCCGGTAGTATATAGCACTGATTCTTGTGCACTTATGATCTTAATGTATCTCATTGATAGGGTAAGTAAAAAATATTTTGTTCGTTTTTTATGTAGAATTAGCTTACCCCAGAGGGATTATGACGAGGCCGAGGATGTAGCAAGTTTATCCATTAACTGCCTATTCACTAGATACGGTGTTCTTTGGAGTTCCATGATGATCTATGGTGTTCCATTGTGTTCCATGGTGTTCTAAGGTGTTCCATAGTATTCCATGTTGTTCCATTGTGTTATATTATGCACTGGGTTTGCGTAGTGCACTATGATCTTCATTTACCTCGTTGATAAGATTCGAACCCACTACATTAATTACTATCATCTCTTCAAAATCTTACACCAGAACATCCCAAAACTACCATGACTTCCGTTACTATACGGTTAATATTTATAACATATTAAGTTTTTCACAGCTACGCAAACTTACGAATGATACAAACTTGATGGTACAAGCTAAAAGTTACAGATATGCATGTATAAAGTACAACTCAGTAGTTTCACGGCATCGTGTGAAATGCACAATGTAGTGTGCTCGAGATTTATAGTGATGTGTTTGGGTAAGATATCGATAAAATAACATATCGACAATTAAATTGTTTAATTTTTTACTCACTTATAATCAATTGTGTGTTTACTCGTCAACCTTCTGAAAACACTGCAACTTATATTTTAAAATACTAAAAATCAAATTAATGGCATGTAGGACTAAGGAAATAAAAATATAAGGCTATTTCCTGTTCACTTAAAGACGAAAGAAAACGGAGATGTGTCGCTCAGATTTACAAGGTTTTCAACATTAATTCGACGGTTCAATAAACTGGATCCTCGAAATGGAACTTGAACTATTTTGGATGGATTCTCCAAAAGTGAAGCACGTGTAAGTTTTGTGAGTAATGGTAGGTTTAAAGGATGACTTATATGACTTTATAGATAGGATTATATGACTTTATAGGTCCTGCCAGACCAGTTATTGAATGGTCGATAGTGTATTTTGTATTCAATATTTCACAGTGAAGTATGTATGTTTCGAAAGAAAAAAAAAAATTCGACAAAAAATAATAGAAATATTTCCACTGTAGTTTTTTGATAAAAATTTGTTTTCTTTATATTTGTATCTAATATTATAAAAAAATTATATCGATAGAAATATTTGCATCACTAAAGGAAGCCCGACGTTAATCGTCTCGTTATAATTATAGGTTATCGTCGCGCATGATTTCACAGGCTTCTTACCTCTTTTCTTTCACGTTCCCCATCGTGATAATTAGTTATCATCGACAGCCAACTATCCACCGTAAGCCTTACTGTTACAGTTCATTTTAGCACAAAACATCAGGGTGGCGTTTTCAATGACACTTGGATAGTGAAGAACTATTCATACAGCAAGCTTGATTTTTGCTCGTCAGTTTTTCGTTGCTTTTTTTGCAATTCCCTGACTTTCCTGAAAATTCTCGGTTCATTGGTAGAGCTGGTGTAATTGAACGAGCTCGATTGACGGGCCTGTTCAAGTTTTTGACGGATACCGTAACTTTTTGTCGATAAAATGTAATGTTCAGTTTAATTTTTTATAAATTTAAGGATAAACTATGTAAAATAATAATGTTTTTTTTTTACTTAAAACTTTTAAGCTAGTATTTGTTAGATAGAAAAGGAAATCAAGAATTGAAAAACTTACCTCTTAGTTTTTCAATCAGTAGCATTCTGAAACAAAAGAAAATCTTTTATTAGTTTAGTTTAAGGGGAAAAGTTTTGATTTAGTTTCCCTTTTATATAAAGACAAGGTATACTATCAGTTAAGGTAATAGAATGTAAATAGTTCATAATTCATGATACTTAAATAATGCCTACAGTTTTTTTGAAGTGAAATCTTTTTTAGCGGCGTTGTGTACTTTTTGAAGTGAAATACTTTTTGATGGGTAAAAAATGTTAAACTCGCGTCAGGTCACGTGACCCTGATCGAAAATTCGTAAGACGGAGGGAGAGTAGGAGAAGAAGTATCCCCCTCTCTTTCTACCGTGCGGCGAAAATGTATGCCTGCACCTGCTGTTTCGTTTACGCGGCGCAGGGCGCTTGCTTGCGCGAATGTTCGTGTGTGTTTATGGATGGAAGTTTCTGAGAGATAAACTTTTAAATGTAAAATAATTGTAATAGTTCTAAAGGGTAAAACTTTTAATGTAATATAAATTGTCATTTTTGTGTACGTTAGCGCAATAAATTAATATTGTATTTTATCACAAAAATGATACTATATTTATACTGATAATTAAAGCAATTCGTGCAAAATTATTCCCTAACCATTCCAAAATATCAATAATGCACAACGTTAATATTCAAGTTTTCACTTCTGCCGGCACTCCCGGAGTGCAACCAGTTGTTTTTTTTTAAATCAAATGATGACGCAAGTAGGCAGCAGATCCACATGATAATTTCTTTAGATATATACAGATATTAATAATATCATTAACAACAACTTTTGTTCTATGACTTTTTACAAAACATAAAACATTTACCAAAAACAAACTTTCAAGATTTCGTTGTTCTACCAAACATATTTTAATTCAGTATTAATTTGTACCTACCCGCCCGTACACAGTCACATTTTTTTAAGCGTAGATTTTATAACATTTAGAGCAAGTTCGATGAATTAAAATCTGATGAATTATCAAAAGTCATGGAACAAAAGTTGTATGTGTGTTGTTAGTAATATATTCCTGAGAGGTGGTTAATGTTTTACCAATAATCTGTATAGTAGATTTTTAATCAGTACAAAATGGAACGTATAAAATCCAAAAAATATAATATGTCAAAAGTTCTAGATGCAATACAGCCTTCAACAAAACCCTGAAGCCAACATCGAGCGACCCAATTCCGTTATAGTCTACCAAAATGCTACATTTCCTTTACAAAGCTGACCGTACCAATACCGGACAATTCCTACAGGCCATAATAGGTCCTGAACAAATTAATAAAAAGGTATTTAATATTTCAAATATTAATAAAGAAGGATGATGACATAAAAGATAGACATAATGAATGCATGAAATGGAACATGACAGAGTGAATGAAATAGGAAGATAAAAGTAGAAGGAGTGAATGAGAGAGAGAAAGGTGATAGGTTAACATAAGGAATTTAAATTGGAGAATTGTAAAATTTTCAAAAGGCAAAGACAAAGTAAAAAGACATGTACAATTAAAAAAATATTTAAAAACTTGATTTAAACAATACAGTGAACGAAGAGAACTCATTCGTCGTCATTCAGTGAGAACTTGTACCGAGGATAGGTTGACTTTTTTGTTGCAATTTATGGCCGAATTCGGTACTCCTGTGACATGAGGTTCTCTGTTAACATTAAGGTCAGTTCACACCGAGACGGGGCGCGACGCGGCGTGACGATGCTTGTAGAGGCCAATTGTTTCACAAACACGCTTTTCGCTGCGCAGCGCAGGCGCCGCGGAACGTACCCTGCACCAAATCTACTCTAAATATGGACCTTTTTGTGTGGTTAATAAAGTTATATTTGTATCGCTATCTTAAAAAGTGCCTCGTCGCGTCGTGTAATCTGAGATTACCTGAAATATTCTAGCCTGAGGTCCACAACATCATTGGCAGTTGATAAAAATGATTTCAGATACAGGTTTCCTTAAGATATTTTTGTAATACATTTAATACCTGAAAATAGCTAGCAAACGTAAATAAATCATAATAAAAGCTTCTACGAAAGTACTTTCAAAATTAATGAACACTTAAAACGTTAAGTGAGTGTTGGACACGCATTATCTCGGGTTCTGGGTAATGGAATTACTATGTAAAGATCTTTATTTATAACATGCTTTAGGTTAGTTGGGTTTTAGTATCCAAATTAAAACAAAGTGAAGATAAATAGTAAATGCAATGCTCAAGCATTTTTTTGCTCAAAGAGCATTTTGACTGGGAAAGACCATTTGGACCTTATACCTTATAGAAAACTGTTGTATTTTTACATAATTTATAGAAAAACGTAGTTTACAGTTACACAGCTTTATTTGAAGTACAATGAAAAATATGACATAGAACGATCAATACACATTTCAAAAAAGATAGTAGCCAGTATTTATTCCAACATACCCCCACTTAATGGCTACTTACCCCCACTTAATCTATACTAAGGCCTATGGCCCGTATACACCTATCATGGGCCACACGCCCTAAAGGCTTTGTTAATACATCAGCCGGCATTTCGACTGTAGGTACAAATCTTAATTCTACAGTTAAGTCAGAAACCTTTTCACGAACAAAGTGATAACGCGTATCTATATGTTTTGTTCGACTGTGGTGGATCGGATTTTTGGCCAACATTTGTGCACTTTGGCTGTCCGAGAATATAACAGTACTAGGAGATTTACCTGTCACTTCAGTTATGAATCTCTTCAAGAAACAAGCCTCTCTGGTAGCTGAAGATAAAGCCATATATTCAGCTTCGGCTGAAGATAACGCCACCGTAGGCTGCTTTCTTGATTCCCAAGAAATAGGACCGCCTGCCAGCTCAAAATAAAATCCTGTGTATGAGCGTCGACTTACTGGACAGTTTGCAAAGTCAGAGTCTGAGTAGCCACGCAGTGTGTCATCATTTGTCTTTCTGTAAGAAATACCAACATTCTTAGTAGCACCCAAATATTGAAGACAACGCTTTGCTGCGTTCCAATGAGTCTTATCGTAACACGAATTAAACTGACTCAAATAACTTACGGTAAATGCAATGTCAGGCCTAGTGTTTACAGCGAGAAACATGAGACATCCAATCAGTGCTTGATATGGATAATTACTAGACTCACCTGAACCAGGTTCTAGCTTCTTTTGTGAAAGAGGCGTTGAAACATGTTTGGACTTTTCCATTCCAAACTTCTTCAACAATGTCTCAATATAAGTCCCTTGGTGCATTTTAATACCGTTTTCGTTACTTATAATATTAATTCCCGTAAAGAAATTTATTTCTCCTAAATCTTTTGTTGAGAAATTTTCTTCAAACTGACTTTTGAAATTGTCAAATGACATTTTATTTTTATATAAAATGACAAGATCGTCAACATAGACTGCTAAAATCAAGGAGTCGTTATTCGAAATCCTTTTTATAAAAACACAAGATTCCGAAGGAGTTTGAATAAAACCTATTGCAGACAAAATTTCTTTTAACTTTGAATGCCAGGCCCTTGGAGCTTGTTTTAAACCATATAAGGATTTCTTTAATAAGCATACCTTATTTTCATATTTATGCTGAACAAATCCTTCAGGTTGTAGCATGTAGACTTCCTCTTCTAAGTCTCCATTTAAAAAGGCTGTGTCTACATCCATATGCCGAACCTTGTAGCCTTCATGCACTGCCAATGCTAACAAAGTTCGCAATGATGAGTTACGTACAACCGGAGAAAAGGTTTCGTAGTAATCTACACCTTCTACTTGTGCAAAACCTTTAGCTACTAGACGAGCTTTATATTTTACTACATTACCTTGAGCATCTCGTTTTAGTTTATATACCCATTTGCATGGTATACAGGGCTTATGACTTGGCTTGTCTACCAAGGTCCAAGTCTGCTTTTTAAGTAAAGCACTATACTCTTCTTTCATAGCAGTAATCCAGCTATTTTTGTCATCACTAGTGACGGCTTCACGATATGAAGTAGGTTCTTCATCATCAGCCATTTCTGTTTTCAGATTACGCATTCTATTTCTAAGTGGATATCTACAGCCACTTGTATTAGAATGTTGCTCTTCAATAGCGTTTGGTGTTTGCTCCTCTGGAACTTCCATTGCATCATGATCAACTGCATCACAGAAATCCTCAGCTTCATAATCTTGAGTATTATCGTCAGCAACAGGGGCATCAGCTGTGGCTTCAACCTCATCCTGCCTCTGAGAATATTCTTGATACGAATCAGTTGAGAGCAACAACGGTACAGTTTGGAAAGTTGCAACTTCCTCTACAGATGGACAAGTTACAATATTTTCCGTCACACCAACTCTGTTTTTCTTGAGATCTGTAAAACAATCTTCAAAGAATGTTACATCTCTTGCTTTTATCAGTCTTCTCGGATATAGAGCATCTCTAAAGAGATAGCTGTTTGGGTCTGGGTTGTACCCAACGAAAACATATTGATCAGCTTTAGCATCTAGCTTTTTCCTCTGACAAGAAGGTACATGGACTAGTGCTCGACAACCAAACACTCGTAAATGAGATAGATCAGGCTTATTCCCAGTCCATTTCTCCATTGGTGTTTGTGTTTTTAAAGCTACATGAGGACTCCTATTTTTCAAATAAACAGCGGCTTTAAAAGCATCTTGCCAATAAACCTTTGGCAATGAGCTTTCCGCGAGCATCGAGCGTGCTATCGCTACGATTGACCGGTTAGTCCGCTCTGCAACTCCATTCTGTTGAGGGCTATATGGAACGGTGGTCTGATGCTCGATACCTTTTGATTTCAAGTAATCCGTGAACCCTTTATTCACGTATTCAGTCCCATTGTCCGTCCTTAGTGTCTTGACTTTTGCTCCTGTTTGTGTTTCTACAAAAGACTGAAATTCACAAAACTTATTCATCACTTCTGTCTTTGATGAAATAAAATAGGGGAAGATTCTTCGTGAGAAATCATCTATAAATAGGACAACATATTTGTTTCCTTGGAAAGATGTTTCGGACATTGGTCCACACAGATCAGAATGCACAAGTTCCAATAAAGAAGTGGTTTTCTTATGCGGAATTGTTTTAAAAGGTCTCCTACTTTGCTTACCTTCAATGCACGCGACGCAAGGATTCTTATCAACCTCATCATAGCCCAGGCCAAGAGCTTGACCTTGTTTAAGCTTATTCATACCAAAACGACAAAGATGACCTAAACGTTTGTGCCATAGACGATATTGCGACGGTCTAAAATGCACAATGTTGGCTGATAAATCCTCTGGTGCTTTGACAGTACAATCCAAGGTGTACAATCCACCATTAATAGAACCATGTAAAACAATTTGACCTGTACAAGAAAAATCTGTATAAAAATTACAACCTTTTTTATCAAAAACTACAGTATAACCTTTATCTACTGCCTTTTTGACTGAAATGAGGTTTGAATTCAAATTTGGAACGACTGCAACATCAGTAACAGTACCTACAGTACCATCTTTAGTGCTAAACTTAAGTTCACCAACACCCGTACAGTCAATTTTTTCTCCATTTGCTACGGTTACTTTATCAGTATCATTCTGAAGTAATTTCACATTATGTAATAACTCCATACTTGAAGACATGTGATTTGTCGCTCCAGAATCAATAAACCAGTTCTCTTTCTGTTTATTCTTAACCGAATTTAAAGTTGTCGATAAGGTTAGAGCATTAGCACCTTTAGAACTAATTATCCTATTAGGACAGTCAGGCCGTTTATGTCCTGGTTCATGACATTCATAACAAACCACCTGTTTCTTGCTTTTATTTTTCTTAATATTCTTAGAATTTGAAACATTACCTTTCTGAATAGTTCTCAAAGCTGAAGTGCTCGGTTCATGCTCCATTCTCAAAGATTCATTGAGTAATTTACCTCTTACTAGCTCGCTTGTGACGCTGACATTTGAATTCTCCAATGCCATCACTAGGGGATCATAACGTGGTCCCAAACCACCTAAAAGAATCGCAGCGACACTTGCATCTTCAATTTCCTTCCCAATATCTGCGAGATCTTGAACAGTACAAAGTACAGCATTTGTATACTTCTCCATATTGTTTTCAAATGTATCTAAGCAATATCTATAGAGTTGTCTTTCTAAAGCAAGTCTTCTGCCTAAGCCCTTTTCTTCATAGGCTGCCAAGAGAGCATCCCAAGCTTCCTTAGCTGTCTTTGCTCTACGAACATACGTGATAGCTGAACCGTTCAAAGTAAGACAAATTTTTGATAAAGCTTTTAAATCATTTAAGTCTCTTACTGATTGAGGGGTAGGGTCTCCTTCTTTGTAACCTACGATCGCCTCCCAGAGAACTTCATGTACTAGATACATCCTCATCTTAAATTTCCACGACGCATATTCTTTCTTGCTCGAAAGCGTAAAATGTGGTAAAGATGAACTGCGGTGAGCGTGTCCAGCTCCATCGCCAGCTGCTTCCATCGTAATGTATTCACAAAATCTTTTCAATACATAAAACAAATACAGCCACCGACTTCAACAAAATTCTGATTTACCACTGTAAATACAAATTTTCCTTCGTGCTGATAACGATTTGTTGTATTTTTACATAATTTATAGAAAAACGTAGTTTACAGTTACACAGCTTTATTTGAAGTACAATGAAAAATATGACATAGAACGATCAATACACATTTCAAAAAAGATAGTAGCCAGTATTTATTCCAACAAAAACCGCAGCCAAATCATAATGTTGTGTTTCTGCATGTCAGTAAGGTTGCCAGAGCTCATTGGGGTGTGATGCGTGATTTTGTCTAATTAGTGTTTGATAAACTTGGTATCCTGAATATGGTGAGATGGTACTTCACAAAGGAAACAGCTTCTAAATCTATACAAAGCTCAAGTTCGACCTTGCATGGAGTACTGTTCTCATCTGTGAGATGGCTCAGCCAAATATCAACTTGCAACTTTGGACTCGTTAGATAGACGTATGTACGTGCATAAGTGCCTTACTAGGGCCTAAACTGAATAAATGACTTTTTGATTTTGATTTTGATCTTGATTTTGAAACGCGCTCGAAGGATAATCGACGATAGCGACCTAACGAGTAAGAAACTGCAAAACCTGGATCATCAGCATCAGGTTGCAAGTTTGACGGTATTCTACAGATTGTTCCACGGATAATGCGATAAAGAACTCCATAATCTTGTCCCCCGTCCCCGTTCTTCTATCGGACCACTAGGCGTCTGGAGGGTCTCCAACGCTTCGTCGTCGACATTCCGTCTTGCCGTACCAAGCGTTTCGCTTCCTCTTACTTTACACGCACGGCCAAGCTGTGGAATGCTCTCCCGGACAACGTGTTTCCAGACACTTATAACATGGGTATATTCAAGGCTAGAGTGAACAGGCATCTTATGGGTACGCGCGGTCTACCCTAGACTACATCTTCGCTTACCATCAGGCGGGATTGCGGTCAAGCGTAAACCCATTAAATATTTTAAAAAAAGATGGCGATAAGGAACAGTGTGATAACGGTGACGACATATGTAGGTACGTACACAGAGATGGTGTACAATTTGATACCAACTTTCAAAAACTTTGGTAGCTTTACACAAATATATCATAAAATAATACCACGCGATCTTGAACCCAATTAGTTATAATCCAAAAATAATAATATTAAAAAGTAACAAGTCACTTTGTAATAGATTTTGCCTCAAAATGTAGACTCAATATAAATCATGTTGTAATAATGTATGCGGATTACCAGGCTAATCCTAAAGGCCTGGAAGGCTAGACTGGATCTACTTATCTTGTAAACATTCTAAATTAGTGGCAAACCTTTTTATACTTATGTTAAGTGGTATGGTAATTTATGGTTTGAGCTGAATAAACGTTTCCTATTTTATTATTTTCAATGTATATAGGTACAGGGTGACTGGTAATTAGTAAACGATACTTAGACACATGACTGTACTCATGATAATAAATAACTTTCCCAAAGAAACAAATAGGGATAAATAACTAAATTAAATAAAAGCTGATGGTGTATTCTAGTGCTAAGTAAATTTAAAAATAATGTTTCTTTGGGTAAGTTGTTTGTTATCGTGAGAACAAACATGTGTCTAAGTATCGTTTACTAATTACTAGTCATCCTATATACACACCTTTCTTGAAGAACCCCATGCTGTACTCCCTATGGAAATATTAATACAACGATCGTGGAGCTCATTCCAAAAACTGTTCTTTTGAAACTACACAGTGGCCCAATTCATGTATCAACGGTGTCGTAGCGACATCAAATATTTAAATTGTGTTTTGAAATAAAAATTCTTAATGCCTCTTTATTTTGTAAATAAAAAAATGATTTGGAACCAATTGCCAATATAGTCAGATTATCCAAAAAAGAAAATATTTAAAAAGTGCCTTGCTGAGTTTCTTGCCTGTTCTTCTCAGTTGAAGGCCGACTTACGAACTGGTGGTAACTTCAGTAGCTTTGACCTTCATAACCCTACTAGGGCCTAAATTGAACAATTTTTTTTTGACTTTGAATGATTATTCCATAGGATCAATCGTTCATTTGACATTTACGTGAATACAAAACACAGTTTAATATTGATGTCGTTACGACACTGTGAATCACGGTGAATCGTGCAAAAGTGCGAGATCGTTTTGGTTCCAATGTGTGAGGACTAACACTGTCCATTTTTGAAATGGTCTTTTCATTAGGTAAAAGGCACGTACAATATGAGATTATAGTAAACAAGCGTGACAATAAAAATAACAGTTAAAAAAGCAAAAATAATCATCATCAAACCAATCCGACAACATGAGCCTTATGCGTTCTATGTTTTTCTTTAGCTAATAATAGCGTCAGCGACTGCCAAGCGATACGAACACCATGATTAATGTTCTATTTCTGTGGTATCAGGATTCGGTGGGCGTAGTGCAGGCAATGAAACAACGTAATACTATCGCTTCGGAAAAGTCCCGTATGAGGAGAAGAAGCGACGCAACAAACTCCTCACGGGCCCCGATAGGTTTCATCATCATTATCATCATCAGCCTATAATGTCCCACTGCTGAGCACAGGCCTCCTTTCACAAATGAAGGTGAAAGGGAATGGGCAATACTCCACCACGCGTGCCCACTGGGGATCGGTGGAGGTAGGCTAGTGATCAACCTACTGTTGGAATTTTTCAAGCCGCCTAGGAGGCATCCAACTAGCTTAACGACTATCACAATTAAGTGATAACCGGGACCAACGGCTTTACGTGCCTTCCGAAGCACGGAAACGCTCGATTTGAAATACCACTAGGCGGTCACCCATCCAGGTACCGACCACGACAGGCGTAGCTTAACTTTGCCGATCGATTAAGAACGGCTAATCATGCTACACCACGAGCGCTCGTAACGTATCTAATTAATATGAATTTAGAGTGTAATATGGGAGATGACTTGAAGTTAATTTAGTAACAAGTAATTTCTTTATTCAAAACACCTACCATCGATTAAGAACGGCTAATCAAGCTACACCACGAGCGCTTCCTACACCACGAGCGCTTCCTACACCACGAGCGCTTCACCGATAGGTTTACTGTTTTAATATTACAATTAATTAGATAATCACTTCACTTCACAATCTTAGTCTTAAATTATTATAAGTTACAGAACCGGGTAAAACAACGATCGCACCGAGCTGTGTGTAGCTCGAGAGCTTGTGATAAAACTAACTCTTACAAATACAAATACCCTCACTTTTATATGCTTTGCTATTTGCGTTATGGTCAGTGTTGCCACATCACTCAATCCTTCTACCATAATAATATGAACCAACCAAAATGAATAAATATCTAGTAAATATCTAACACTATACAAACAAATATTGGTATAACTTTAATACACATTAACTTCTTATTAACGTAAGGCAGTTAGATACATTCTTTTGGCAGGAAAACCTTTCCATCCAGAGTGATCATTCCAACAACCAAGTAATTTGCGGCAAATCTTTCGGAACCACCAAAATTGCACTCTTGGGCTATGGCTACAATGCATGTAAACACATCCAACCAGCGGTTACTTGTTTACGACCACTGGCATTAATTTGTTGGGCCACTCGCCCGGGCATAAATTGCGGTGTGTTTGAATGGCCTTAAGACGTGTTTGGGCGAAATTTAATTAGAAATTTTTGCGGGGACACAAAACCGCGGCTTTGTGTTAATGGATTATAGGGTAAATATCTCGGAAAAACCTATTAAGGCTTAAGCTGATTTCGGTAATTCTGTTTTATGTTTGTGACTGGATTTTTCGGTTATTTTAATGAAGTGCCTTTCTTTTTCGAGATGCGATCAGACTGCCGTCGAACGACGTAGTTTTTAATCGATTGAAATATTTTATAGAAACTTACTTTAACCGTCAAAAATATTTAAACCATTTAAACCATTTTAAACTGATCCCAAATTATAAACAGATATTGTACTATGGAAGCCAGATAACTGACATACTAAAAACTACTTTTAAATAGGTATATACCTACTTATTCACACCCAAACTCGTGGCGTGGCCGTTAACTCGTTGATGATATAAAAATGGCTGAATAATAAAACAGTGCTTTCATAAATCCTCGAATACGCCATCAAGATAGTAGTACAAACGTAATTTGGAATCTGAAAGGTACAAGACAATGACCTCTTTTATATTACAAAAAAATATTCAATAAAGACCTTTATTACACAATTGCGACTCAGCAATCGCTCGCCCCGTTACATCAGCTTAATATCAATTTTCTCCGTCGACGATCCGTTAAGAATTGCGGACAGTTGTCTTATTACATACTTTACTTGTACGGATTAGATACTCATTTCGAATGTAATTTATTTGATATTGAGTGAGTTTATTAGTTGTATTATCAAAATGCATAAACATTTTTATCTACTAATTAAAAAAATTAACACTATTACTTAGATTCAAAATTCAAAATCATTTATTCAAATAGACCTTCGCAGGCACTTATGAAAAGTCTGACTCTAATACCGGTTCGGAAGGTTGCATTTGCTGAGAAGAGCCGGCAATAAACTCAGCAATTACTCTTTTCAAAACAAGCTTAGATTCATTACATAATATTTACATTCTAATCGCACTGACAACAATTGCGTGCCCCGGCGCGGCGGCAACACTACAAAGTAGACTGAATCTATATTTAATAAGTAAATAAGATAAAAAAAAAAATAATAATAATAGAATAGAATGTCGTTTTGCATCTGTATAACTAAATTGGTTTTAAACCATGACAAATGACAATTCAGGACAATTTAATGACACCAAAAGTTTTTTTTTTATATATACAACTTAATCGGTAAACAAGCATACGGCCCGCCTGATGGTAAGCGGTTACCGTAGCCATATGGACGCTTGCAACACAAGAAGCATCGCTCACGCGTTACCGACCTTTCCCCCCTCCCATATGAGCTCTGGCGACCCTAGTCACGCGCAGGAACACAACTTTACACAATATAAATTTATTTGTCTGCGGTAGTCTGTAAGGTGGAGGTACTTCCCCAGTCGAGCTGCTCGCCGAGCGAATAAACGCTATGCTCTACCTCTCTCAAAAGTGATGGTAATGTAGATTTATTCAATTTGATTTAAATTCAACAAGTTTAAAATGCAAAGAACCAATCTGTCTGATTACATACAATTCTATGAGATATATTTTAGATAATAAACCAATCACGGGGCGAAATCTATCGTATTATATTCCATAGTTTAAAAGTTAATCTTTTCAGAATAAACAGTGAATCCTAACTAATATTATAAATGTGAAAGTAAGTTTGTTTGTTTGTTACGCCTTCACGCCACAACTACTCAACGGATCATCATGAAATTTGGCATACAGATAGCCTACGGTATGGAGAAGGGCACCGTGGTGGATAGCTAGTTTCATATAAATAATTCCACGACCACAATTGCAAGTTAAACAACCAACCTACTTACATTTATTTCCTTTATATTTTATTGTTATTATACTCAAGTACCCAATATGTTACCATGGCAACGTCGGACAGTATGGGTCACATAAAACATGGGCACTTATGGCAAGCTTTCAGAAACCAAGCCTTGTTGTGTTGTGTATGGAAAATATTAATGGACTGTTCTGGAAATCCTCTGCTATTAATGTGGACACGTTATATTGTCCTTGGATTCAATTCTTATTATGAAAATAATGTTTTTTTTTTATATACAAGATGAAAAGTCACGGTTTTTATTATATTTGAATGTTGGATTCTAATGTCCTTAATATAGAATGGAAAAGACTAAGACCAATGTAATTTTAGTGGCAGATTTTTAACCATTTCTAAAAACAAAAACTCAAATTCAATAGACCATAGAAAGGGAAGAGAAATTTCTATGTTTTCACCACTAAAGCGAGATTTAATTCTCATCAAAAACACGTAAAAATCGATTTTATTTGATATTTATTTAGGACAGACTAAGTACTAAAAACAAAAGTCAAACAAAGCTTTAAAAACGAAAACCATGTCGATCCCAAGCGGCTTGAATTGAAGCTGGAGCAAAAAGCTATACTAAAGATCACCAATAGCTTTTAAGTCCAAATAGGGTTGTTCTCACAAAGCGCTAATCGTCGAAAGCAATTGAGGGTTGTCCGAAAGAAATAAAATCCACATGTGAGTCGAAGCCATAATGAGGTTAATAGCCACTTTGTCGATTTTCCTTTCTAATGGTGCGGGAATGAGGACATAGTAGAGCGGCAAGCGATTTTATTACATAATATTAATAACGTTAGGATTTATTATTGAATAGTGTACAAAAAAACCTTAACGTAGGATTTGAACCATATTGAAGCAAGGATTCAAATGGTTTTATGATTTAATAATTGGACTGTTTTACAAAAACCTTAAACCGACTTCAAAGTACACTAAGAAGTAATCAAATCCTGATCTGATGACAATGGGACCAAACGGGAAGCGTACCCTTTCCAATAAAAAAAGAATTTTCCAAATCGGTTAATAAATGACGGAGTTACGAGGTAACAAACTTTGACTAATGATATATCAATATGACATATATATTTTCTAAGGTAACAAACATAAAAATAAAAAAATAAATAAAAACATTCGAATTGAGAACCTCCTCCTTTTTTTGAAGTCGGTTAAAAAATAGGTATTACGTTTTACTGATATTTTAGACTGTGGTGGAATGAGCTCCCCGCCGTGGTTTTCCCAATGGAGTACAGCATGGGGTTCTTCAAGAAGGGTGTAAAGAGGTTTCTTCAGGGTCGGCAACGCGCGAGTGATACACCTGGTGTTGCAAGCGTTCATAGGCTACGGTAACCGCTTACCATCAGGCGGGCCGTACGCTTGTTTGCCACTTTAGTGGTATAAAAAAGATTTAAAAAAATACCTGTGAAAATGTGCTATATAAATAGGTGTTAAACTTTTATATACCTTTTTTCTATAATAAAAACGGAAATAATCAATTTCATCGCTTCAATTCGTAGCAAACACTTAACCAATATCAGTGTGTTTGCTACAAATTAAAGCATTTCTACATACATCAAGCGACATAATCGCATAAGCGACAAATCCATTAAAACAGATAATAAAAAATAGACCTATAATACTGTTTACAATTAATTGTATTATTATTGGGGTTAAGATCAAAATTCTTTAACAACTTTACCCAAAAAGTTACCTAAGTGTGGGATTCAAACTCAAAATCTTTGACGCGGTGTCCTACTGTCAATTTATGATATAAACGCTTTAAAAAGTAATAATATACGTCTATAAAAACTTCACAAGTGGTTTTTTAAATAATCCATTTACCAGTCTCATCTATTTGTCAGTCTATTAACAAACTCAGTAAAATTTGTGAACTTCCAAGAAAATTACCCGCTGTATTTCCCGCTGTATTTCCCGCTATCGCTTATCACTAAGCTACGTAAAACCCGATGACAGCAACCGAATTAGGGATGCGCAAGATATTTCCACCTTGCAAATTAGACGTATTTTATTTCCATTCAAATACCTTTGTTGGCTGCCTTCATTACATCATTGACGAACCGAATAACGTGTTATTAGCATTATTGTACAGTAGTGCAGGGAACGCAACAGGAATAAAAAAAATTGCTAGTTTTTTTATTTTATTCTACTACTAGTTTTCCCTGAGGGATCTAAAGTTTTTGGATTAAAAGTATCCTATGTGTAATTCTAGTTTATGATCTACCTGTATGCTAAATTTCATCATGTTGCGCCGTTGAAACGTCAAGAAGTAACAAACAAACTCACTTTTACATTAATTATGTTAGTAGGTGAGCGCTGACAGTGTGTTTTTGGCACATGGATGTAATTGTGTTAGGCTGCTTTTCCACTAGAGATGTGCTATGCTACGTTGCTATGGATGCGTTTGATATCCACCAATCATATTCATTGGTGCACATAGCTTAGCACTGTTGGAAACGGATTCAACTAAGATATGCTTTTTATATGGAAGGATGCGTGCTGTGGATGCGTGCTATGGATGTGTGCTATGGATGCGAGCTATGGATGCATGCTATGGATGGTCGCGAGTGGTGTAGCTATGTGCAGAGCAGAGTACCTACAGTAGGCCCGCGTTTGTCGCTGAAAGTAGACATAGTATAGAAAGTAGAAGTAGTAGCGCCTCTCCCCACACCGCGCCAACCTCGCCCCTTCCCTACTACCGATACATCGCATAGCTCGAGCTGCGCATATTCCTCGCGCAGCTACTTTGCTGCGGCGCATCTTCATACCACATCTCACTCGCACCGCTACATAGCTTAGTATCAGTGGAAACGGTCACATAGTTTCACAGCTTAGCTATTACATCCTCGTAGCATAGCTGCATAGCACATCTCTGGTAGAAGAGCAGCCTTATACCCCTGGTGTTGCAAGCGTCTATAGGCTACGGTAATCACTTACCATCAGGCGAGCCGTGCTTATTTGCCACCTTAAGTGGTATAAAAACAAAGATAGTGAAAAATTTATGAGTCACGGAGTTTTGATAAAAATAAAGCATCATTCGATTTTTGAAATCCAATCCTAATCCTAACTAATATTATAAATGCGAAAGTGAGTTTGTTTGTTTGTTTGTTACGCCTTCACGCCTCAACTACTCAACGGATCATCATGAAATTGGGCATGCAGATAGCCTATGGTATGGAGAAGGACATAGGCTACTTTTTATCTTGGGAACGCGGGTGAAACCGCGGGCGACAGCTAGTTTCCTATAAATCTAACTAATGGTGCAACCACGCTACGCGAATCAAGCACGATCTGAGCACACCTGGAGCACGAATTCGCGTAGCATAGACGGACATGCGAGCCTCGAACGAGGGTTCGGCTCGCACTTGACTGCGCTTCTCCGATGGTCAGGGATTCGCATCACGCTCGTGTTGTAGGCTCACACTTGACATCACAAGCAACGAACGAATAGAGCATCGTTCGCGTAGCGTGGACGCACCATAAGGATGAAATCCTGGGAAATAACGAATGTGAAATGGCGAACCAGAAAATATAGTGCTCAGAAAGTATCAACTCTTTACGCCCGGATGAATTATTATGAATTACATATCGAATGGTGTAGGGATCATCCCTTGATAGTGATACTATTATATTTCACAGGCTTTACGTGTAAGACCTAATCTGTTCTCAGATATATTTGTGAGAATTGCGTCCCAAAAGATTATTTATTTATTTGCAAACAAAACCAATTTCTCTAAGCTTGTTTACCAATTTTTTGTAAAGGAAGGTTTTATTTATAAATTGGTATATTATTATTTAGGGTAACTTTCTTACTATTTACCTTGTAGCAACATATACCAGGAGTTGACGATAGCAATGTATAGATGGCACCACAATACAACGACAGAGCACCTACATCGCGCTATTGAAATTCCGAGTACCCGAGACGGTGGTAACGTTATGTGTCCAGCCCATAAGATATTTCATCCATTTAAAGATAATGTAAAACTTGAAAGGGATGTAGAATCAGCATCGTAACGCATAACATAAAAACATCACCATGTTTTTTTTTTACTTTTGCTGCTCTTATACTGTAACCATTACCCGACTTATCAAATGGCTATAGCTGTCTCCTGCGTTCCCGGGATAAAAAGTGTAGCTTCCTATTTTAGAATTTTTAGAATCTAACAGCTTCAGAGATTAGAGAATTTAACGAACAAACAATTCTTCAGCTTTATTATATTAGTATAGTATAGATTTATGTAGCGCTCGTGGTGTAGCATGATTAGCCGTTCTTAATCGATCGGCAAAGTTAAGCTACCACCGTCGTGGTCGGTACCATGGGTGACCGCCTAGTGGTATTTCAAATCGAACGTTTCCGTGCTTCGGAAGGAACGTAAATCCGTTGGTCCCGGTTATCACTTAATTGTGATAGTCGTTAAGCTAGTTGGATGCCTCCTAGGCGGCTTGAAAAATTCCAACAGTAGGTTGACCACTAGCCTACCTCCACCGATCCGCAGTGGGCATGCGTGGTGGAGTATTACCCATTCTCTTTCACCCTCATTTGTGAAAGGAGGCCTGTGCCCAGCAGTGGGACATTATAGGCTGATGATGATGATGATGATGATAGATTTATGGCGTAAATATCATGAGAAAACCATAACACGGTGCTCAACCTCATGTTTAAAATCTATTAGGCACCTACCGGGTATACTTGCTCAGCTGCAATTATCAGCAAATTTTGAGTGTGCTTAACACCTTCGGCCAAATCATCACATACCATAGTGAGATTAGCCATCATAATGTTTACGGAAATATTCTATTTCTTTACAAGTCCCAACATTTTCTGCACGTGAGTCAGACGCCAGAAACATTTTATTGGAGTGCTTTTATAACTGCTGGCCGTAATAAATATACGGAAACTTTATTTCCAAGTATAAAGTGGCCACTTTGTAGTTTTGTTATTAGTTTTTATTACCTACTTGCTAATGCGAGGTATGTGTTGTAATGTTTCTTTATTGTTTTACTATATCAGAAACTCACTCTGCCATCAGTACACCTGATGGCAAAGTGTCAACTCGATCGGATGAACGATGCGCGAAGCATAGAATACGATCAAACGAAACCACAAACATTTTTTAAACAAGATAGAAATAGAGATAGATGGATTGTGTGAAAGATGATATGGGTAAGAAAGGAGTGGATGCTGGTATGACGGATAGAAGAGACGAATGGAAGAAGCGTACTTATTGCGCCGACCACAAATGATTTGGATCAGAACAGGCAGAAGATAACAAATGTGTGACAAAATTGTATTTGATAAGAATTTGAAAACGTGTGGGATTTGAGAGTAAGTCAGATGAAACTATCAGAAAAATAACAATGTGTAGTGTATAGAAATTCTTGGAGCACCAATCGCGCGGCATTCTCGATTCGCTCCAGCGCGGAAAAGAAAAAAAAAATGTCTGAAATCTCAAGCTTGTTAAAGTATTTGAACCTACGACCTTAGACTCGGTATTCGACGTCACTTCCACTGAGTTATCATATATATGTTACCGGCCATGGATAAACTAGTTCAGCCTAGGCTAAACTAGATTCTCCTACCGGGCTTAGGATGTACTAGTTTGGCCTAGTCTATACCGGTTTATCCTATCGCGTATAGGAAGAATTAGTTTGGCCTAGGCCAAACTAGTTTATCCTAAAATCGGGTTTGGCCGGTAACATATATACCAAATACAAAAAAATACAATCACGTAAAACTGTGTGCCGTAACTTTTAAGTTTTAACTTAAATTATGTACGTTCATAATTCACAACAATAAACGCCTAAAAATGAAAACAGAAACTCAGGCTATTATGGGTGTAACATTTCAGAAATGTTTTGTATAATTCTCACTCTGCAAATTTCACATGCAGAACGCTGCAGTATATCACAACTTATAAGCTGAGCGACTAATATTTTACTTCTGTGGAGTTCGTACTTTGAACCATGCAAGGGAGAAGCGGTTTAGTCAGTTAAATCTATAGATGTTTCATACATACACAATGTTTTAGAAGGAGATAGAAGTATACTAAATATAAACGCTGGCAGTTTGTTGAGTAAATGTATTTTCGATGAAAATTATCACATAGAGAGTGCATCCTTTGGAATTGCAAGTAGGATGCCTTTTAAGGATCCTGTGGAACGCAGAACTAATAAGTTATCTCGTTGGTGAAAACCACAGATATACATCTAAATAGATGACGCGAGTGTATGTTCTTCGCGTGTCAAAATCTGTGCAAAAAGGGAGAACAATGTTCTTATATTGAAACTGATTCGCGCGGACAGGAAACTCGCAGAAGGCTGCTTGTCCACCAGAGATGTGTAGCGAGAGAGGGGAGCTTCATTTTCACGTTAAAAATCAAATGCCAACCTAACTAAATCAGTCTTGTGACATTATGGTAGGTACAAAAAAAGTTACACGTTTGGTTTTCATACGTATGGAGGGACTTGCGTTATCTATTTAGATTTATGTCTGTGGTGAAAACCATGCCAGAAAAATAATGGTGAAAAATACGGAGATCGACATAAGATAATACCGAAGATGATTGGGATAGATTGCGAGAAGTAAAACCATATATGGAATGAATGAAAGTGTCGTGAAGAGAGGGTGGATCCAGAGTGGATCAGATAAATATAGACGCCCTTTACCAGCATTAGGTCGTAGACCAATTTTTCCGAGATGTAGAGATTAGATGTTTATACACAATTTTGCCATTCCGCTGTATCTACGATTCCCTATTTGCATTTTGTAAAACACTTCCTTGTGGCTATGCGTTTTAAGTATGCTTGCATCTACCAAGCTGTCAGCTTGTCCTTTTGTAATAAATATAGATCAAACAAGCATACTGGAACCAGTCGGTATTGCGCGGGGCGATGGCAAGAGACCGGATGGTATGTCTTTGATCCCTTGGAGTGTCGGCAAGTCGCTGGTGTGGGATGCCACATGTGTCGATACACTCGCGCCATCTCACTTACCGGCGACTTGTAAAGCTGTAGGGGCAGCTGCTGCCAGGGCGGAAAATTCAAAAAATACGCATCGATTGGACCCAATTATATTTTTATGCCTTTTGCGGTCGAGACCATGGGACCGTGGGGATCCGAAGCTCGCCGTTTTGCTCGCTTGTCATCAAAATTGATCGAGACCTCCGGAGACCAGCGGGCGAGGAGCTTTTTCCGCCAACGCGTCAGATTTGTTATCCAAAGAAGAAACGCTGCCAACCTTCTGGGAACCTTGCCGTTAATCGGAAGCAGCGGCACACTTGAGGAAATTTTCTATTTATAGATTGTATTTCCTACATATTTGTTGTAAATGATCAAACTTGGATAAATTGAAGATACATAAATGATTCATGTATTGCTTTGTGTGAACACTTTTTGAACACAGCAGATCATCATATATTCATAGATGTACGGATTTTTATTATTGTGAAATAGTTTAAGGTTAATTACAAAATAAACAGCATTCATCGCTGTTTATTCTCAATTTGTGCCAGGCCCCAAGGCATGTAAATTTCCGAGCACCCCGTTAGACTTACCTACGGTTTTTATGAATTATGTTTGAATTTTAGCATCGGTGAGTGTATGGTAATCGGGGGTTTTGGCCGTTTAATTAATTGTACGGTGCACTCGCTTTGTATTCCCTGAACGGTTTTTAAATGCCTGGCAGTTTGAAGTTAATTTATATACAGGAAAAGATGTTATCGTCGCTCATTTATAGCTCCAAACAATGGCTATAGATATAGTTCTAAGAAATTAGGAAAAATAGACGCTGAATTATCACAATTATGATAGAAAATTTAGTATACTTCGTCAAGGACCTATTGGTTATTTCCAGCTGCGGCACTTGAGGACCGATTCCTTCAACACCACCATCTATTGAACACGTCTTATTCTTTCACTGGTATCGAAGTTTTTTTTATACTAGGCCCACCTGGTGGTAAGCGGTTCCCGTAGCCTATGGACGCTTGCAACACCAGAGGTATCACGCGCGCGTTGCCAACCCTGCAGAAATCTCTTCACACCCCTTTTGAAGAACCCCATGCTGTACTCCATTGGAAAAACCACGGCGGGGAGCTCATTCCACAGTCTGAGCGTCCGCGGTAGGAAGCACCTTTTATTACACAGTCAGATTAGAGTTCCTATTCCTATATCATTATCATTACAAGACAAGACACCGGGAGAATTTCCACCCATACGTTGTCGACATCCCGCGTACCCCGACATAACGCTTCGCTTCATCGTTTCTTATACGAACAGCAAAGGAGTGGAACTCTCTTCCGGAGTCTGTGTTTCCCGACACCTAGATGTATTCAAGGCTGAATAGGCTTATTCTGGGTAAGCGTGCTACATCCTCGGCCTCGTCATAACTCCTCATGGGGTCAGTTGAAGGTAAAACGCAAGCCCATTTAACATTAAAAAAAATACATATTTATAAAATAAAGTCTCCCGCCACGTCTGTCTATCTGTCTGACCGCGGTAAACGGTAAAACGTTTTGTGTAAATTGGCTGAAATATAACGATTATTGTTGAAGATGTCAGAAAAATCATAAATCTACTCTGCTACCCATGAGCAGCCGTGACAGTCGTACATACTTTATAGTGCAAAGCCACTTTGAAATCAATATACTTTTTGTTTAATTTGAGAGCTGTAGATTTTGTTATTAAATTAAATAAACTTAATTTAATTTATCACGACGAACTCAAGTACTTATAAGATTATGAAAATATATATTATCAGCAAAACAGTCGTCAAAATTCCGGGAACACATTTTATAATTTATTCGGACCACAATATTTAGGACACAAAGAGCAACACGTCGGCCCACGTCACGGCATGGATTACAAAAGGTAATAGCTATTTTATTGAGGGCCGTGTGGGACCGAAAGGTCCTTTGTTGTACAAGCAAAGGATGTGGGTCTCGACCACAGATATAGAATTCGAGTAACGCATAAAAGGAACCACTGAATTACGGATTTACCACTACTTTTAAAGAAAGAATCCAAGACGAAAGAAGCTCTGCCAATTCAATTAGGTTGTGGATTATGCTGGTCATAGGTATTCTTTTTCGTAGGGGGAAACTTGTTTTCCAGTAGTGTAGACGTATTATCAGCTATCATGTGGAACTCATTTATTACTCAGAAACTATTCATCGCAATTCTAATTATCTTGGATTGTTGGTAGAATCCAGCTCTAATGCCGCATATAGACACAAATTGGCCTTGTGTAGACAAGCGCCAACGTGTAGATTGGCTTTTTTTGCCATTACTCATTGTTGGTCGCCTAGCTGGCCGAGTGAAAGCGACACCAACGTGAGTCAATATCCATTTGTGGTGTATTCTCGCCTCGACTCGTCTTACTTTGGACTTCGTAGCAGTGTTGCTTTTTCTGCAAAATTCAAAGGCCTGCACTTTGCCAATCGTATTCATGCCTTGTTATTGGCATTTGTCTTCATTTTGCTGGTGTTGGTTGAGGCTTGGCCACCCTTGTATTGGCGAGTTAAGGGACCCATTGTAGCATTAGACATGCGTCTATAAAATGAAGGTAAATCCGGCGCCATTGCCACGCTTGATATGATCCGTTGCTTACAAATACATGTAACCGTATGCGCCGAAAAATCATATAAAATCTATCCTAAGTAAAATAAACAAACTCGCTTTCCAAATAATATCGCGAACTCTATATCTGTGGTATAGACTATGGACCACATGTTTTGGTCTAGTCCTTGAGAATAACAGCTGCTTTTATTTATTTACCCACGCCTGGTTGTAGGTTTGTGTATTAGGTAGTCTATTTATTACGGTTCTACATTCAAATATATGTCCAATCTTGTTTGTGGAAACTTTATTTCACATTATAATAATAACATGATCAAAATTGTTTACGTCTTTTTAACCGACTTCAAGAAAAGGAGGAGGTTCTCAATTCGGATGTTTATATATTTTTTTTTTTATGTATGTTCGGGCATAACTCCGTCATATATAGACGGATTTGCAAAATTCTTTTTTTGTTCGAAAGGGGTATATTCCGAAATGGTCCCATATAAATTTCATATAGATCTGATGATGAGTTTCGGAGATAGACAACGGAACACTTAAAAAAATTACAGTAAATCAGCCGCGATTGCTGCTATCGCATAAATATGCATTGTTTACGCAATCACAGAACAAAACATCAAGCCTGTACACTCGAAAGGGTTACGCAGATGTATTCAGTATATAATGAAACTAAAAATTCAGAAATAATTAACTTTTTAACAAAAAAAATAAACCGCCTTCAAAGTACACTAAAAAGTATAAAATAACTCTTATCTGACACTGTTTTGTAGTCAGCGAAATATTTTCTATAGAACAACACGTCATGCGATTTCGCTCACTTCAAAACAGTGTCAGATAAGAGTTATTTTATACTTTTTAGTGTACTTTGAAGGCGGTTTAATTTTTTGTTAAAAAGTTAATTATATGTTACATGATTGTTTTTAACCGACTTGAGACGGGAGTTGGGCTGCGATTATTCCATACAAATGTATTCCCCTGTTTTCTTCCTCAATAATGCCTCTAGAGTCATGTTTATTTTTTCATTTAATCAAGTTCTGCTTTGGATACGTCCCTGTTACTTCCTTTTTTAACCGACTTCAAAAAAAGGAGGAGGTTCTCAATTCGAATGTATTTTTTTTTTTTTTTTTTTTTTATTAACCGACTTCAAAAAAAGGAGGAGGTTCTCAATTCGAATGTATTTTTTTTTTTTTTTTTTTTATGTTTGTTACCTCATAACTCCTTCATTTATTAACCGATTTGGAAAATTATTTTTTTATTTGAAAGGGTACGCTTCCCGTTTGGTCCCATTGCTATCAGATCAGGATTTGATTACTGCTTAGTGTACTTTGAAGTCGGTTTAAGGTTTTTGTAAAACAGTCCAATTATTTCAGCAACTAATTATTAAAGAAATTATGCCCCTCCAAAAATTACAATAAATGCCCTATTTTTCCGCCGTGATTAAAAGTGTAGTACTGTAGACAAATTCGAAAAGATTTTAACATAAAAGAAAGTAACCTAAATAACCCCTTGTGAATAAATCTGTCTGAGCTGCAGATGTCCCTATCGCACATAGCGCATAGCATAGCGGCATAGCGCGACGGCAAATACCTATTTTTCAAATTCTTCGCAGCTAGGAACACCTCTTAAAAAGAGGAGCCTTTCAATTTTGAAGGATAACATCCGCAATGAGGTCATGCAGCAAAGACAAAGCATTTGAAAAGCGTAGCTTAGGTGGATTTTCCATGTTAGCCCTACAACCCTATATAGAAGGGAACCGCCATACAGGTTCAGCTGCCCACAAAGTGCCCTACTATCGTGCTACTTTCGACGATATTGACGTGACGTGTTCCACAAAAATCCTAATGCAAAAATATACACGATTTTCCTGCTTATCCAATTTTCGTAGCCGATAGACAAATATGTATTATCCTTCCGTCGGAAAATCTAAAAACAAACGGTCCAAATCGAGAAACTTTTCGTTTCAAAGATCAATCTCTATCATACGTTCTTACCACAAAAATACTGTGTAAATATAAAAAGCTATTTCCATAGCAAATACCTATCTAGAAGAAACTTTACTAGGGACGTGAAGTAGCTATGTTATTATGTATGCGTAAAAAAAGTTGGAGCTCGGAATCATGAATAAATATGAAGGCTCATACACATTAAAGTGTAACATATTTGTTACGACTGGACTGAAATTATGGTTGTGTACTTTTTACATTTCTGAAGAGCATCTGTCTGTAGCATTAAAATGATTTTAGATCGGCAATGGATGGTAATTTTTTTAACACGTTCTCTGCCAACGCGGTCAGTGCTGACCGACAGCGAAGTTTCCCTTTAGGCCTATTAAAAATCATAAATCTGTTTAAAATTTACTAAATTGTTTTTTTGCTTATATGCCTTTATCTTTTACTGAAATGTTAATATGAGATTTACTCGTAGTTTGACAGCACTGCCCAACGGCCTGTAAGAACGAAATGAAAACCCTCGTAAAATGCGGTCTTCACTGACTGACGCGGCTTGAACTGAAAGTCTATATGTCAACCATCACTGACCGACACGGCCTGAACAGGAAAGCGTTTTTTTTCTCGGCATAGAACGTGTTAAATAAGGAGTTTTATAGTAGTGTCGTAGATCTAAATGTCTTCAAGACCAGAGTGACTATACATTGTCTGGCGTGCTAATTGCTACATCCTCGAACTCGTCATAACTTCTTCTAGGGTCAATCGACAGCCTAACGTAAGCTCATTTAACATTAAAACGGGCCAAGTGCGAGTCGGACTCACACACCATTAACTAACTCAACTTTGCTATGAAAAAAAAACACAAAAAAATCGCAACAAGCACTGCAATGTGTTCGAACCTCAAGGGCGGACAGTTTAATGGAATTACAGTCGTTGTTCGGGCACAAAATACAACGGCATTATGTTATGGTAATGTAATCTGGTAGGCGCCCGCAAGCTCGCTGAGATGTGTGACGGACGTTTGTTATGAACGACTTAGCTCAGCTCAGTTTCACCTAAATATTTTTGTGACTGGAAATTTTATTTTAAAATTAAAAACTTCTAAAAGTGTCAAAGGTTTGCTGTGGTTATCACCTATACGTTGAAAATCTTTCAGGTACTAGCCTTATTGCCCCCCCCGGGGCGTTTGGAACTTAATCATTAGCAATAGGTAGCCGCTCGCTCACTTTCGCGCGTCTACAGCAGATTTACGTATATTCGCGACGAATATCCCTACAATTTATCAAATAATTTAAACCTGGTATAATTTTAGAGCTGGAAACACTTTATTGACGTGACGTGGCACTCACACACTTTCGAGAATATCGCCATCCCTTTTCCTCTAACGCTATTCCATAAGGCTCTCCCACCCTACTCCGCCCCCCCAGATCTCTTGACCCTGGAGATTTTTGCCTGAAAGAAATACTGCTTTTGAGAACATAATTGCCTTAGAATGTGTTATTGTGCACTTACCACCATCAACCACATCATACCACCTTTTACCACAACATATCACCATCGACCGTATCATACCACTTTCAGTCAAAGTTGTCTTAGAAGGCGTTATTGTGCACTTACCAACATCGACCATATCATACCACCTTTTACCACAACATATCACCATCGACCATATCATACCACCTTCAGTCAAAGTTGCCTTAGAATGTGTTATTGTGCACTTACCAACATCGACCATATCATACCACCTTTTACCACAACATATCACCATCGACCATATCAAACCACCTTTTATTACAACATATCACCATCGACCATATCATACCACCTTTTACCACAACATAACACCATCGACCATATCATACCACTTTCAGTCAAAGTTGTCTTAGAAAGCGTTATTGTGCACTTACCAACATCGACAACCAACAGTAGTACATTACAGTATAAATATAAAACAATGAATACAAAAGAGTGATAAATGTACTACCCACTACGCTATCCACAGATTACTGTAATTTCTTTACAATTCTGCTACATTATGTTACATGTGACATACAAATTAGATTAAAAAAAGGTGGTTAGCAATAAAGTGCGAGAAAAAAATATCAGTAAAACATAACTTATGCAATTAAGGGCGAGAAACCTCAAAGAGCCTTTGCCTCGGAATGTTGGTAATTTGAATTTTAAAACTAAAATCATGCCACCTTTGACTACATCATACCACTTCAGTCAAATTACTTACGATAGCGTAATTATGGTCAATAGGTACATGTATTAAACAAGAGTTGAATATTAATCCAAGTTTCCAGGGCATAAATTAAAAAAGAAGGTAGTAAAAGTTTTGACAAACAATACTAATATTTGGACTATCGAGGGAGCAAATTATACCCAACTTCAAGCTTCAAACACCAAGTTATGCTATCGGTTGCATATTAAGTAGGTAGCTAGCTACCTCGATATCTGACTGAATGAATAATTATGTAAATAAGTACCCAATGGTCGTAATATACTAGCTATCCACCCGCGGTTTCACCCATGATCCCCTATTTAAATCCTTGGGAAGACTTTTAAAAAAATCCTAGGCATCCAACACAGAGCACTGAAAAAAACTTTGCCCCGTCCATAGAGCTATTATTACTACGTAAAGAGAAGACGCCACACATCACAACTATGGTCCATTCGGCCACACTTGTTGTTGTAGAACGATGAACGAAACGCGTAAGCGCCGTGAAAATCACGTTGTTTGCGAGAAAAATACTCCTAAAAGCATTCTGATAGCGCTACGTTGTTTCTACTGTCTTATTAGGCCCAGTTTCAATAATTTACGGACCGGTATAGGTTAAGATTTATTTAAATTAAGACTCTTATATCTTTACTAATAATGAAGCAAAGACCTCAAAGCTTTGCATAGCAGACCCTTCCATATGGAAGTAGCTATCACGGGTAAAATTAGCTTACGAAATGATCTATATGCCCAATTTGGCAATAAAAAAACCTACCATTGGTAAGCAAAACGATTCGTTTTTGTTTATTGAAACCGGGCATTAGACGACTAATTATTGTTTCACGATAAAGAGAACTTTAGTTGACTCTAACAAAATGGGACATAACCTTTGCTTATGATAGCTTCTCTATACACAGTAATAATAGCTCAATGCCCCCCTATAAACGCGTTGCTCAACAGATCTCATAATTATTAAAGCGTGTCAGTTGGCGCCACCGTTTTATCAATAGATGGCATATATGTATTTTCTTATCATTCAGTACTGTTGACACATAGTGCTGTGGTATAGAGCCGATATTTGACTGACGGCCGCAGGCACTATTATGCGATATTTACAATTCAACGGACACGTATAGTCATTATTTTTGTATGTATAAAGGCGCGCTTAAAACTTGAAATTTTGTACCTAGTGGTACAAAATTTCAGTCAAATTACTTACGATAGCGTAATTATGGTCAATAGGTACATGTATTAAACAAGAGTTGAATATTAATCCAAGTTTCCAGGGCATAAATTAAAAAAGAAGGTAGTAAAAGTTTTGACAAACAATACTAATATTTGGACTATCGAGGGAGCAAATTATACCCAACTTCAAGCTTCAAACACCAAGTTATGCTATCGGTTGCATATTAAGTAGGTAGCTAGCTACCTCGATATCTGACTGAATGAATAATTATGTAAATAAGTACCCAATGGTCGTAATATACTAGCTATCCACCCGCGGTTTCACCCATGATCCCCTATTTAAATCCTTGGGAAGACTTTTAAAAAAATCCTAGGCATCCAACACAGAGCACTGAAAAAAACTTTGCCCCGTCCATAGAGCTATTATTACTACGTAAAGAGAAGACGCCACACATCACAACTATGGTCCATTCGGCCACACTTGTTGTTGTAGAACGATGAACGAAACGCGTAAGCGCCGTGAAAATCACGTTGTTTGCGAGAAAAATACTCCTAAAAGCATTCTGATAGCGCTACGTTGTTTCTACTGTCTTATTAGGCCCAGTTTCAATAATTTACGGACCGGTATAGGTTAAGATTTATTTAAATTAAGACTCTTATATCTTTACTAATAATGAAGCAAAGACCTCAAAGCTTTGCATAGCAGACCCTTCCATATGGAAGTAGCTATCACGGGTAAAATTAGCTTACGAAATGATCTATATGCCCAATTTGGCAATAAAAAAACCTACCATTGGTAAGCAAAACGATTCGTTTTTGTTTATTGAAACCGGGCATTAGACGACTAATTATTGTTTCACGATAAAGAGAACTTTAGTTGACTCTAACAAAATGGGACATAACCTTTGCTTATGATAGCTTCTCTATACACAGTAATAATAGCTCAATGCCCCCCTATAAACGCGTTGCTCAACAGATCTCATAATTATTAAAGCGTGTCAGTTGGCGCCACCGTTTTATCAATAGATGGCATATATGTATTTTCTTATCATTCAGTACTGTTGACACATAGTGCTGTGGTATAGAGCCGATATTTGACTGACGGCCGCAGGCACTATTATGCGATATTTACAATTCAACGGACACGTATAGTCATTATTTTTGTATGTATAAAGGCGCGCTTAAAACTTGAAATTTTGTACCTAGTGGTACAAAATTTCAAGTTAGTCATAGTTGTGATGTGTGGCGTCTTCTCTTTACATAGTAATAATAGCTCAATGGACGGGGCAAAGTTTTTTTCAGTGCTCTATGTTGGATGCCTAGGATTTTTTGAAAAGTCTTCCCAAGGATTTAATTAGGGCATCATGGGTGAAACCGCGGGCGGATAGCTAGTATATTAAACTTGAAATTTAAGATCCTGTGTTTTTATGGCAGGCAATCAAAAAAAAAAATATAATTGAGTCAAATCGATGCATATTTTTGAATTTTGAATTTTCCGTGAAAAATAGAAAATTAGAAACACTATGTTTTATCAAAATGATGTAACAACCAAGAGACATCATCCAACAGCAAGTCAAATAGGGTGACAATAATGCCGCACTCAATGGGAATGTCAGAGGAACAGTTTGAAAACGGTCGGAAATGATGGAATAGATCGTGACAGACAATTGTAAACACAAACCTATTAAGGTATACAGGTGGAAACCGAGACATGATAGATGACAACCTAAAACAGCAATTCGTGTATCTAGTTTAATTTTAAAGTGAACCAACGTACTAATCGATGTTTCTAATTTATTCATCAAAAAGGTTCAAAGGACTGAAATACAATTAAGGATGGTTCAGATTTACCTAAATCTTTTCAAGCCTGTATGACCAGACAAACCTATTCTCAGCAGCAGGCAGAATTAGACCAATTACAATTATATAAAAAAATGACAAAATGCTCTATTACACTAAATGCTCCTTTACTGAGATGCTTGAGAATTTTAGTTTCATCCCTCAACTAACGCAAAAGTATTTAGTAGAACTAGATCCAAAAACAAGCGACAACTTGAGTAAACCATTTTACTGGATCACTTAATTGACACTGTAAAAGTTTGATGGACCGCTGCAAAAGTTTGAGTGATAGAGCAGGTGTTTCTTGTTGTCAGAAACTCAGATGCCAAGATCCAATTTGAGTCGCTGAATGTGGGTACGTATTTTATACAAAGGCAGTAAAGAAGCATGCGGACCGCCTGATGGTAAGCGATAACTGTAGAATATCGAACAAAGAGGCGCAATGACGGTCATTTTGTTTGAAATTCATTCCGCTATCTCTCCACCATCGACAATGCACTCTGATTGGCTATAGACGCTTTAATCACTCGCGTTTTGCTGACCCTTCAAAAAACCTGTTCAGAGCCAAAAGGGGTCTGAGGATGGTTTAACAACACACAACCAGCACAGCGCTTTGGCGACCTTTTTCACAGCAGAAACACAACACCACATTAAAGTAATGTTATTTGGCTGTGATCTTGAAAGTGGAGGAACTTCCCCAGTCGGGCTCCCTCTCGACGTCAGTATTATTCAATTTTCAATTATCACCCAACATTAAACATTGTTATAATTAATAACAGTACAATTAACAGTTAACAATACGGAATTCAATTGCGAAATTTCCATTTCATTTTCCATCGATAACCTAATATCCCAGTAACCCGACGGACAATTGACAATGTGGGCCCCAAGGGGCTTGGAGCCAGGGTTGCTCGCTGGCGCTATCGCGACAACGCTACGTAATGAATAAAAGATTTGGAATCGTGATGTATAAAGTGTCCTTACCTTATAGCCGTCACAAATACGTGTCGTACGTTATGAGTGGTGTACGGATGAGAATTTAGATGAGCATGTTTGGATTAATTAAGTTAGCGCATGAGACTTTCCACAGTATTTGCCTCTCGTTCACTCAATATTTTATGAACGAGACGATAATACTGTCCTAGAGGTAAGATAGAGTGGGACACCAATGGTTTAAGATCTAATAATCTGATAACGACGCCATTATTGACAATAGGGATGATTGCTGGGTAAATAAGTAATAATTCTAATTAGACCGCAAGTTAGATTATCAAAAAAAATTGGACACTTATTTTTGCTTTACCAAATCATAAAAAAACGCGTCAAAGTCAAAGTTCGGGAGCTCGCGACATCACTTTAAAAAAAAATTACCATAACGTAACATCACGCGGAACTTCAACACACGATATCTTTATATTTTATTGTTTTTTTTTATACCATTAAGGTGGCAAACAAGCATTTTTTGATTATATAAATGAAGGACTTAATAGAATATTTCAGTCACCTAGCCTATTGACTAATTGATCAGTCAACTAATGACATTGCTGAAGGTAACCTTAAAACTTAGAAGGCAAGGGCAGCTGCACAAATACAAAGGTAGGTAGTACCGGTACGAATATATGCCAACAGATTCTAACTCATTGTCGATTTCAAGCTCACTTCGACGTCACTATCAAACCCTTAAAAGGAAAGGATGGCTGCATGAAATTTGAAAAATAGGTATTTAACAAATCTATTGCTGTCGCGCTGTTGCTGGGATATAAATATATGAGGGACGATAGAGACAACTGCAGCTTGGATCGATTAATTTAAAATAGACGAAATCGCTATTTCGTAATCCCCAGTTTCCTCCTCCAATACTGGATCGTTTTTTTTTATTTTTTCAAGAATATAATAAGGAGGGCTTTGGCTATGTCTGTCGGTTTTCCTTTTGTTTTTTATATTCGTCAAATTTGTTTGACGACCGACAGACATAGCCGTTAAGGACGTTAAGGGCAGTAAAAATGGTCAGTTTTTGTCATTATAGAAGGCTCGTAATTCTTATAATAATTAATTTATGGAGAAAAACACAACCGAGAGACATATAGTGGTACCTACAGATTGCATGGTAAAATAATCATAGCTCTAGTGTCATTATCCAGAGAGGAAACGGAGGATTACGTTTGTATGGAACAAACGCCACCAGCGTTTCCTCTTAAGTAACAACAGAGAGAGAGAGTCAAGAAACTATAGTACGTATCACGTTCGTAATTTATACTCAGGAAACTACCCGTCAGTGTGTCACAAAGAACAAAAACGTCTAACGGCATCAACTAAAAGGTCTTGTCATTTCTGGATTCCGTCTCATTTCACGGACCAGCGACCATTCCTTTGATTCCGTTTATCTCTGGAAAATTCCCTATAGTAATGCCAAAACACGATTCAATTGTAACGTTTAAAATTAAAACCGGAGGGAATTAAAATACAATACTAATAAGAATTTAATGGGATTGAATTGTCAAGGGTATTCTAGAAACCTTTGGACGGGTTTGTTAAAGTCCGGATACACACTCCGTTTTGCAAGCACAGTTCAAAACTGTACTCATGACTGCACAAAAAAAGATCGAACACTATACAGAGGCCACACGTGTAAGTAAGTAAGTATCTACAAACTGAATTGCGCAAGCCTAATAGTATTTTGAGCGATGTGTGTCGTCGAAAACAATTTTGCCGGACGGCAACACGGCTTGAATGACCTTCCACATGCTCAAATCAATACTGTGATAACCAAAACTGCGCAATCCAATCTTCAGCATGTATACGATTGCACAAGCTGCGCTTCATGGCATGCTCGAGCTACCGTCTTGCCATCCACACCAACAGTCTTAGATGCGCAAACTGGAATGTGCAGTAATGCTTGCATGCAAAATGGAACGTGTAGTCGGGCTGTTAGATACTCTTACACGACATGCCACAGATCTTGGAATAGATTTTAACTTAGGACAGGCAACATGTATTTTTGTTCGGAGTGTGAGTGTAAATATTAAAATAATATAAGTAGTATATCAGTTATTTGGTTTCCCACATACTCCTGAAATCATAGTGAAAGTGGGTAAGTACTGTAAGCTAAAACTGGGAGTGGTTTTCATGATTTGCTGTCGAAACACACCAGGCTACTTCAAAGTACCCATCAACCACAAATAACACCACAGTATTAGACCTCACACCATAGCTATGCCTACCATTGGTATTATATAGTCTTTATGTATAACATTCTTCTGCACGTGTGTATGTCACTGAACTCCTCCTAAACGGCTGGACCGATTGGATGATTTTTTGTATGCGTTTGGGTGGCGCCCTGGATGGTTCAGATTCACAAATAGGGTAGGGTAGGGTAGGGTAGCACCACAATAACGAATTTGTGCCGGGCAGCTAGTATAGTATACAATAATAAATAAAATATAGTAACTGTAACGAGGTACTCAATTTTCTAGATAGTAAGGTCATTTTATAGTTTTATATTCATAAACCAGTGATTCTGTGAGCTGTAGACCTCGCGAGTTTCAATAATTCCCTTGTCAATTCAGTTGTCGGTTTTTTCCAAACCTTCCAAAAACCGAATCGACAAAAAAAACCATATATCCGAACCTACTCACAGAATTTAGCCGGAAATCCGGACATTTGGACAAACATACGAAAGCATTGTCTAAGCTGAAATGAAGACAATTCGCTCGCTCAGTCAATAACGGCAACCAACTAATTATTATAACTCAAAAAATCTCATTTAAAGAGACCAAATCCAGCAACTAATTTAAATTAATCCTTCCAACAATAAACTAAGAAACTTAATAGTTACTTCCTTTTCAAAAGCTCATAAAATAAATCTCGCGAAATATGAAATTGTTAAAGCACCCTATATAAATCTATTTCCCTTGGTACGGGAACGGCAAGAAACGCTCGCTCTTTATAAATGGTGTTGCTTTTATACTGTTATTATTTACTTTAATTCAATACTTGAAGTTACTTGAGAGTACGGTGCGCATGATTTTATGAAATCTTGGACGGTTTCCTATACATGCTAAATTTATTTTCTAGCAAAGTAGGTTATTTGATAACCTAGGTTGGATTACCTCATTCAAATAATTTATTTCAAATAGACCTTCGCAGGCACTTATGAAAAGTCTGACTCTAATACTCTAAAACCGGTTCGGAAGGTTGCATTTGCTGAGAAGAGCCGGCAATAAACTCAGCAATTACTCTTTCCAAAACAAGCTTAGAGTCATCACCATCCTTATCGCACTGATAAACAATTGCGTGCCCCGGCGGCATAAGTACAAATGAAACTGAATAGATATTTAAAGCCCTCACAAGCAGCACCTGTTCACAGTATGATGCATGTGGCAGCCATCGCCCTCTTCGCCTCCAGTTCATTCGAAAGATATTTCCAAACAAAGAAACCTCAATAACAGCACCCTTGACCCTTCGTCGATAGACTATTTCGTAACTTATAATAAAATAATCTATTTTAAGCGTCGCTCATTAATTTAGGTCATTTAACTTGTAGTTAACTAAATATAGTTCCCATGCGTTCTGTAGCGTCAAAGCTACATTCGTCGCAAATTGATAAATCGTCTGGGGAGTAATTTGAGATATATGCCACGTTTGTATCACATTGGAGATATGAATTATTGAAACACTCAGAACTGTGGGTGTAGCCTATTTTGAACATTCGGTGTAGGAAAACATCATCAAACTAAAGCACTGTGGCACAACCTATAGGTTGAAAATTGGTCGCCAATACCTACTATTATATGGTTCAAGTTGCGATTTTGATCGCAGGTAACATTAAGTGTAATTTTAACCCTACAGTTGCGTTTATGTTGACGATCATATTTTTTAACTATTTTATTTGCATTTTACGATGACGACCGCATCGTAAAATTTTCTCATTTCAATATGGAGGACACTAAAAAAACTTATGAACGCGCCCGTCCGTCCGGACGTACCGGACACAGTCATAAAACAAATTGAAATTTGACGTGTGTTCGGGAGTCACGTGACATTTCGATCACTTCGAAAAAGGCCCAAAATAAATGTTGGCATTATTGTATTAGCATTTTTTTACAAAAACTTTATCTCCTTTATTACAAAAGAAGGTTTAAGTTAAGTCCAGGAAGAGCCAGATTTTAGATATCGTCACTTTCTAATATAACAAAATATTACTTGACATTATGTAGTTTTTTGATAAATGTAATATTATGCATCTAATTATACAGGTCGTTGTTTTGGTCAGCGACGAGCGACTCAGGGTCGATAATACAAATGATACTGGTGCTAAAAAAAAACTTTATTTTTTTTAAATAATAAAAATAAAAAAATTAAAATTTTGAAAATCATGTAATAAGCTAAAATGTAGACATAATACTCAACGGGAGTACGAGGGAGTAAAGGGGTGGGGCGATGACGGCTTGCGCCTAGCTCTAGAATGTACACGTGCCTAGTAACCATACTTTGCGGTAATTTTATTTCAAATTGAATAAGGTATTTCTCAACCTATTTACAGTATTTAATGGAATTAAGTCCATTTTTGGGGAATATATATTTTGTACTACCGCTCCTGGGTCGCTTGTCGCCGACCAAACTGCGATTTTAATTTTATTTGATAAATATTGAAGCGCTCGTGGGAGAGTTCGGTTCTGACAGCGGTCGGGAGCGGTCGCGCACATGTGCTGCGCGCGCCCCGCTGTCCTTTTTGTGACGCGCATCGAGTGCTTAAGTGTTCCCAGTGCCTTGTGCTTACGTTTGTGAATATTGCGAGCCGAATGGGTGAGATTGTTCCATATCAACTAGATTTAATTGAATTAAATTTAACTTAAGCAGCAATAACAGCTGAGTTGAGCCGACGATATGAATTATGTCGAGATTCCCGTCACTTCTATCCACTATGTTTAGCTTTATAGAAGAACACCGCATAGGACCCATACACATGCGCACGCGAAACACGCGACTCTGGCATAACCATGTCTAAGCCTAATAACTCTCTAGGTTGCATTAATTTTCTTTCTCAAAGGATTTATGCTGAGATTATAATCACTCCAACTGCGCACGACTTTCCATGTAGGTATAAGCTGAACCATCTACATAATAATATATCCCACGAATCCCTAGGTCATTATAGTTTATCTAACAATACAGGTACCTTAGCATATCCTTCTGTCAGGTCCAATAAAATCCCGATAGCGGATTCATGACCGTTAACTATACTGTATACTTCCCGCATGTATTTAGATAGCCAGGACTGTCCAACGAGCCTTTCAGAAGCCATCTCAACCCGTTGTTCCTCGCGAGGGACGCGCGTCCTATGGTGATAATTGGATGTCATTGTTGTTTTTTTTGGCATCCGGCCCTATTATAAAGAAGTGCTAAAATTGCATATCATTCGCAAAAGGCACTTACTCAATCCCTTTTGCCTCACTTTTCAAATATATTGGACGAGGTGGGCAGAATAGCTGAAGTAGGTTTCAAATCGGTTCGGTGATTTTGTTGGATTTCTCGGTGGTTGACGTTCCTTCCGTTTCGGGAAGTAGGTATAGTGAGTGCTGTATCGGAGTTGTCACTTGATGTTGCTGGAAGCCCTTGTCCTTGGTGACTCGTCCCATGTGAAATAGAGCATAGTGGCCCACAATATTGTTCGGGTCTAGTTTCGAACCCTTCGCATTGATTGCTTCAATAATCGATAATTTGAGTAATTCTAAAAGATCAATCCCTCCTTGAAAAGAGTGGTTAACTAGCAGGTAGCAGGATAGGGTTAGTTAGTTAGTTCGTATAATACCGTGGCTATGCTTGCCACATGCTTTTTAAATGCGTTCCCGAAAGATATACTTTATTTCACACGTAGTTGTACTTACATCGCAATCTCGCGACGCCCGCGCCGCGAACGGCCGGCATATAGTATCCTCACCGGCGCTCACCCGACTGATTAGAGTCGGATACTATTGTCTAACATTATTTATTATTTACCCTAGCGGATCGATCAGTGCGGACTTCCATTATCCACTCCAATCCATTATTATATTAAATATATATTCCATTTCCTGAATTTCTCATTCCTGTAACATAGGTACTATATTCGTTTAGACCTACAACAACAAAAAAACACAATTGCGCTCATTGACCCGTTGGTTCTCGCGTCCAATTTGTGGAAACCGATGTCATTGTCACGTTTCTAACCGCTAACCAAGGTTTATGATGATTCATATTTATCAGTTCTAATACTTCTCAAATTTATCATATAATATATCGATCGGTCTTCTCTTCCAACTAAGTATTGGATACATAATACCTACGTTAATCATCGGTATGGAAACTGGACTGAGTTCCATTATGCAATCAATTGACATGTCCACCAAGTCCTCTCTTTCGGTGCATTCCAAATCATTTTTCAGTAGCAAGCACACTCCGCCTCCGGCAAAGTTTAAGCTACAGAAGGACGACGTGATGTGGTACTGTACATGTACCCAAAGTTATCAATTAATCCCAATTTTTTACTAGTTAACCACGTTGCCGTAACACACAGTGCCGCTATGTTGCTGCCCCCCATAAACGCGGTTAACGTGTTTATCTCTATCAGTTTAGCCACGCACGACCGGACGTGTTCGAACTTAGACTCGTAGGTACACACCCCAGCGTGGCATCCAAACCAGAGCCACTCCGCCGACATCTGTTATCAATACACTAAATCAGATACTTCGAGGAAGGCACATCTCAACTTAAAGCTACGAAAAATATAAAATGCACGCAACAAAAATAAGTAAAAAAAAAAACCCGGCCCTTAATCTTAACACAACTTCAAGTATTATGACTCCTTAGTTAGAGGACCTCTAATGGGTCAATTGAGCTCCCACACTTGGTATCCACCCATAAAACAAAAAACAATACTCCACTTCTTATACAAAACAACCATTAAATTATTACCCGCCGTCGACAAGCTTGCACGTGCGCAAGGGTCGACTCTCAGCAAAAATGGTATATACAATGTCGACAGAGACAAAAAAATAAATGGTCTAAACGCCCGTTGCTAGGATGTCAGCGTGATTCTTGTTTTTTCTCTATACGATACAAGCTAATAAGTTAATTGCTCAAAATTTGCCTACTTTATCCACCAGAGGTTTAAGTAAATAATGTAAAGGTTTTGCATGTCAGCCGACAATGTGCACGCGCCATAAACAGCTACTTACACCTCGTGGAAGGTAGGTTTATGGCAAACAAAATGGACTTTGAATTTGATTTTTTTGAATTTGAATCACCAAGTTAATCTCAGTTTCACCATCGCTTGAATGATTTCTTCCGGATGGTTGATATATATAGCACATACATGTTGTATATACAAAATACATAGGTATCACGGATGATATGTATCTGTGATCTATATATGGGTGGCCCGATGTCTTGAACAGTTTGGCATTGATCCTCGTCTGACTAAGAGGGTTGGTGGATTTTTGCTCCTTGCAACGGATCATTGACATCTTTGTCTAGGGAGATGTCACGGTTTTGGCCCGTGCCAGGGCGGCTTGCGAGCGTGTATTGCCGCCACTGGTGCCCGCACGAGCCTGTAGCTCACTCTTCTTATGATGCGTGGAACGCATTTTCTATACCCGGTAGGGTTTTCTAAATAAACAATGTCGGGCCTGAGGCTTGCGGTATTTATTCCAAGCATTCTTATTGTCTCATTCTCGCACTATGCGAATTAGCGGTGAACCTGACGGATGGAATGGAGAGGCCGTGGAATTGAGCGGCACTTGTCGATTCATTGTAAAGGCAGTGTCCTAACACCACGCCAAATGGGTACAAACTATACTATACTATACCACGCACTAATTTTTCACTTATCCCGCAACCATGGGATTCCTCGGGAATGCGGGTGAGACCACGCGGGACAGCTAGTATATATATAAAATTATAAACGCGAAAATCTGTACCTACGTATGGATGCTTGTTGCTCGTTCGCGCAGAGACTGCTGAACGGATTTGGATGGGGTTTGGCGCATGGATGGAGTATATTCTGGATTAACACATGGGATACTTTTTGTCCCGGGAAGACATGCGATCCCTCGGGAATGCGGGTGAAACCGTGCGGGACAGCTAGTCTCTTATATATAAAGTAACTAAGTTTCGGTGAAGGACAACATTCGAATTAACGACAGCTAGTCTCTTATATATAAAGTAACCAAGTTTCGGTTAAGGACAACATTCGAATTAAAATTACGACAGAAAACAAGTATTAAAACTTGACAGCACAAAAATTTATCCCAATCCAACCAAAACCTTAAGTAGCTATTTACTACACAAATGATCTCTAGCGGATCGCTTAAGTTCTCCCATCTGGTGTCCATTCAGGTGCCATCTAATAACTTAAATTTTGTAACACAAAAGAGCAAACACCACACGAACGCCACAAAAAATCACCACTCAAACGAAATAATATTTATTACTTAACATTGCATCGGGGAGTGACAAAAACACGTGCAATAAGCAACTGATTCCAAGCAAAAAACTTTCAACACAGCCGTAAACCTTCCAAGTACCTGAAACAAAAAAAGGTCAAAGGGGCTGCTGGGGTATTAGTGCGAGTCCCAAAATATGTTCTTCCAATATTTTACAAGTTACTCTATAAAATAATACATACTTGCCTAACTGTTAAATCCACTAAAAAGGCTTAATCGCCCAGTTTTATTTCAGTTTAGTCTATAAGCTCTTTCCTACAGGCAAGTAAAACCACCCGATTTTAAGATGGAGCATCTGAAAATATAGAGCTGATACAAAATCAGGATACAAGATAGTTCAACCTTCCATATTTAGTAACCTGGCCTGTATGGGAAACAACAGCAACTCAAGAAAACCACAAGTATCTACCACTATAAAATGTCCCGACGACACTTTTGAGCAGAAACGCAACGTCTAATGCATGCATGCATATATCAATAAAAATCATAAAAATGGAATGTAACTAGGAAAAAATAGTATACCTGGAAAAATAGCAATGACAAGGGCTTTACTCTTAGATTAAGGTTGTAACACCGCGGATTCACGGTTCTTACTGGAGTAACCAGCCTCTCATAGTAACCAGCGCCCAACAAGAACAAAGAACTAACATCATTTTATCAGTAGGTACATATACCCAATGAAACCTCCAAGTCAGCGTCAAGACATTTATAGAAGTATCCAGTTTTATAACGAAAATCGATCTCAATCCTCAGGAAAAATAATACTAGAGAGAGACCCCCGCTACAGCACTGAAATACGGCAAAATCTTTACACTATATTATGCAACACAAATCCTGACAACGTGATATGGAAGGAGTAAGATACGGCACTCGAATGCACAAACTTCAAGAAGTTTTGGCAAACCGAAAACAAAATCATCCCAACGGGATCATATAGGCCATTTCAACAACCCCATCCATAATCATTTATCCCAGAAGAATATCTATATATAGAAGAATACCTAATAATAACGTATCAATTTACTGACCGTAAATAAGAATGGTGGCAAATCAATCCCATTAAACTCAATCAAGAAACAAGAATCCAATAGGACAGAAGAAGAATCCAAGAAGAAAATTCACAATAATTTTACAATAAAGCACCTCAATTGGACAACAACAATGCATTAAATATATATCAAGGCATGAAACTCATGGGAAAGGTGATGGTATCCGGAAATGGGGCTCACTGATGGGACGGGCGTCCCATAACCATATAGGCAAATATGTCACAGGAACAGCTATTCAAATAATTAATTCTGATATTCACATATAAGAAACTTGAAAAGATAGGACACTACCCCAAACTTATATAAACCACAAATCAAAAAGGCAAATATACGCAGAGAAAATGAAGGCCCATCAGGATATCTACTTGGGATTTAAGAAAGGATATTGCGGAGGTAATGCGTAGTAAATGGAACAGCACTGCAAAAAAAAAACTATAGTAAACTATTCAAAGCATCATTATCTCACTCCCAGAAGGAATAGCCGGCATGGACCGAAAAACCATACGCTCTTTCAACGGGATGGCATCAATCAGGAACCAGGAAAAATTACACATTCACTGACATTTCACTTGTTACAACAACGGATGAAAATCGCAGATCCGTAACACAAATCTACGCTCTAGTTTCTGACATTGAAGAATCATCTGGACGGTTGATATCTCAGTACTTAAAAGATATAATACATAATAAGGAAATCATCATCTGCCTGCCCTGTTCCCAATAATTTGGGGTCGGCGTAATAATAAAGACAAATAGATCTATATAAACATTTAAGGACCGTTGGAAAAATGGTAATGGAGCTATACCTCGCTATACCTACCTACACTACTGATGGACGAAGTGTAAAATAACAAGAAATAGTTACCTCACCTTAATTTAACTAATATACTACATACCCTAACGTTTTGTTTGTATTAACATCATCGCTTACCACCAGGAGGGCCGTATGCTTGTTTACTACCTAAGTAGTAGAAAAAAGATACATAATTATACCCAGACTTGGGACAAACAAACATGTTCATGCACACAAATGCATATCCTGGATGGGAATCTAACCCACGACCTGCGGTGGAACCTTAACCAATCACGCGAACTGGCCCGTCAAAACAGAGGACCTGCATTTTATCCATGACGAAAGGATCTAACGACCATTATAGTAATTTATTAGTAATACGATATTTATGGACGACGACGTCATCATATTATCAACTAGCGTGACAAACTGATAATATATAACATTATGCTTGATGAAAACAATGGGGCTGAACACTAACTAAACCAGGGCAAAATGCTCATCCATAATCAGATTAAAATCACGGAACTTCATGCACCCAGGAAACCAAAAAATACTTTCGGGAACACAAAAAGATATGTTATCCTGGATGTTTCTCATCCCATTAACGAAGATACTTTTTTTAGTTTCCAAGCATTCATCTGATAGACTACAGTCACATATTACTAAATAGTTACTACCACAGTCCTATAGGTATATTACGGCTATGTCACGTACGGCCCTACAGTACACCAAAATCGAAACCCAGAAAACAGATATTTACTTCAAAAATCAATCGGCGCATGATATAGAATATTTTGACTACTATACTAAAAACCTTGCTGAATGTTGTGCTGAGGAAACCAAATTGACTCTAGAATAATAACGCAGAACAAGAAATATCGAAGCACATACCGAAGCTGAAATGAACAAGGAGCCGCTCAACCACAGAAGCTATACCCGTGCATGGAGGAGGTTAATTTAATGAACAACAGATAAATAACAAAATCCACCCCAGGAACAAAAAATCTAAATAAGAAAGAAGACGAAACCCCAGCACTCAACATACATCAACGCTCATCCCTCTCTATGATACCCGTCTTCCCACTTTCCAATATTGGCTATAGGCTGAACAGTCGGTCGATTGTGGTCAGCTGGCTGCGGTTGGCTGGCCGTCCTCTCCCATCCCAGAGCGTGTCACTCCTATATACCACGCACCCCTTGGTTTATCCATGGTTACTCCGATATAACTATTCAGGTACCAGTCATTATAAACCAAGTTAGTTGTATGGTGGTTGATGCTTGAATGGTTGTATAGGACATGGGTCGGTCGTTGTACTGGCTGAGGGTAGTGCTAATCATCATCATCATCATCATCATAAATATTGAAGCGCTCGTGGCATGATTAGCCATTCTTAATCGATCGGCAAAGTTAATGGTAGTCGGTACCTGGACGCCTAGTGGTATTTAAAATCGAGCGTTTCCGTGCTTCGTAAGGCACGTAAAGCCGTTGGTCCCGGTTATCACTTAATTGTGATAGTCGTTAAGCTAGTTGGATGCCTCCTAGGCGGCTTGAAAAATTCCAACAGTAGGTTGACCACTAGCCTACCTCCACCGATCCGCAGTGGGCACGCGTGGTGGAGTATTGCCCATTCCCTTTCACCTTCATTTATGTGCAGGAGGCCTGTGCTCAGCAGTGGGCCATTATAGGCTGATGATGATGATGATGAAATATTGATGTATTTTTGAATGCCTCTATATTATTATTATAACAACTGTAAAATACCATATTCCTACAAAAAAAAAATCGGCAACGATAGTCACCGATAACTTGTCAGTCTTCTGGAATAATAAAAAACCGGCCAAGTGCGAGTCCGACTCGCACACGGAGGGTTCCAAGTAATATTAACTAACTCAACTTTGCTATGAAAAAAAAACGCCAATAATATTGAATTAAAGGTAAATTGCGGCTTACGATTTATGACGTATTAAAAAAAACTACTTACTAGATCTCGTTCAAACCAATTTTCGGTGGAAGTTTGCATGGTAATGGTCTTATTTTAGAAGTTACATGGGGGGGACACATTTTATATGAAAATGATCTACTATCCATAGATACCCCACACGTATGGGTTTGATGGAAAAAAATTGAGTTTCAGTTCTAAGTATGGGGAACACCCGAAATTTTATGTTTTTTTTTCTATTTTTGTGTGAAAATCTTATTGCGGTTCACAGAATACATCTACTTACCAAGTTTCAACAGTATAGTTCTTATAGTTTTGGAAAAAAGTGGCTGTGACATACGGACGGACAGACAGACAGGCAGACAGACAGACAGACAGACAGACATAACGAATCTATAAGGGTTCCGTTTTTTGCTATTTGGCTACGGAACTCTAAAAACACAAGGCTGCAAAAAAAAACTTTAAAAATCACAACCTTATTGGTGGATTCAAACCTTCACATATCACACATATTTTTAATTACATAGTGTGGCTCCTTATTAACTCCACATATTTCAAAACTTCACGTTTTTTTTAAAATTATATCCCATTCATCAAAGCAGCATGGTCACAGTGTGACTCTTTATTCCACGTCGCACCACCATTATTTCTTGCTATATCTATTTCACGCTATTGCACTGTCTCATTTCAAGGATATATGGCCTATTTCCCTGTAACGTTACGTCTCTTGAATTGTACTCGGGTTTGATGAATGAATGGTTGTGTAGATTTAAGATAGCTTACTTATAACTATGTAAAGGTCCCTAAATTAACAATATTTTTTTGCTAAACGCATTTATCGTAACGAGAAACTGTCAATATCAATGCGCTAAGAAATGTATCGGATAGTACCTACATGTCGATCGGACTTTTTTAATCGACTTCAAAAGACGAAAGTAATTAAAAAAAATCGACTTCAAAATACACTAAAGAGTACGAAATAACTCTAATCTGACACTGATTTGAAGTCAACGAAAGAGCACGACGTATTACATTGAAAATATTTCGCTGACTTCAAATCAGAGTCAGATTAGAGTTATTTCGTACTCTTTAGTGTATTTTGAAGTCGATTTAATATTTTTAAATAACTTTTTTATTTCGTCATTTTAAGTTTTTTTAATGCGCTTTAATGTATAAAAAAAACAAGCATACGGCTCGCCTGATGGTAAGCGGTTTCCATATCCTATGGACACTTGGCACACCAGGGGTATCACTCGCGCGTTGCCGACCCTGCAGAAACCTCTTAATACCTTTTTTGAAGAACCCCACGCTGTACTCCCTTGACAGGGACATACCAGGTATTTGGTGTTAATGACCACAACAAATAAATTGCAACCGTGCGAAGCCGGGGCTCGTCGCACGTATTTTACAAGTATTTCAGCTAGACTATGTGTTGTGTATGTCGTGTGTTGTATAACTTACTAGAATTATGAAATTAAATACAATTTCCAGAATGCATTTTCAGGCTATTTCGCCTGAAAATCTTATATTTCAGGAAATTTCAAGTGAACTACATACCTAATTGGCCGAAAATAACGAGTTAGTCGTAAAGTGGTCGTAATTTTCCTATTATTTCTTTGTTTTGTTATTTTGCACACAGATTATAATAAACTAGATTGTTTGAGAGCTGAGATTCATTTTATTGGGATTGCTCTGTTACTCTATTCTATGTATAAAAAAAAAATCAGACCCTCGACCATAGTCCTAGTCAAGACGAATCAAACGAGCCCAAACTCCATGGGGTTGCGTTTTATAACACTGTTCCCATGGCCATATTCCGCCTCCATCATCAGTATTAAATCATGTATAACTTGACGTGAATAAATTGTAAGACTTCATTCAGTCTTTAGTTGAAACAATAAATCAGTATGTAATCGCTTAATACTGCCATGACACCATGTTATTATAATATAACTCAGTGTAGTATGTTTATTGTATCTAGTTATATCTGTCTATACATAACGTGCGGTCTGTAAACTGTTATTTCAAGTAACATGATAATAATAAATATTTCTCGGTTTATTGCCTGCCAAAGAGCACATGTTTTTTTAAATAAATTGTTGATTAAAAAAAATTGATATGGAAAATGATTACTATTTTTTTTTACATCATATTTTTTTTCTACTGCAAATAGGATAAAAAATGTTTAAGACTAAGTAGCTTAATGCGTATTTTTTTCTTTGCTGTTTCCATTTACACTTTGATTATAACAAAAGGGCTTTCTACACATGAATATATTTGCAATGAAACAGACAAAAGTCCATGATCTCAACTGAAAATGTTGTATTCTACAAATATTTTTTATAAATATTTTTAAAAATGCATAAAACTATTTACAAATTCTACTTTTATGTATAATAGTTTGTTTGGCTATCGCGGAAAGTGTTCTGACGACGGCGACATCGGGGATGTAGCTCGCTCGCCCCAAAAATGTCTATTTCTCTCGACACGACATCTAGCATTTAGGTGTCAAGAAATACAGCCCGAGGAAGCGACTTCCATTCTGAGAGACTAATATTAGATTTTAAAACTCACATCCGTTGGTTCTCGCGAGAGACGCGCGTCCTATAATAACAATTGATGTCATTGTATTTTTTTTATTGCCATACAAAGTAGCTATTACCGATATTGAAAACACGAGTAAAGTGATAAACAATTATGTTTGAATCATTATTAAAATATACTCTAATGCCATGTTATTAAATTGTTTTATAACTAACCTTTAACCTTAAAAATTAACCACAACATAAAATAAAAGCTCTTATCGACTTCTTTCACCGTGTGGAATATTAAACTAATATAATAAATGCTTTATGTTCGTGTGATGTTTTTAACTCAGTCACTCCCTAATGGCTAATCGGACTTAATTGAGCTTTAACACAAAGACAGGCCTGATAAAATAAAGCATACTTTTTTATTACGGGCTAGTTAAACCGCGAGGTGGACTTGTTATACATGCATTTTAGGCAAAACAATACACCTATTTTAAAAATATATAGTGTTTAAGGAAAATGGATTCGTCGTATACAGCCCGTACGTTTTCATAGCACCCATTAAACGTAGTGAGGTAAGTTTCAACCCGAGTTAGTAGGTTACCTTCATTTATTTATAACCAGCACCAACCCCGCCAACCCCGCCAACCCCGCCAACCCCGTGCAAACTGTAGTAGCTATGGGAAATGGGAATGAATCACGTGAACGTTTTATTGCATAGTTTTTGCCGAAACATCCTGTTTCCTATTTGATTTGGAAACATTAATTGGCTAGAAGAATTTATATAGAACTTTTTATATCATGAAAATTATTTATCCCAATTATAGCCCCGAAACCAGAGGTTTTTTTAAAATATGTTGGTGATAATGATGCTAACGGTGATAAGCGAGTGATACCCCTGGTGTTGCAAGCGTCCATAGGCTACGGTAACTGCTTACCATCAGGTGGGCCGTATGCTTGTTTGCCACCTTAGTGGTATAAAAAAAAATTATTATGATGCTATATCATCGAAGCTATGCCAAATTAACTGGAACCACGAAATTAATTCGAGGTCATTAGAGGACGCCGTCTTATTTTTATACGATAATCTATACAGTTTGAGATTAAATTTTATTCCCAACAAGGAAGTCTCGTCAAATAACAATTATCCACCCTGGTATAAGTCACCATTAATTAAAATAATAAAAGAAAAATACAAATACCATATTAAATATAAAAAATATAAAAACATAGCAGATTATGAATCTTTTAAAATCTTAAGAGACAGAGCAAAAGTTTTGGAATCAGAGATGTTTACGAAATACATTAAGAATATTGAAACAAATATTATCAAATGTCCTAAAGCATTTTGGTCATATGTCAAGAGTAAGAATCAATCAAATTCCTATCCTTCTGTATTCAAGTATGGGCAACAGTCATCCGATCGTGGAGAGGAAATCTGCAACATGTTTGGTGACTATTTTCATTCTACATTCCTTGAAAACACGCAAAATGATGAGATTGTTGCTCCTGATTATGTAGACCTAGTTACAGAAATTCCCTCAGATTTAGCATCGATCGAAGTGCTGGAAACCGAAGTCCTGAGGTTGTTCAAAGCTCTTGATCTGAATAAATCTGCAGGTCCTGATGATATCCCGGCAGTTTTCATAGTCAGTTGTGCTAAAAGTCTTAGTATACCTCTTTCCATCCTATACAGACGATCCTTCACAGATGGAGCAGTTCCCGCAATATGGAAATCAGCATTCATTACACCTATTCACAAGAAAGGTCCTAAGGATAAGGTTGAAAACTATAGACCAATCTCCAAACTCTGTCTATTTGCGAAGGTCTTAGAGAAAATTGTCTACACCCAAGTTTACTCATCGTTTAAGCACTCGCTCAGTCATCATCAGCACGGTTTCTTGAAAGGCAGGTCTACTTCATCCAACTTAATTCTTTGTAGTGACTATCTATCTCAATTTATGTCTGAACCCTCCCAAGTAGATGTAGTATATACGGACTACAGCAAAGCTTTCGACCGAATTGACCATTTAATACTTTTACGCAAACTACAGTCGATTGGCATAAGGGGCAACTTATTCAGATGGTTTTCCTCATATGTAAAAAACAGATGTCAAACCATTGTTCTCAATGGCTTCACTTCCTCTTCTATGACTATACCATCGGGAGTTCCCCAGGGATCATTGCTCGGGCCTTTACTATTTATCATTTTTGTTAATGACATCTCCACCTGTTTTCATCATTCAAAAATTATCTTATACGCAGACGACATGAAAATACTTTGTCCCATCAAAAACGTAGACGATACAATATCCCTTCAATCTGATCTTGATAGGTTCCAGAATTATTGTATTCTTAATAAACTCGATTTGAACGTCTCTAAATGCTATGTTTGTACTTTCACACGCAAATTTAAACCTATTACTTACGGCTATACACTTAAAAATAAAACTATTACTCGAGTCAATTCCATTAGGGACTTAGGTATAATCTTTGACTCAAAGCTTATCTTTGATTTGCACATAAACAGCATAGTTTCTAAGGCTTCTAAAGCACTTGGTTTTGTTATGAGATTATCGTCAGAGTTTAAGAACATCAAAACATTTAAAATTTTATACTGTGCTTTTGTCCGTAGTCACCTGGAGTACGCATCGCAAGTATGGAACCCTAACTATGGTATATATATAAATCGTATTGAACGCATCCAGAAACGCTTTCTGCGATATCTTCAGTACCGTTCAAACACTTATATATCCGATTATTCATTACGCTGCAAAAAGTTTCATTTCTTACCATTGCAGGATAGAAGAGAAGTAGCCGACTTAGTTTATCTACATAAAATAGCAAGCGGTTCAATTGACTGTCCTGAGCTCCAGAGTAGAATTGCATTAAACGCCCCCTATGCGTCCCTGAGAAAGCCAAACCTTCTGCACATTCCATTTGTGAACTCCACATACAGACAGAACTCATATCTCATACGAGCGAGCAGATCTTTTAACGAATTGTCCCGTAACTTAGATTTAGACCTGTTTAACACCAGTACATCAAAGGTGAAGAATCTTATTTGTAAAAGATTCTTTAATTAATTTTCTATTATTTCTTACGTGTGTCCTGTCTACTTTCTTTCCTATTGTGATTCTTATAAATGTTATATGTGAGAACTTTTAAATGGCCTTCATGTTCTTTAAGTATATTATTCTGTATGTGTTAGCTGTAAGTTTTCCTAAAATAATAAAATAAAATAAAATAAATAAACGCAAGAAAAAAAAAAAAAAAAAAAAAAACATGCAAAACCTAGTAACTCGCTCTAAATAATTGGACTGTTTTATAGAAAACTTAAACCGACTTCAAAGTACACTAATAAGTAATCAAATCCTGATCTGATGACAATGGGACCAAACGGGAAGTATACCCTTTCAAATAGAAAAAGAATTTTCCAAATCGGTTAATAAATGACGGAGTTATGAAGTAACAAACATAAAAAAAAATACAACCGAATTGAGAACCTCTTCCTTTTTTTGAAGTTGTTTAAAAAGCAGCAAGCTCTTAATTAATCAAAATATTTTTATTTGATTACATTACGAGCCCATACAAAAATGAAATTATAAACTATAATAAACTATTCGTATGTCTAGAGGACTAACACAAGGTTAGTACGTTCTTAAAAAACAAACTTACAAAAACATTTTTTACTATAAGCTTAGGTCTACATTACGAGCGATTAGCGTACAGATAAAGTCTGTTTATAGTTTAGTTTTACTGTTTTAGGTTATAATAATAAAAATAAGGTTATTGCGTGTTAAGATAAACCTATCTTCGATTTAACGATATTAATAATGTGTTTTATGGGTATCGAGTGCCGTGAAAAATGGTAGGTATACTTTGGTACCCTTCTAATACAACAAATGCGAAAACCAAGCAATTATATTCAGCAACTTTTTATATTAGATAATAAAGAATCATAACGAGATTTGTAAAGAAGAGAGATTTGGAGAAAAATAAAGATTTTTAGAGACGTCGAAATGACGGTATTATTGATCCTTGGTGCCTAAGGAATAACTTGAGGCATTTCAAATATTTTTAGATCCCCGGGATAAAAATGAGGCATTCTATGCCATGCCGGCGAATCTTTTTGTTATATTTTGCGGGGTTTATAAAATATTTATGTTGCTGGTAATGTAATCTCAACATTGGAAGTGATTCAAAACTCTCTCAAAGTATGGATCTCGCCATGATTCTTTAGCAACATTTCAAATCTTTAGTTCCAGCGGTTTGGGCTGTGCGTTGATATATCAACAATCAGTTTATCATTTTATATATTAAGATGGACCTACGCTTAGCCACAATTCCGCCTGTAGCTGTGCCTGTAGTAATTAAAGATGTAGTCTAGAATGGACCGCGCGTATCCATTCCTGTTCACTTTGATCTTGAATATACCCACGTTGTCCTGGAGAGCATTCCACAATTTGGCCCTGCTTATCAGGAAAGAGGAAGCGAAACGCTTGGCACGGCAAGAAGGAATGTCCACGGAGAAGCTGTTGGAGACCCTCGCGAGTTAGGGGGTGACACCCGACTGTGTGAAAATAAAACTTAGGTACACAAACCTTTAGATTATAAAAAGTAAATAATTATCTTGTATAACGTCTTTGTGACGTTTTTTTGCTATCAATTAGTAATAAAATTAGAGAAACTTCGTCTTATATCAAAGAAAAACGTAGTCATATTGTAAAAGTAGTAATAGAATAAAAATCACATCAAAGTTTGCGTTTTTAAAACATTTCAAGGCATTTTGCCCGTACCCGTGCTAACGGCACATCAGTCTTTACTAACTCTATGTTAGTAGTACAATAGTTGTTGAATATTCTGTGCTCTTTGTTCAATACGATTAATAATTGTGCCGTTGAGGCGTCAATTAAACTTAGGATTATTCAGAATTATATCCAATATATAATCTATCTCAGAAATTCTACTAACATATCTTTGTTTCATAAATAAAATTGCCGCGTAAGTATTTCGAAGTTTTATAAAAAAATAGTCACAAGCTACAATTCAGAATGTCATCTGCGATGGATGATACAGTCAATATCCGTTTGTATTTCCCTTCTTTCCTCATGTGAGTACAGTCGGCGTTATATATTCATGTTATGCAATGATATTTCCACAGTCTACAGATGACACTGAAAATCTAGACTGACTTTTGTGAAAGACTGTTCGATTTAAATCAAAAAGCTATTTATTCAATGCCCTAGGAGGGTACTTAGAATGTCGAAACTATCAGAAGATACCGCCTGTTCGGTTTCTGTGAAGTTCGAAGAAACGTGGAAGAGAAACGTTTTTTTTTTTTTTACTGTTTATAGGCCTGTGTTTGACCGCAATCTCACCATAGTAAGTGATGATGCGGCCGAAGTTGGTAAGCACACAAAGCCTAGAAGGAAACTCAGCGAGGTAACATTTTTTATCACGCTTTTATTAGCTTCACGTGTGCAGTACCCAACTAATATGGCTTACCGATGTACCTGTGCAGATAATACATTTTCAAAGCGCGGGAAACGCTATTGGTCGGCAGCTACCGCCATGTTAGCGCGCGCCGTGCGGAGGGGCGTGACTTGCGAGTAAGATGGAACTAACAGCTGCAGTGTATTATGAACCTTATAGTAGTGATCTAAGGTTGATTGTAAGTTTTAAGCATTCTTTCGTTAATCTTCGGGGCCATACTTTCTTTTCTGTGCGAACGAAGATTCACGACGCGCCTTATCAGTTGGGTACTACTGTAACTAAGTATGTAAGAAAATGTAGGAAGTCGATTTTAACCAATTTATGGTTATCGTATCGATTTGAAACATCACATGTGTATGTAGTTCAGATGAAAAAATAATAACTTGGTACCGTCTAGCTGATCTGATGATGGATCCGGAAGGTAGGCACTGAAACTCCAGAGCGGAATAACAAATATTGGACATGTTTGGACTTGTTGGAATCGTCGTGAGATTAACTTTGACTATTTTCAGTGTGTTACGGTTTTCAGGGTCTGATGATGGAGTGGGAGGGTAGGCACTGGAACTCCAGCATCATACATCCTGGTTTTGGGTTGTTAACATGTTAAGGGAGGTATTCGGTATAATAGATTCTTCCGTTCTTTTAGTTTTAATTAAAGATATTGCAAGAGTTGGCAACGCGCGAGTGTTGCAAGCGTCTACAGGCTACGCTACCGTAACCGCTTACCAACTACCTTAAAAGTATGAAAATCGACATAACGTTGTGTCCTAATACACATTCCTAACGCACACCACACCTCGACACCACACCTAGTCTACCTAACTAAAGTACAAAAACCAATCTCGGAACTCTATTGATACCAAGCGTGACCTAACCCAGGCTCAATGACAAATAGTCTCGCTAAATTACCCTTAGCCCTTGAAGGCAAATAAATTACATGGACGACTGTACCTGACGTCACGTCCGTCAGTGTAGCACGTACAATATCACGCAAACTGCGACACGCACTGTACTATCTTAGGGCGTGATCACATGTGTTAAAGGATTGGTGCAAATATATATTTTCGATGAGAAAGAAAGAAATACATTTTATTTGCCAAAGTACATGTCAAGTTCAAGCAAAGATTATAACGATTTAATTTGAAACCAGCGGCTAAGGGTCACCGCTCACTGTAACAGCACTGCTATGCCTCGGCATTTACCTCGCCATGCAAGTGAGGCCTCTAAATCGTATGCGTAAAATTTACTTTAATTTTACAATTACTAAATAAAATAATTGACGCCTCGCGGCGCACGCGCCTGCCGCTACAAGCAACTAGTCCTGCTAACCACACGCTTTCAGCGAGCGGTCTGCTCCCTTGCTACGCGACGCCAGCAAGCGGTATCTTGCTTAAGCCACCAATTTCACCGGCGCCGCGCAGCCCGCGAGCTGCCATCTCACAGGCGGCGCGCTGGTAGCTAGTATTTGGATTGAATTGAAGCGGTGCCGGGCCGTTGCTGCGATGGAGCGGTGCTGATATAGTGAGCGATGACTCTTATGCTTTTCGACGCACTTTTTACATCACTGGAACATCATTGTAATAGCAGACTTGAGTCCCTGGGGCGTCGACCACCAACCATTATGAATTTGGCTGAATGGTAATAGCGTTTTAGTTAGATCGTGAAAAATTACGATTTCATATAAAATTCCATACTTTCTCAGAACCATTGACATAATAATTATTTTCGAAGAACACAATCTGACCATTGGTGAGAATGTAGTCAAAATCAAGCATATCCAATAATAAAACCTCATGAGCATCAAAGGCCGATTTTCGCTTCTTAAAATACTGAGAATACAAAATAGAGTATCTGAACACGACCTTATCAATAGTAGGTAAACTACATTTCCCAAGCGTCTTTGCCTACATAAATTACTAACTTATATTGTAGCTAACAGCCAGGCGCAAAATTAGGAGAAAACCTCGACTTGGTCCCTGGTTCTAAATTCAATCGTTTTAATCTTTACTCAAACTGGCCTTAAGCATTGATTGGCGTTCTAAAATATGGACCTAAGAGTTCAAATCCAGTTAATCTTAATGATAAAGCCCCATGAATCACCATTGACCCAAAAATCACTACAACTTAACATATTTACGTATAATGAAATCACCCTTTGTTAAAGTTCCGGGTCCATTCGACCCATGACCCCGGTAAAGCGGCCAGTTGCGGATGACCACCGGTCCTTTCGGGGAAACTAAAAAGTTGTTATTTTAAATTTGGTTGGGTAAACAGTTTTGGGTTAAGCATAGTTTGGGAGAATGTATTATGTTTCTTTATTTTTTAGGAGAATTAAATTAGTGTAAGGCGTTAAGAATATTTAAATTGCTTACATGTTAGGCTATTTATGAGTTACTAGGATAATGTCCTGCATCATCATCATCATCAGCCTGTAATATCCCACTGCTGAGCACAGGCCTCCTTTCACAAACTAGGGTGAAAGGGAATCGGAAATAATCCACCACGCGTGCCCACTGCGGATTGGTGGCGGAAGGTAGGCAAGTGGTGAACCTACTGTCGGAGTTTTCCTCCAGCGAGCTTAACGAGTATCAAAATTAATTGATCGGGACCAACGGCTTTACGTGCCTTCCGAAGTACGGAAACTCTCGATTTGAAATACCACAAGATCACCCATCCAGGTACCGACCACGACAGTGGTAGCTAACTTTACCGATCGATTAAGAACGGCTAACACCACGAGCGCTTCCTGTATGCTTTGCAATAACTTTATTGTCAGAATCCTTCTCCAGCCTGCGCACAACTACTTATCAAGGTGGAATCACAATCGGATGAATGATTTAGGTATGCATACTTTACAAATAGATAACCGGACAAAAATTAATACAAATAATTGGACTGTTTTACAAAAACCTTAAACCGACTTCAAAGTACACTAAGCAGTAATCAAATCCTGTTCTGATGGCAATGGGACCAAACGGGAAGCGTACCCTTTCAAATAAAAAAAGAATTTTCCAAATCGGTTAATAAATGACGGAGTTATGAGGTAACAAACATAAAAAAAAAAAAAAAAAATACATTCGAATTGAGAACCTCCTCCTTTTTTTGAAGTTGGTTAATAATATCTACTGTTCCTTGGAGATTTTGTCACCTTCCAAGTCAAGGCAATCAAAAGATATGGCCATGTATCCGTCACATATTTTGATACTAGCAACACTGGTATGTTCCACTCGATAGCCAATTCTCTCCTAGGCTCTGTATGCCCACCACCTTCAAAATATTTTCAATGGAGTACGATGTTCGTGTCGCTGACTTCAAGACAATGTCAGATTAGAGTAATTTCATACTTTTTAGTGTATTTTGAAGTCGATAATTTTTTTTAAATAACTTTTTTATTTCGTACTTTTACGTTAATTAGGGTTCCGTACCCAAAGAGTGCCAAACGGGACCCTATTCGTAAGACTCCGCTGTCCATCCGTCCGTCTATCTGTTAGCGGGCTGTATTTCATGAACCGTAATTTTAACCGGCAGTTGAAATTTTCACAGAATGTGTAGGATTTCTATTGCCGCTATAACAACAAATAATAAAAATTAAATTAAATTAAAAATTAATCATACAAGAAACGATTTTTTTATAAGGTCCTAATTAATAAATTAGTGAATTTCCTCTTGAGGGATGAATGTATAGGTCATTAGTAATCAAAAAATAAATTTAGAAAAATAATCCGTCGGAAAAAAACAAAATTATTAGTACAAAGTATTAATTTAACCATTTATCTAAAAAAAATTTGATGAATGGTTTTTTAGATAAATGAAAACTACTTAACCGATTTCGATGAAACTAGTTCCTTAAGTTGAAGTAAATGTAAGCCAAAAGAATAGTCACAACCCGACTAATAGTTTCGGAAATATGCGTGGACAAACATACCTACAAACATACATATACCTATGAAATTTTGTATATTTGTTTGGAAGCCCTAATAGATTATCATATATGAATATATTGCAGTTCCAATAATTTTACATACATACGTGTCGAATTGATCATCTTTTTTCTATGTCGATTAAAAACAGTCACAGTATATTCTTTATTTCATTTCCATTATAAACGAGCTAACGTTTGTCTTTATGAAATAAATCTGAGTCTGTTTTGACAAGCGTAATTCCTTTGTGAATTGCCGGCTCTTCTCAGCAAAGGCAATCTTCCGAACCGATGTTAGTCAGAAATTTCTTAAGTTCCTGTAATGCCTTACATTTGAATGAAATATGTACGATCGAAAACGAGGCCGGAGCTATAATAAAATACTTGCCATTAAAATATGTAAGCACTTGTATGATAAATGGTTTTGGGGTATTATTCTGTTTTTAAGCTTAGTTTAAATGTGAAACATAATCAGGAATTATGAATAATGCATTGATTAAAGTTCCTCACACACTAAATCCAAATACGCTGCCGCACCGCTGCGTTAAGAGTGCGTATAAAGCAAAATAACAATCTTAGAATTGAAATTTACCCAAATTGAATTTTTAAATTTAAAAATATTTTTATATGGGTATTTTCATTATATACGCGAGGGTTCTATCTGAACAAAAACATAATGGAATGAAAATTCCTCGATAGAAAAAAATCACAGTTACCTCTAATAATAATGAATTTTCGTTTTTATTCGTTCATGGTGTATCTAATTAAGACAAAAATTCGATAAATAATATCACTAACATATCACCTAGGGCTGCTTTTTTTTTTTTATACTACTTAGGTAGCAAACAAGCATACGGCCCGCCTGATGGTAAGCGGTTACCGTAGCCTATGGACGCTTGCAACACCAGGGGAGCCACTCGCGCGTTGCCGACCCTGCAGAAATCTCTTCACACTCTTTTTGAAGAACCCCATGTTGTAGTCCATTGGAAAAACCACGGCAGGGGGCTCATTCCACAATCTGAGCGTCCGCGGAAGGAAGCTCCTTTGAGACCGCACAGTTCGAAACAATTCTGGTTTCAATGTGTGTGGATGGACTCCCTGTCGATGGCGAGAGTTGCGATGGTGAAAGGTAGCCGTGGGCATCATGTCGAATAATTCCTTAGAACACTCCCCGTTGTACAAGCGGTAGAACACACATAACGAGGCAAAGTCTCTCCTCAGACTGAGTGGTTCTAAACCGCTTGTGAGCTCGGGATCGTCAACAATTCTGATGGCACGTCGCTGAACCGAGTCTAAAGGCCCAAGCTGGTACCCAGGAGCTCCCGCCCATAGATGACAGCAGTACTCCATATGAGGACGGACCTGCGACTTATAAAGTTGCAGCCTTTGCCCCGATGTGAAGTACTGCCTCGCTCTGTTGAGCACTCCAAGCTTTTTGGATGCCAGCTTAACCTTGTCCTCCAAATGACTTCGGAACATAACGTCGCTAGAGATGTCGACGCCAAGGATCCCGATGCTTTGACTGATGTTCAAGGAAGTGTTCTGGAATTTTGGAGCCACAGACCATGGGGTTTTCTTAGCGGTGAACGCGCTGGCTTGAGTCTTGGTGGGGTTGAAATGGACTAGGTTTAGTCGACCCCAATCGGAGACACAAGTTAGTGTACTCTCGATTACAGACACCAGCCATTCGCGGCTTTCCTCCACCTCGAAACGAGAGATATTTGCACGGCCCGTGTAATGAGCGTCTCCTGTACTGTCGTCCGCATAGCAATGAATGCCGTCAATAGACAGCATATCATTGATATGCAGAAGGAACAGTGTTGGGGACAGCACAGAACCTTGCGGGACGCCGGCATTTATATCCATGCTATCGGAGCAACTACCGTCGACGACGGCTCTTATGCATCTGCTGGACAGAAAGCTGGCGACCCATTTGCATAATCCCTCGGGAAGCCCGTATGCTGGTAACTTCGTGAGAAGACCCCTGTGCCAGACCCGATCGAACGCCTTCGCCACATCTAGGCTCACTGCCAATGCCTCACCTTGACTCTCGATGGCGAGTGACCAACGGTGCGTGAGATACACAAGGAGGTCACCAGCTGAGCGACTATGGCGGAAGCCATATTGTCGGTCGCTCAACAACTCGTGATCCTCCAGGTATCTCAAAAGCTGCGTGTTGATCACACGCTCCATGACTTTGGAGAGAAGGGAGGTGATAGCGATAGGCCTGTAATTCGTCGGGTCTGATCTGTCGCCCTTTTTGGGCACTGGGTGCACGTGGGCAGTTTTCCACGAAGACGGGACTTCCTGTTTGGTGTAGGAAAGTGCGAAAAGACGCGTCAATACTGGACACAATTCAGGAGCACACCGCTTCAGTACCACTGCCGGTATGCCGTTTCATCTGACATTGCCATATTTTTCTGGCTTTTAACGCACTCTTAAAACGCAATAAGAAGTTGCAATCAGTGATCGCGACACAAAATCGTGCATTCTGCTGTGTTTAAATGAAACTAATAAAGTACGACTCTTGTGTGAGTGATATCCAGATAGCTAAACGAATTACTCATTTGGAGAACCAGTACACTCACTCAGATGAAGTGAAATCATTTCATGTCAAGGATATAGTGCAGTTTGTTAAAGCAGGTTTTAGCAATTAAATAATTCAAAATTCAAAAAATACGCATCGATTGGACCCAATTATATTTTTGTGCCTTTTGCGGTCAAGACCATGGGACCGTGGCGGTCCGAAGCTCGCCGTTTTGCTCGCACCTTGTCATCAAAATTGATCGAGACCTCCGGAGACCAGCGAGCGGGGAGCTTTTTCCGCCAACGCGTCAGCTTGGCTATCCAAAGAGGAAACGCTGCCAGCCTTCTGGGGATCTTGCCGTTAATCGGAAGCAGTGGCAGGCTTGAAGAAATTTTCTATATATAGATTGTATTTTGTACATATTTGTAGTAACTGTTAATTATAAAATATAGCAATGAAATACAATTTATGTAGCGATCTAGTCTGATCGGATGACTCTGGAATGACTTGGAAGTTGTTAAAAAAATCATTGCCACAGTTGCGTTATTGCAACGTATATTGACACATGGATTTGATATACAGGTCAAGAAGATAGATACATATCAAACAACACTGGCCACTTCTACAAATTGCTTAGCGTATTTATATACACACCGGCACAATTAGCGGAACAGAAAAAAAAGTGAGACTATGAGATAATAACGCATATCGACGGTCCCTACGTATAAACGGACATGTCGAAAACCATGGTTTACAGGAGAGCGAAATAAAGATTCAAATCAATCTAGAAATAACACTATGTAATAATGTTATATTTTTGTTGTTGTAATGTTATACCGAGTTTAGAAAGTTTATAATGATATTATGTACATTGCAATTTTTTCAGATTTTCTTTGAAAAACTGACAGATGACTGCTTTTACATCGCCTTTAAAATAAATCTTTAACAGTCAAGTCTAACATATCTGTTTATACGTAGAAGATAACATAACACAAATTTATGAAATAATTAAAGAAAATATTAAAGAAAATATGGCATTATATTTCCATCTTCAAAAAAGTTACCTTAAAAATCGTTAGTTCATATCCGTGAATGTATAAAATACACTGATGTAGACATATCTGTTTATACATGGTCATTACAAACTGACTTATGACGATTACTTTGCAATAAAAAATAGACATGTCGGTGAAAACTAAAATAACGGAGAGGGTTGAGGGAGATATTTGTTAATTAAAAAAGATTTTCAATTAAATTATTAATTTTAATAGTCAATCAACAATTCTTTATATTTTTATAAGACTCAATAAATTAAGAAATTAAAAATATAAAATCACAGCGTCATTGAAGATTAAACTAGAAAATATCGGCCTTAGTCATAAACGCTATTTAACTAATCCTACTGATTTAATGGTCAAATAAATAACGCCACCTTTCTGACATTGAAAAACAATTTGACCTTATTAGAGTCGCAGATTAGTTAAATAACGTTTCATGAGTAAGGGGGTAAGTGTTAATACTAGCCAGATCAATTATTAAAAAAACCGGAAGAGTCGGACTCGCTCACGGAGGGTTCCTTACAATAATAATAATAACTAACTCAACTTTGCTATGAAATTATTTAATATAGACGGATGAACTGCGGAGGCCTAACTCCTGCTATCCATCCATTCGTCCGTCTGTCTGTCCGTATATAAGTTAACAAGATGGTTGCCCAGCGCATTAAGCTTGTCCTGTATGAGAAACATTATTTAAACACATATTTGGTGACTTCCTAGTGGTACTTCAACTCAAGCGTATTCCGAGTTTTGGGAAGGCCCACTTGACCTTAAGTATCGGGACATGATAATGTTGCTTTTATAGGTGTTTTTTTTAAATAAATTATGTACCTAGTTTATCCATTACAAACATATATAAAATCAATCTCTTTCTCCTTATAACATTACTGTAGATAAACGTAAATGAAAACAAAGTTGTAAATAAATTTTGTAATGAAACATATAAACAAACATGTAGGACATGCCTTCATTTACATTTATATTATATAGCTAAATTAGAAAAATGTTCACACTTTTTATGTATTAACTAATGCTTTAAAATATACATTTCGGAATTATTACTTGATACTTCCTCATAAATCCATACTTAAATTTGACATGGCCGCATTCACACCGTGTGGCGCGCATTTTAAGACACAGTACAAAACGACAAGTCTGATATGTCCGCATCTACGACACAAATTCTTCGATTTTAACATAGTTGTTCTCTTATACGTTTTTAATTTCCAGTAAACTACTTTATATTTTACTAAATATTGTATATGGGTAGTTGCGTATCGATAGTCTGAACACAATTATGCAATAAAAAAAAATTGCATTTTTTGACATGTCTGTTTATACGTAGGGACCGTCGATATATTTGACGAAAATGTAATTAGACACAAAATAACAAATTGATTAACATCTTTTAACAACGACTTTGAAAAGTCTTCGTTATTTTTTATTGAAAAATAAAGAAATTTGAAATAAGTGAAATTTTTAGATGATTATGAACCATCACTAAAAATAAAAAAAGTAAGCATTAAATGATTTAACAATAAAATTAAAGCAAAATTAATAACGAGTGTTTCCCCCTCTTGCTCTGATTATACTTGCATGGTTCATAATCATCTAAAAATTTCACTTATTTCAAATTTCTTTATTTTTCAATAAAAAATAACGAAGACTTTTCAAAGTCGTTGTTAAAAGATGTTAATCAATTTGTTATTTTGTGTCTAATTACATTTTCGTCAAATATATGCGTTATCTCACTTTTTTTTCTGTTCCGCTAATTGTGCCGGTGTGTATAGTTCCAGTGACTGTTAGAATATTATAGAGTGATAGGGTTAACAACGTTACCTTGTGCGAAGCGAGAGCAGTTTCCATATAGATGCATTCACAGATCATACACTAGTTGATTTACAGTCTGACAAAATGTCGATATAGCTACCTTGTCATATGGTCAAAGTATCGATAAGACACGAGAAATTGGCATTCTTTATATGTATTTTAGTCATTTAAACTATGTACGCGCACTTCGTTCCATCCAAGGCATTTTGTCAGTACCCGTGCTCACGGCCCGTACTCTTGTACAGTCTCTCTAATATTATATTTCTATGGTTGCAGGCATGCGCCGATAAACTCGTCACTTCAGCGTATTTTGACGTGGAGGAGCTTTTATTTTAAAACTAGCTATCCCTCGCGGGTTCACTCGCATTCCTGGGTTAAAAAGGTAAGCTATGTCCTTCTCCATAACATAGGCTATTTGCATACCAAATTTCATGATGATCCGTTAAGTAGTTGAGGCGTGAAGGCGTAACACACAAACACATATTAGTTAGGATAATTATTTGTTTCGGCTTTAAATGAAAATCACCTTTAACAAATATGCTTTTGTGTTTAAATTTCTTAAGCTTCTTTAAAGTCTTAGCTTATCCGTAGACAAGATAACTTTTGTATATATCTTTAATCTTTCAAACGTAAATAATGCATACAAAGGAAATAACATTTTGAAAGAATTATTTTCTGATCTCATCCGATATTTTAAGTCAAAGACTTTTCTTTTGATATTGTTCGCCGAAATATAGGAATCATTAAAACTCAAGATAACAAGGAGAAACATTACTTATTACTTGAAAAGTTTTATAATTCTGTATTAAATTATTAAGAGGCCGTTCTCTTTACAAGAAAGTAGCGTATACTACGTAATAAAACAAAAAAACTAGCCAAGTGCGAGTAGGACTCACGGAGGGTTCCGAATAATAATAACAATAAAATCAGCTCCTCCTTACTCACACGCAGGAATACAACATTATTATTTTGCTGCGATATTAGTAAGGTGGAGGTATTTCCCCAGTGAAGATACTCTTTGAGCAGAAAAATGCTATGCTCTACCGCTCTTGTTTCCAGCATAAATCTTTTATGACAGCACGTTACTTTGAAGGAATCAAAAACTAAAAAGTAGACTGAATCGCTATTTAATAAGTTATGTACGTTCTTCTATACAAACATTAACACCCCCTAAACCCCCGTTGAAGGATAGTTCATCATCATCATCATCATATCAGCCCATGAATGTCCACTGCTGAACATAGGCCTCCCCCATTGATTTCCATTTTGAACGGTTCTGGGCCGCTTGCATCCAGCGGCGCCCAGCGACTCTGACCAGTCCCACCACCTGGTGGGGGGTCGTCCCGCTCGGCGCTTTCCAGTACGTGGTCGCCACTCGAGAACCTTTCTTCCCCATCGGTTATCGGCTCTTCGAGCGATGTGGCCTGCCCATTGCCACTTCAGCTTACTAACTCTACGAGCTATGTCCGTCGTTTTCGTTCTCCTACGAATGTCCTCATTACGGACTCTGTCACGTAGAGAAATAGAGGGATAGTTAACAAAACTAATAATGAGACACGTTTCAAAATAAACTCAAGGAATAACATTTTTCATACAAACTAAATCCCCATTTTTCAACCTCTTAAGGGTAGAAGTTTTTAAGGCTCCCTTTTATAATGAAGGGGGTTTTCCTTCATTATAAAAGGGAGCCTTAAAAATTCACGTACCTAGTACCAGTACTTTCAGCTGTGCGTAAAATAAACAAACAACAAAAAAAATACAATTATTAAAAATTTGTTTACATTCAATTGAAAAACATCATGAATATATAACTAAAACAATGTTCCCAAAAAATAGATTATTCATCCATTTTATAAAAGCTATTCAATTCACATTCGCAATATAAGGCCGTGTGTACACAGTATAGTGATGTCATTCCGTGGTGTGTACATAGCCTAGTTGACAAGCGACAACATCGGGTTCAATCTAAAATAAATATGCCACAAATTCAAAGTACATATAAATATAAATGCTACTTTCCAGACACAATGTTTATTTTGATTTTACTTACATAATTCTTGAGGAAACTTCGTTTATACCCAAAGATGTATTTGTGAGAAATTACAGTAGTACCCAACTAATATGGCTTACCGATGTACCTGCGCAGAAGATACATTTTCAAAGCGCGGGAAACTCTATTGGCCGGCAGCTGCCGCCATGTTAGCGCGCGCCGTGCGGAGGGGCGTGACTTGCGAATGAGTCGGAACTAACAGCTGCAGTTTATTATGAACCTTATAGTAGTGATCTAAGGTTGATTGTAAGTTTTAAGCATTCTTTCGTTAATCTTCGGGGCCATACTTTCTTTTCTGTGCGAACGAAGATTCACAACGCGCCATATCAGTTGGGTACTACTGTACCTACCCATTGTACCTACTTATTATATAGGATGACTGGTAATTAGTAAAAGATTCTTAGACACATGATTGTACTCATGATAACAAACAACTTTCCCGAAGAAAAAAATAGGGATAAATAACTAAATTAAATAAAAGCTAATGGTGTATTCTTATTCTTCATCATCATCAGCCCATAATGTCCCACTGCTGAGCACAGGCCTCCTTTCACAAATGAGGGTGAAAGAAAATGGGCAATAATCCACCACGCGTGCCACTGCAGATCGGTGGAGGTAGGCTAGTGGTCAACCTACTGTTGGAGTTTTTCAAGTCCCCTAGGAGGGATCCAACAATTAAGTGATAACCGGGACCAACGGCTTTACGTGCCTTCCGAAGCACGGAAACGCTCGGTTTGAAATACCACTAGGCGGTCACCCATCCAGGTACCGAACACGATGGTGGTAGCTTAATTTTGCCGATCGATTAAGAACGGCTAATCATGCTACACCACGAGCGCTTCTTATTCTTGTTAGGTACTAAATATTTCGGGCTTATGTTCTAAGTAAATAAAAAAATGTCTCTTCGGGAAATTTGTTTGTTCATAAGTACAATCATGTATCTAAGTATCGTTTACTAATTACCAGTCATCCTATATAATTAACTAGCTGCCTCCCGCGGTTTTACCCACGTTCCCGGGATAAAAAGCCTATGTCCTGCTCCATACCATAGGCTAAGTGCATGCCAAATTTCATGATGATCCGTTGAGTACTTGAGGCGTGAAAGCGTAACAAACAAACAAACAAACAACTCACTTTCGCATTTATAAGGTTACTAGCTTCTACCCGCGGCTTCGCCCGCGCAGCCTACAGGAAACAAATGACATATTTTTCTACAACAATAAAACAAAACCAAACAACTTCATCCCGCTTCGGGGGTATTAAAAACGCTGAGACACGTATAATTTTATAGTTAGGATAGTTAGTTCTTCAAATAAATAAACCTTGAAAATGATCTCACAGGAACACATTACATGGATAAAATGTATGGATGTGTTAATCAGGAACATATTCTATTTCTGTGCCAAATTTCATCGAAATCCGGATGTTGAAGCGTGATTGAGTAACATCCATCCAAGTAAGATTAAGATCGAGTAAGGTGTAAGGTGTAAGGTGTAAGGTGTAAGGTGTAAGGTGTCAGGAGTAAGGTGTAGGTTCATCCAAATCCGTACAGATGTTGAAGCGTGTGAAGCGTGATTGAGTAACTAACATTCATCCATCCGAACTTTCGCATTTATAATAATATTAGTAAGATTTGAGATAGTGATTTGAGATATCGTTTTTCAATTATGTAGGTTTTTTTTATTTATTTAAACTTTTTAAATATTTAATGTTACTGTGTAACATGGTCAAGCCTTCTTGAGGAAAATGTGCTGAAACTCATTTTCACCAACTTTTGTACGATACATTTCTTATGCTGTCCCATGGAATCTGTGCATTTTAAAGTAAAGTAGCCCTTGTCATTCTCTGATCCCTTACCTAAACTACCACAATGCAAAAAATCATGTCGATCGCTTGCTCTGTTAAAATCAAAAACAAACCTATCCCACGGGAACGTACATTATTCCGGGATAAAAAGCAACCTATGTCCTACTCCAGACTATAATCTATCTCGTGCCTAATTTCATATAGAGCTGTTCAGCCGTTTTGCCGTGATTGAGTAACAATCAATCCATCCATCCAAACTTTCGCAGTAGGATATATACATTTATAGGTACTTACATAAAGTTATAGTCGTTCAAATAAATTAACATTGAAAATCATCCCACAGGAACATATTACTGGGATAAAAAGTATCCTATGTCCTTCTCCATACCATAGGCTATCTGCGTGCCAAATTTCATAATGATTGGTTCAGTAGTTAAAGCGTGAAAGCGTAACAAACAAACAAACAAACAAACATACAAACAAACAGAGTTACTTTCACATTTATAATATTAGTAAGGATTATTGACCGTTTTTACACGTCGTCGTAACCAGTAGAGTGACCTTCATAAGTGCCCTTCTGGGGCCTAAATTGAATAAATGGCTTTGACTTTGACTTTGATGCGCGATAAAAGTCGGTGAAAGTGGAAGTTTTTAAAGTAATTTCATTTAACTCAATCATCTGTATTTATACAGAATAACACAATAGAGTCGAACCTAGAATGCTTAAACTGAACAAGGAATGTTAGCTCTCGACTATGGATCAATTAAAAATGAAATAAAAATATGTTATTAGAAAATAATATGTTCGTAGCTCTAGAGAATGCCTACGAAGGCTACGCCGTAGCGGCCTACGATCCTACACTCAGTAAATTATTCAAGTCTCCTCTCTGTACTAGGATTAAAATATTTTTAATAAGTTGTTAAAAAGTTTTTCAAAGTATTTGTTAAGCTTATAAATACGTTAAACAAACTTTCAAGTGTTACAAGTATTAAAACTTTCTTAATTTATTTTCTTTTGAAAACAAAATGTAAAAGTATCGAAAACACAGTCTTATAAAACGCATTATTAATTGAATATAACATAGTAGGTACTTTCATGAATATGTATTGTAGATATTTTGTCTAGTGAAGGTATAGTTAATCATGGCGAGATTTGTACAAAAAAAACCTGTGACGTTGGAATGACTTTATAATATTGATCCAAGGAATAACTTGAGGCATTTAGAGTATTTTTAAGAACCCCGGGATAAAAATGCAAAATTCTATGCCATGCCGGCAAATCGCGACCAAAACCATTATTTGTTATGTTATGTTTTGCGGGGTTTATAAAATACTAGCTGACACCCGCTTCCCGGGATAAAAAGTAGTATTTCCTTCTCCATACCATAGGCTATCTGCATGCCAAATTTCATGACGATCTGTTGATTAGTTGAGGCATGAAAGCGTAACAAATATTACGCATTTATAATATAAGTTAGGATTTCAAGTATTTAACATGTTGCTGGTAATGTAATCCCAACATTGTAAGTGATTCAAAACCTTCTAAAATGTTTTTTTTTTGTACAAATCAATGTATGGATGTCGCCATGATTCTTTGCTAGACCCTGCCTATGAGTGTATGCGTCAAACCAAGGATATTATAATAGAGATATGCTACCCTCACACTAAACGGTTCAGTTATTGTTGAATTAGGTGAATGCGATAGATAATATGGAACGTATGGCACAGAAAGAGATAGCTATATGTAGCCGCTAAGCAAAATTATGTAAATTTTCTGAATTTGTCTGCAACAATTAGCGTGCGTTAATGCGATATCTACCTCTTTTTATTATAATATCATCGGTGTCAATCAGTCAATTTATCCATTTACATTTAATATTATATAACAAGTTTGTCTACCATAAAGGAGCTTCAAAACCTTAGAAACATAGTTCAATGCCCAAAGTTCAACACCCGATGTTTATTGTTAGAACAAAACCGCTACGCGTTGAATCGACACGTGAACATTCTCATATGCAATAAATCCTCGGATTCCAGTCACGCGAACTCGATCTTTCACCTCGTAAAATGCAAAGTTAATGTGACAATAGTCTTTCGGCACATAGAAAACCCCCTAGATAGAGGTTATGGGGATAAAATACCACCTTTGGTGCAGTTACTGTGACGTGGTCGTAAAGGTAATGGGGTTTTTAAGTTAATGGAAACAACGCTCGAATTGCCATGGTTAGTTATAAAATTTATGTGATGTTTTTTGTAGTCATTTTAGAACAAAAAATAAGTCAAGTATCAAGAATTGATAATGTTAATCGATAATAAACTTTATATACAGGTCGTTGTTTTGGTCAGCGACGAGCGACTCAGGGTCGATAATACAAATGATACTGGTGCTAAAAAAAATACTTAATTTTTTTTAATAATAAAAATAAAAAAATGTTTTTTTGAAAATCATGTAATAAGCTAAAGTTTAGACATTATACTCAACGGGAGTACGAGGGAGTAAAGGGGTGGGGCGATGGCGGCTTGTGCCTAGCTCTAGTCTGTGCACGTGCCTAGTAACCATACTTTGCGATAATTTTATTTCAAATTGAATAAGGTATTTCTCAACATATTTACAGTATTTAATGGAATTAAGTCCATTTTTGGGGAATATATATTTTGTACTACCGCTCCTGGGTCGCTTGTCACCGACCAAAACAACACCCTGTATATTAGATACAGGTTTCAAATTCAATTGTTTTAATCTCAACTCATCCTAACTTCCTAACTATTATAAATGCGAAAGTGAGTTTGTTTGTTACGCCTTCACGTCTCAACTACTCAAAGGAATATCATAAAATTTTGCATGCAGATAGCCTAGGGTATGGAGAAGGACATAGGCACTTTTTATCCCGCGGGTGAAACCGCGTGGGACAGCTAGTTTGGCATAAAGCTTTGTTTGACGTTCACGTTGGCGTGAAGGTGGAGGTGACTGCCACACCACAGGTTGAGGATTCGATTTCTAATTAATGGAAACATTTTGTTGTTCTATAATATTTGTTCTTGCTGTAAGTATTTATTTAAGTATATTTTTTTTTATACCACTAAGGTGGCAAACAAGCATACGGCCCGCCTGATGGTAAGCAGTTACCGTAGCCTATGGACACTTGCAACACCAGGGGTATCACTCGCGCGTTGCCGACCCTGTAGAAATCTCTTCACACCCTTTTTGAAGAACCCCATGCTGTACTCCATTGGGAAAACCACGGCAGGGAGCTCATTCCACAGTCTGAGCGTCCGCGGAAGGAAGCTCCGTTGAGCCCGCACAGTACGAAACAATTGATTAATTTGGGATGACATGGCCTACGATAACTATGGCCAGCCAGAGGCCCAATTCCGCTATTACAAGTGTGTTCCAATCAATGGGTTCTTAGCGTCATCGTAGATTGCGTGAACAAAATGGCCGCCATGTATCGTCGTCTTACACGTCGGTGGTTGATTTCAGGGTTCACGGTTCTACCTACTGTACCTACTGGCCATACTTCCACCTTGACCGCCGCTGAGTACTACATCATCAGCTGCAGGTGTTCCTTCCTGCCTCATCTTCGTGCTCACACATATGACATCTGGCAACGCTGCTGTCACATCACGCACATCACGCATACAAGGCCAGTGAATTTAAGGATAAATGTATAGCGTCAAGTCTAAGGCAGACTTAAGTAAGTCTAAGTCAGACTTAAGTAAGTCATACTCACTTTAAGGCCTTTGCTTGCGGCGGCGTCGTGTGACGGGTCGCTCACTTCCCTCCAATATGGCGAGGAGAGCGATGGCTGCCACACGCGTCATACTTGTGAACAGGTATAGGCTTGTGGGGGTTGGTCTGCTTAGTTTGCCATTTATTTATTTACTTATTAAATATAGATTCAGTCTACTTTGTAGTTTTGCCGCCGCGCCGGGGCACGCAATTGTTGTCAGTGCGATTAGAATGTAAATATTATGTAATAAGTTTTGAAAAGAGTAATTGCTGAGTTTATTGCCGGCTCTTCTCAGCAAATGCAACCTTCCGAACCGGTATTAGAGTATTAGAGTCAGACTTTTCATAAGTGCCTGCGAAGGTCTATTTGAATAAATGATTTTGAATTTTGAATTTTCAAGTTGAGGGACTATAGACATACCTTCTTTTATTTTTAACCGACTGCAAAAAAAGGAGGAGGTTCTCAATTCAAATGTATGTTTTTTTTTTTATGTTTGGTTCCTCATAACTCCGTCATTTATTAACCGATTTGGAATTTTTTTTTTTATTTGACCTTTCAAATAAAAAAAAAAAATTCCAAATCGGTCCAATGACATGGACATGGACAATGGGACCAAACGGAAAGTGTACCCTTGTACACTTTCCGTTTGGTCCCATTGTCAGCAGATCAGGATTTGATTACTTCTTAGTGTACTTTGAAATCGGTTTAAGTTTTTTGTAAAACAGTCTAATTATTTTGTATTATAGATTTAATTGTTAGCTATATATTTTATTTGAACCCTAAATTACCTACCAAATTCTGCGACTGAGCTAGCCGTCGCACTATCAGAGGTGTAAAAAAACAGTCTACTAATTGAATAGCGTCGAATCTATATGAATTTAGTAGACAACCACAGATATACATCTCAATAGATGACGCGTGTGTATGTATGTTCTTCTTTTGAAACTGTTTCGCGCGGACAGGGAACTTGCAGAAGGCTGCATCCACCAGAGATGTGTAGCGAGGGATATGTTTAGCTGACTAATAGGATAGCTTCATTTTCTCGTTAGAAATCTAACTAAATCAAACTTGTGACATCATGATAGATACAAAAAAAAGTGACACGCATGGTTTTCGTACGGATGGAGGAACTTGCGTTATCTATTTTGATTTATGCCTGTGTAGACAACGCAAATGGTAGTGGATTTGTAAAGAGATGGTGTCAACATGACATATTTGATTTAAAATAGCAGACTTGGCTCCCTGATGGTAAGTAGTTATCGTAGCGTATATATAGATGCTTTTCCATTCAAAAACTATATCATATCATACACCCCTCCGTGCGCGCAATATCCTTGAAATGGGTAGTACACTTATTTCTCTTCACGTGACATATAGATTAAAAAACACATAATAGTTTAAATGTAACAATAATATGCTAAGTATTCTAACACTTAAAACAGTCAACATCAATTCCTTTACACATCACGAACACCTTTTTGAGTTAAAGTATTAGTATTCAAAGTAAGTACAAAGAACCTTCGGTGAAGTTGAACTGAAGTAAATAGAAGGTATTTAGATACTTAGCGAGGGGCTTGACTACGCACCATTGCGTTCTAGGAACGCAAGTCTGAGGAATGCTAATCCCCTTTGTGGCAAAGTGGTGACATACCTATTTGATTTAAGCGTTTGTTACTAGTATACAGATTAATATAAATTGTTTGACTTATAAGGGAAGAGGGAGATAGAAGAAAATATTAATTACATAGTTGTTAGAATCCATGTAAGGGTCGATATTTTAGGTACCAACATTGCAATAACACAAAGATAAACAAAGTTTTAACAATTTGAGAAACTAGTTTGTTCAAAAAAACGTGATTTCGCTTGGAACTTGGATCGACGCTATTAAAAAATCACCAAAAAAGACGTTTATTGTATGGGCGCCCCCTTTATTTTTAATTTTATTTCATTTTTACTATTTCTTGTCATAGCGGCGATAGAAATACATATTCTCCGAAAACATCTGTGTACATAGTTATTACTTTTCATGAGAAACAGCCCACTGACACGACGGACGGACAGCGGATTCTTAGTAATAGGGCCCTTTTGGCACACTTCGGGTACGGAACCCTAAGATATAATTTGCGAGGGAAGAAGAGATAATATTTTAAAGAGCGTAGAGTACCTAGGTAGGTACTACATTCAGTTATTTGGTTATGGTATTCTGTAAGTTGGAGATCTTTTCAAAATACCGCAGCCAAATAACTTCATGTTGTGTTCCTGCGCGTGAGTAAGATCGCCAATGCTCATTGGGGAGGCAGGAAGGGTCTGTTACGCGTGAGCGATGCCTCGTGTATTGCAAGCGTTCATGGGGCTACGATAACCGCTGATATTAAATAAAAATAGGGGAGAAATTTGGTGGATCTGCACTACATACCACTCGGGAGGAGCTCTGCTGTCCATGTACACGAAGTAACGGGTAAAAGCTAGTAAATATAAAACTTGTTTAACAAGATATAACTGTAATAAATACAGTTATTAAAAAAGCCTCCATTATACTCCTCTTCATTATCTCCGCCATTTTTTAATGAAATCAAATTACATCTTGTTTGTTTTCAGAGGAGCAAACTGGACGTTTATCTGACGTAGGAAAAACGTGGCAAAAACATGCTCTTTGTTATGGTTTTAATTGTAAAAATCGGCCAAGTCCGAGTCGGACTCGCAAAGGGAGGGTTCCGTATTAACTAACATCAACTCTTTTATCAAGTACCAAGTAGCAGTTGCCAAGACATGCCAATGGGGGCAGACTATACGAGTGTCAAAAAATCGATAGTTGTATATGAACCATAATTAGGATCGCTTCTATAATTTATGATCGCCGGTTGAAGCCAAACAGTTGTTTTTGGTTTTTCCTATAGATAGCGGTGTTTGAAGTTAAAAAATCAATCGCATTTTTGTCTTCGTAATTAATTATTCTTCACTCAAATAAAAGTATTCTATGAGCTCTCTAAGTAAAAAAAATACAAGGCTGTCTTCGATCAAAAATACTCCTTAAAGACAAGCTTAAACTCAAATTTCTCGATAAAAACCTCTCAATAAAACTATTTGGTCACAAATAGGTACATGCTCTTTCGTCATACTTCTGTTTGTCCAAATATTGAGTAAAGCCAAGGTATATGCGACCCGTTACACGGAAAATCGGTATCCGTCGAAAAATCTGATGTTACGGTCTCATTTCGATACGTAGGCAGCTCAATGAGTCTAGGAGTCTACATGCGATGTATTTGCTTCATCTTTTTTTTATTGTGTATAGGCCTGTGTTTGAACACAATCTCACCATGGTAAGCAATGATTTTATAAGTAAAAGATGTACATATGTTATAAGTGCTCCCACGAGTGGCTTGTTAAAACTGTGCTCGTTAGCTCACTTTAGCTATGAGTCGCATCATAGCGTCAACGACATGACATGTATTGAAATAAATATTACGGGTAAAATAAAGGTATCCTAACTTTGTTATCCTAACCTAACTATTATAAATGCGAAAGTGAGTTTGTTTGTTTATTACGCCTTCACGCCTCAACTACTCAACGGATCATTATGAAATTTGTTATGCTGATAGCCTATGCTATCATTTTAATCCAGGGAACGCGGGTGAAACCGCGAGGGACAGCTAGTTATAAAATAAATCTAATAGTTTCACTGAGACTTGCCTAAATAAGCTTACAAAATAAAATATACAAAATCAAACTTAATTAAATGATAATTTATTTATTTATCAGTTAAATTATTTATTGTATTACGCTTGTTTCTGAAAGTATGTTTTAGATTATCATAATTAAATTAAATACGTTTTAAATTTAAAAAAATATATTTTGTGATTGGCTTACATAATATTTTAACTTCATAATTATTATGTTATTAAAGATGTTATGAATATACATGAAAATTATCCGGAGCTAAATAGAATTGAATATTTGATGCCCATTAGTGCACTGCATAATAGATTTATTTAAATAAATCTACGAACACACAGAATCAATTATCTCAAAATACTAAGCAATATCGGTTTAAGTTTTAGTTATTTATTTATATATTTATGACTGAAACCTATCCCAGTCATAATTATATAAATAAATAACTACGGTATGATATAGTATACTTACAAATATTAATGATTAATATAAATTGTTTTCAAACGTAATGTACGCCTATTTACAAAACAAAAACCTGTACCTACTTAGTTATCAATTAAATCTACGTATTTATCAACTTGTCGCAAACTTTTTGAATTGAAACTTATTGTCATGTTATTCAATCAGTATCACCATTAGAATAAATCACCATTTCTTCGTAATTTAGTTATAAATTTTAAACACATTATGATCATGTAAATCTCCTAGCTCCCAGCCTACAATACCATAAAACACAGCCTAGGATCGTTGGCAGCTGTCAGAACCTCTCAGAACGTTGTTTCTTTAATAAAAGAGGACGCTACGCAAGAGAAGCGACTTGCGCAGCCTTTCTGCCTGTCCAATACGATCCGGACGTCGAATATTGTGTTACTAAAATGATTTTAATTTACAAAGAGTTTTTAAAGATTTTTATTCAATTAATTAATATTATATTAATGATATTTTTTTGGAAAAACAAAGTACTTTGTATACCTCGGGAATGTATATTTATGTAGAATCCTTTGATCCGGTCAAAGAGAAGACAGGAATGTATGTTCCAATATAATTTATTCACAACAACCTATCAACTGCCACTTATCGCCGTAACTTCTATTTGACTTTGTCTATTTTGACTCCAAACAATTGGCTTTAAATATTTAATGATAATACAATTACATTCGATTATTTAAACGTTTGGAGATATCTAAATTAAAAACATATAAACCTATGCTATATAGATAATTATATCAATTTAATCGTTATCTATCCTTTACTATTTATTTAATATTAGTTTTATCCTTAAGAATAATTTTGTATGTGGTTCAGACTTATATTCATTTTGCTCGACAATTTTATTAGATGTAATTTTAACAGTATATAAAATTAAAAAATAACCAAGATTACATTTTTTAAACCAAGATGTATTTGATTGAATATAATTCGGAAGAATAAAAACTTATCAAACTAGCATCATTAAAAAATATCGAACGAAAACACATTTTTTTCTGAAAAAATCATTTTTGTTCTGAAAAAATCATTTTTTTATTATAGTTTAAAAAAAAACTAAAAAACGTGATAAGTGTGCAAAGTTTCTGTGTTTTGAAGTCGATGAAGATTACGTTTGAAGATTCTATTCACATAAAGGGGCTATAAAAACTAATTAAAATACCCTACATCTCCTAAACCTCTAATAAAAGTAGAAACACAAACCAGAATCTATAAACTACGGAAAAAACACAGACTAGACTTGAAATTAAAATGGAAAGAAAGTTGAAGCCTACGCTACGCCCATACAGTTTGCTATCGCGGGCATAAATCAGGGGTGCTTCAATCGCTGGCGGAGTTACCTGGTGAATAGTTCATGAAGTTTGCTACGTGTGAGACTACAGTGTGACGGAGGACCATTACCATTGGAGAGCGTGGGATATGGCACGAGCGGAACGAGGCGATTTTGTTTTGCACTGTTATTTTTGGTATCCATTTGACCAATATATGATTTGAGTACAACTCGGTCGAGAGTTATAAGGCTTGATTAAGAACTTTGATTGTTCGGGCAATTACGTTGACGTACAGAATAATTATGTTTTTTAACAGACTTCAAAAAAAGGAGGAGGATCTCAATTTGGTTGTATTTTTTTTTGTTACTTCATAACTCCGTCATTTATTAACCGATTTGGAAAATTATTTTTTTTGTTTGGAAGGACACACAGTTACACTTCCCTTTTCCTTCCTTTGTCATCAGATCAGGATTTGATTACTTCTTAGTATACTTTGAAGTCGGTTTAAGTTTTTTGTAAAACAGTTTTTTTTGTTGAGAAATTATTGACCACCAGGACCGTTTCCATAAAAATACTTAAAATATACATTTGATAGTATAGTAGTAGACACGGCTATAGATCAAGCAATACATTTTCAGCATAAGCTGATCTCGCATTGTATAGGATTTCCGTACAATGGGAGGTTAGCTTAAACTAGAAATGTATAGCTTGATCTTTAGCCGTGTGTACAAACATGATTTGCGTAAAACAACGAATCCGGAGAAAATATACATAGATAGTCCAAAACTGACAGAGGGCAATATTAAAATATAAAAAAAAACGGAAATGGAGGTAATAAATATACTATTCATTCCGGAATCATGGACAAATACACGGAACACAGTTAATCAGTTTAATACATAAGCTAGTAAAGACAAGACATATTAACTCAACCAATATGAACATTAACATAAACTGTACCACAATTCAATTCACCCTATAGCTTGAAATCCGTTAGCAAATCAATATACGACAATTTCTTTATTACAAACGATATCGTGACGGTTCACATTACTGTCAACGATTGCGACCGTTTGACAGGAGTATTATATCAGATCAATATAGCTGCACGTAGGGGCTCGAGGGGCGTAACTGTTGTATTAGACGTCTATATTTTTTTCAATTGAAATTGATTACCATCCATATGGGCTCCATTAGGAGCGTTTAAATGGCTATATCATGTATTTCTTTATTCTAACTATTATTAGTAGTTGTATCTTCATCTTAATTATAAATTTCGACAATACGCTGACTTTTTAAGGAGTAGAATGCAATGAAAGGTGCCTTCAATTGGACGTAGGTTATTTCTGGTCATCTATTTCTGAATCCACCTACTTGCACTAACTACCTCGCCTGCTATATTTTACAGTCAACCTAATGAGGAATATTTGTATCATATAAGAGTGAACACGTTTAGGCCCGACATTTACCAAAGCGGAGATGGCCGGAGAGGATGTGTTTACATACAAATGATAATCTAAGTGGACTGGAGTGGGATCCACGATACCGAGCCTAAGTCACACATCAAATTCCCATAAACCGAGCAAGTTCAGACATGATACTGTCTTTGCTTTGGACCAAAATCGCGATGAATATTTAAAGTTACATCAGTTCTTTCAATAGTCAATATTGCTACCAAAATACACGCCTTGCATTGGCCAGTTTTACAATCTGCTTGCATTCACATCATATTTATATCGTCATTTTTAAAAATAGTTACAGTATTACCCAACTAATATGGCTTACGAATTTACATTTTAGCGCGCGCCGTGCGGAGGGGCTTGACTTGCGAGTGAGACCGAACTAACAGCTGCAGTGTATTATAAAGCTTATAGTAGTAATCTAAGGTGGCTTGTATGTTTTAAGCATTCTTTCGTTAATCGTCGGGGCCATACTTTCTTTTCTGTGCGAATGAAGATTCACGACGCGCCATATCAGTTGGGTACTACTGTACTAACATCGATTTCTGTATAAAACTAGTCAGCTACTAAAACACATAGGTTAAGTCTACAAACTCGTTAACAATAAATCATAAACATAGACGAAAAATAATAATAGACCTAAGTAAGAACCTTGAGACACCCTTAGTTGTAATCTACCTTTAAATGCTCGAATTTGAGTGTAATTAAAAATTTTAAGTTTTATACCCTTCTCAATTAGTCTGAACTATTATGTGAAGGCTGTATAACATTACTTCATGGAAGTATAATTACTAATGGTAGCCACACCCTTATTAAGTGTCGATCTTAATTAGTAAACCATTTTCGTTCAAACTAATTAAAGGTAACCAACATGTAACCTCGATTGTATTTAGGGCATGAAATTCGATGAAAAACTTTGGTATGAAGTACAGTTGTGCTGGGATTAATCATTAGGATTAAAAATTATTAATAAATCTAGCAACATATTTATTGAGCGTTATCGTCAGTATTTATCGAACCACTGTATGTAGTAAAATGTAACAAAGGTAAAATAAAACACTTTATATTGCCAAAAATAGTGAGTGATCACCAAAATAACCACCATTTTAGCATGAAATTAGAACCCAAATTATGATTGTTTAATAAAAAAATAGTTTTTTTTTTATTTTATACCTCTAAGGTGGCAAACAAGAATACGGTCCGCCTGATGGTAAACGGTTACCGTAGCCTATGGACATTTGCAACACCAGGGGTATCACTCACTCGTGCGTTGCCGACCCGGCATAAATCTCTTCATACCCTTGTTGACGAACCCCATGCTGTACTCTATTGGGAAAACCATGGCAGGGACTAATTCCACAGTCTGAGCGTCTGCCAAAAATGACCAAATTTACACAAAGCACAAACTTGGATCTAGCGCTACTGTCACATTACGCTAGTGGCACGGTATTGTCACAGTTCAAACCTAACCTAACCAACTGTATTTGGAGTGCCCCGATTCAAGGAGGAATAACGCAACAATTTCTTCATTAAAATTTGGTGATCATTTACTAATATTGGTGATCGTTTACTAAATTTGGTTTCAAAGTACTTCTATTACCTAAAATTGTACTATGAAATAACTTCTATTTGAAATTATATTTTCTGCCATATTTAATAAGTGAAAGTCAGAGGAATAAATGCAAAACTATATAAGTAGGTAGGTATTGTATGTTATGTAGCTACAGGAAATCGTTCTTCGTTCGTTCGTTTTTAATATGGATCATACATTAATCAGTCATGGTTTTAGTGTTAATGGTGAAAACTCAATGCCAAGAAAAAGCTAGTAGAGACAGTAGTAGCTAAGAGGAGCTGCCAAAATGATAGATTTTGTATTGTGTTCTGAACTTCTGATAGATTTTAAGGGTAGTAATAGCCTGCGGCGGCGTCGTGTGATGGGTCGCTCACTTCCCTCCAATATGGCGAAGAGGGCGATGGCTGCCACACGCGTCATACTTGTGAACAGGTGCTGCTTGTGGGGGCTGGTCTGCTTAAGTTTGACATTTATTTATTTACTTATTAAATATAGATTCAGTCTACTTTGTAGTTTTGCCGCCGCGCCGGGGCACGCAATTGTTGTCAGTGCGATTAGAATGTAAAATTATACATAATTCAACAACACAACAACAACAAGCTTAGATTCATTACAATGAATCTAAGCTTGTTTTGAAAAGAGTAATTGCTGAGTTTATTGCCGGCTCTTCTCAGCAAATGCAACCTTCCGAACCGGTATTAGAGTATTAGAGTCAGACTTTTCATAAATGCCTGCGAAGGTCTATTTGAATAAATGATTTTGAATTTTGAATTTTATGGGTACTGTAAAGTGTTATGTTTTTAAGCAAGGTGGTAAGTAAAGCTATAAATATTTTATATCGATATCGATACCATTTCACTTCCCTAGCATATAAGAACTTTACGTTCGTGTTGGCAGACTGTTATAAATTCAATGCCATCACTTTTATGATCCTTTTTGCTAAGCACGCATCGCATTTTCAGTAACTGTTTTATAAAAGCATGGAATACATTTAATTTTGTATTCTTAATCAGTTGACTTGCATAGTGCTTGAAATTGTAGAGCGCGCTTTCCGTCAGCGAAACTGGGAAGAAAAAATATTATATTAAATAAAAGCGGGGACTCCGTTCTCGTGGTGCCCTATCCTACCCTACCCTACATTTAAGCCTTCCCTGGACTTCCACAAATATTTAAAAACGAAAAATTGCCAAATTGGTCCAGCCTTTCACGAGTTTTAGCGAGACTAACGAACAGCAATTCTCGATTTTTTTTTATATATATGTCGGTACAGGGGGCCGAGAATGATCTATATCCGACATCTTTGATGATATCAAGGGATATTCCAATAAGATATAACACAATTACAGTTACAATTTAGTTTAATAGTATTTCACAATAGTTTCTTTACACTATAAACGTCTTTACACTACAGTCGCATTCAATGTCTTTCAATTATTCACTGGGCGTATACAGAATACAATATTAAACTATATGGACTCTATCAAAACGTGAGACAGTTCCTCGGCACGCGACCTACCGCACACTCGTACTATTATCCCGAGTATCGATCATGGAATGAAATGATCCTGCTCCCCTCAATCTCCACCGAGACTCTGCCGAAGCGACACGAAGTTAATTCTAGGTGTCACCTGCGTTTTGTAGCACCCACATGATGATGTCATGGCCCTCCCGACATATAGTCGACAAGCGACCCAGGAGCGGTAGTACAAAAAATACATTTCCCAAAAATGGACTTAATTCCATTAAATACTGTAAATGCGTTGAGAAATACCTTATTCAATTTGAAATAAAATTACCGCAATGTATGATCACAAGCCACGTGCACAGACTAGAGCTAGGCGCAAGCCGCCATCGCCCCACCCTCGCACTCCCGTTGACTATTACGTCTACACTTTAGCTTATTACATGATTTTCCAATTTTTTATTTTTTTATTTTTATTATTAAAAAAAAAAAAGTATTTTCTTTATACTTTTTTTAGAACCAGTATCATTTGTTTAAAGGACCCTCTCGTCGCTGACCAAAACAACGACCTGTATATATAGATTGAATGTACGCGTGGCAAGAGTGTGGTAGTATGTGTAAAGCATAGTTGCAGGTTTTTTCATCTCCCGTGGATTTTTCTCACTCATTGAAATGTGTTGTTCTTGTATATTTTATATTGATTCAAATATATAAAACAAACTTACCGTGATCTTTACACGCTTAGTGTTACCTGAAACAAAAATTTAGAAATGTCATAATGTTTGTAATTAGAACAATATATTTTATTTTAATTATATACTTAATTTTAATACAATGTACAAGTAGTACCCAACTGATATGGCTTACCGATGTAACTGCGCAGAAGATACATTTTCAAAGCGAGAGAAACGCTATTGGTCGGCAGCTGCCGCCATGTTAGCGCACACCGTGCGGAGGGGCGTGACTTGAGAGAGACGGAACTAACAGCTGCAGAGTATTATGAAACTTATAGTAGTGATCTAAGTTTGATTGTAAGTTTTAAGCATTCTGGGCCATACTTTCTTTTCTGTGCGAACGAAGATTCACGACGCGCCATATCAGTTGGGTAATACTTACTTGCACATCTCTGGAGACGAACTTCCATGACACTTGAACATCAGTCAAAGCATCGGGATCGGCGCGACATTATACGTGATATTATAAGTTCACAGGGGAATCACGACCGTCAGACATGAAGACACACGACGTGGGGCTAACTGTTACCAACAAACATCATCGCACAGACTAAACTCATAAAAAGTTTTATTAAACTTAATCTTAATATATATATATATATAAAATATAAAATTCAAAGTCCTGACTGACTGACTGACTGATTGATTGATATATCAACGCACAGCCTAAACCACTGGTCCTAGAGACATGAAATTTAGAGGGTATATTCTTTGTGAAGAGTAGGTATCCACTAAGAAAGGATTTTTCGAAATTCCACCCCTAAGAGGGTTAAATAGGGGATGAAAGTTTGTTTGAAAGTCCGTCAGTTTCGAAGTTAGGATCTTCAAATTTTGTATTTAGGCTGAATATTAAAAATTAATGTATACGTGTATCAGCGTTTTTAATAATTCTACCCTCGAAGCGGGATGAAGTTGTTTTGTTTTATTGTTGTAGAAAAATATGTCATTTGTTTCCTGTAGGCCACGCGGGCGAAGCTGCGAGCAGAAGCTAGTAATATATAAAATGATAAACTGATTGTTGATATATCAACGCACAGCCCAAACCGCTGGATCTAGAGATATGAAATTTTGCACACAGATACCTTATACAGTGGAGGCATCCACTAAGGAAGGATTTTAGGCCAATATATTTACTGGTTCTGCCAGAGAGGAGAAACATTCTCCTTGCCGCGTATACCATTGATCCCAAATCATCTTCCGCTTGAATTTAAAAGATTACAGTTCCTAATTAAGGTTTGTTTCGCGATGGCTAATAATAAATCACTGGGAAAAACTCTGAAATTTGCTAGAGTTGATTTGCGGCAGGACTGTTTCAGTTTTATGTGGCATCCTCGCATGTGAGCTCTCAATCTACCTGAACTTTTGTCAATATCACACGTAGTGGCGGACAATAGCCATGAACAAAGCTCTATATTGTTACAATGATTCATATCTAGAAAAAAGAAATTATCTACGCGGACGAAGTCGCGGGCTATAAAGCTAGTCTATTTATAAGTATGGTCAGTATAATAAGAGATAAGCGTGAAAATGTGGCACTGGTTGTAAAGATGACAATAGTCCTGATTCTGTTGTTTACAACTAAACTTATTTTAATCTCACTATGTCTCTTTCTAACAAAGCACATAAGAAAAGGATGTGAGAAATGTAGTCCTGTCAAATTAGTCCAATGCTTATTTTCAATATAAATTTAGTCGCCATCTATCGCGGTTACGTCTAAATACCCGCAAATGAAGACGGTAAAGACTAATTTGACAGCTTTAAATATTTTCTATCCTTTTTCAATAATATTTATAAGAAAGTGATGTGATGTGACTAAAATTAGTTTAGTGCGATTTACAACAGAATCGGGACCAATTTCTAACAGAGGTATACGCCAGCATTTTAATCAAATAATAATATTAATCTTATAATATACATAACTTGTAACGAATTAATTTAATAAAGATGCCTTTAATTTGAATACAACGAAGTAAGACCCTTTCTGGACAGTGTCTTACCATTTTGAAATGAAAGCGGGAGTCAAACAAATCATAAAATTATATTTAAGTACTGGAACAATACTTGGAGAAGAGTAAATTATAATCTTTATATTACAGACTTGTATTTATTATTTTTTGGATGAGTATCTTAAGCTGTAAACTGAAGGTAAGTAATAAAGATAAATAGGTAGGCTTTGAAAGGCCGCAGACATTCTAGAGTATACGTTTACAATAAGCCGGTTAAACTCTTGAGACAGTAATCCTAAGGTCTCTTGTAGATATTTGTATTATACTTTATAAGAGACTTAGCTATTGAAACAGATTGTATAATAAATAAAGCTCCTAGATTAGAAATTGTTAGGATACTGAAGTGTCTTGCCGGAGTCTTCTCAGTTTAAGTGTATTCCGAACCGGCGGTAAATTCAACTGTATGTTCCTATATACTAACCCCCTTATTCATAATCACTTTTTAACTAAATCAGTGTAATAGTGTGCCCCGTCTCACTCTTTCGATCACCAAATGTCACCTGTCAGATAAAGACTGGAATTTTAGCTAATCAACGTTTGATAACTGACGGGCCAGTTGGCGCAGTTGGTTAAGGTTCACCTTACGCGCCGCCGGTCGTGGGTTCGATTCCTACACAGGACATGCATTTGTGTGCATGAACATGTCTGTATGTCCTGAGACTGGGTGTAATTATGTATATTAAGTATGTATTTACAAACAAAAAGTAGTATATGTATTATATCAGTTATCTGGTTTCCATAGTACAAGCTCTGCTTAGTTTGGGATCAGATGACCGTGTGTGAGGAATGTCCCAGGATATTTATTTATTTATTTTATTTTATTTATTTAACTTTATTATGAATAAGGGGGTTAATGTTCATAAGTGCCTTACCAGGGCAGGGTCTAATGAATAATTTACTTTTTGATCTTGACTGTTTATAAAGTTATATTACAAAATAAATTAACACAAAAAGAAGGTACTTACATATTAATTAGATAACACTATTTAATATTCCTGATTTTTATTAGTATCTATTCCATGTCCAAAAATACATAAACAATGTAACCTTAAGACATCGAGAAAAATTCCTTTGATCTAAGTTGACGGCTGACTTACGTACTGGTGCTTGAACATTCATAAGTGTATCTTACTGTCTTTATTGTATTACATCATTGAACTATTATTACTACATATAGAGAAGATGCCACACATCACAACTATGTTCCGTTTCCGGCCACACTTGTTGTTGTAGAACGATGAACGAAACGCGTAAGCGCCGTGAATATCACGTTGTTTGCGAGAAAAATACTCCTAAAAGCATTTTGATAGCGCTACGTGTTTCTACTGTCTGCTTAGACAAAATTATTGAGAACTTTAGTTGACTATAAAAAATGGGACAAAACCTTTACTTATGATAGCTTCTCTATACGTAGTTATAATAGCTCAAGCTCGTTATATGACGTTAAAAAGTGACGGATTTATTTAAAACCTGGGTTTTACTAGTCTTAAATCATCTCACGTAAGGTTAGCGTTTAAACTGAATAAATTACATTGGCACAATATTTATTAATGTAAAAACATTATTATCAATAGAGTTTCTATTAAAAACATAATTACATTCCTTTTAAATTTTCAAAAGTGGTATTAAAGCATCCAAACACACTGTTTAGCATTCCACCGCCATCTCAGACATACAATAAAACCGCCGATCAATTCCAATAACAGAATCATTCAATTGACCGGGACAGAACGAATGAACCAACCAAATGAGATGAAACCCATCGGGCGGAACCGTACCGAAATTTTACGATTACCATTCGCATTGATCGCCTCGCTTTGATGGCTTGACGACTTGAAATTGGAAAATAATGAAGGAAATCTAGCTGAGTGAATGGAATGAATGGAAGCGAATGATAGTAAATGTTTATGACAGCTGATAAACGTATTGTTGATTACTTTGTCGCTTATAAATTTAGGGGTTTAATCAGTATTAAAAGCAGTATTAATGCTTTGTTATGCGGCTTTACAGTAAAACAAAGCAGTAAGATTGACTATTGTATGACGAGGGCGATTATATTCATATCACATCAAAGTCTACGTATTTATTATTTCTGTTAGCTTCTACCAGTTTATTCAGCCTTGCCTAAGTTCAAACGTTTCTCGCGAGACAAAAAGTATCCTATTTGTTACATCAGAAAGTTTAAAGTCGGTCAGGATTAGGTTTTAAATCAATCCAAGGTAACACAAATCATCAGTAAAGCCACTTTATCTTAAACAAGCTGTATTTTTGCATATTTAGGTTACTCATCACTTGAGAGAGGGGTAAGAGAGGTAGAGCATGTAATTTTTTGCACAAAGAGCAGCTTGACTGGGGAAGTACCTCCACCTTACAGAATACCGCAGGCAAATAACAATGTTGTGTTCCTACGTGTAAAGTTAACAGAGCTCATTGGGGAAGGGGAACGGTTGGTAAGGCGTGAGTGATGCCTCGTGTGTTGCAAGCGTCCTCTGTGATGAACACCCGTGGTATCATAAGCGTCCATAGGACTACGGGCTTCGAGCTGTAAATAAGCAAATAAGCTTATTTACAGCTCGAAGCCAACTTATTGAGTAGAGGACATTAGAAACTCTCTGATTGTTTCTTAATCTACATGTAGCAACACTGCCAACAATATCCCATTTCGAACCCTCAAGGGTACATATCAAGCAATTACAGAATATCAATCAAGCAAAACTACAACAGAAGTTCAAAGACCCCAACGTTCACTACTGACAGACAACTGAAAATCAACCTCAATAGAACAAACAGTGTCTAAATAGCTGTATAAATGAACAAAGGAGCGCTTATATACAACATTTGCACGACATAATGTAGGCATACGTATCAATTAAATTAAGTAAATGAGTGTTTTATTATACATATATGCGTGGGTGTAGTAACTAGTTTCAGTCATGTATGCGAGTAATTTTTATGTTTTATTTATAGGCTAGCTGAACCAAGCGGTTTCACCCGTGAATGGTTTTAAGTATGCGCGGATCCCGAATTGATTGTCAGAATCAGAATCAGAATCAGAAATAATTTATTGCAAACTGTACAGAATATTGTTGTTATAAAAATACATTTCATGAGTCTCAACAGCCTCGTCCACATCGAACATGCAATAGTAGATAATAGTTGTTTTACTATACTCTATTTCACATAGGATGAGTCGTCAATGTCAAGGGTTTTTTACCAATATCTAGTGAAATTCCATTTGATTACTCTGAAATAATATTAACAATATTTCGTGAAACCTAGCTCTACCATAGTATTCCTTTATTATATCGAAATGAACATTAACCATTGAGAAATTTAATAAAATACCATGTGTCACCGAACTCATGTTATTTGAAAACTACTATAGCTGACCCAAGCGGTTTCACCCGTGTATCGTTTTGTATGCGCGGATCCCGAATTGATTGTCTAAAATAAAAGCCTAAGTTACTCCTTATAACATCAGCTATCTGCCAGTGAAACTCTCGTCAAAATCGATCCAACCGTTTTAGAGATTAGCTGGAACAAAGACAGAAAGAAAAATTAAAAATTGTTTATTTTTATGTGTTATACATTCATATGCATTTAGTAAAAAGCTTTTATTTTGACATTAAAAATAGAAACTTCAATTTTATTCAGGTATATTTATAGATTTTCTTCATCAGGTATCAATGTGAGGTTCATAGGTACATTGACTAGACCAAAACGTGGAATTTTAGAGGATTTTCCATTTTGAAACTTGTGTTTCACCCTTGAATCCGCCACGGACAGAACCGTCTCATAGAGGCCCTGCAAACTGTCGTGGGCTGTATTTCTGAGCTCCCTCTTAATGTTACCAACGCTGCCATGCCTTTCTGTAGCAGTTCATTCGCTACCTTGGATGCCGCATCCATCTCTACTCCCGATCCCTTTCTCGGAGAGGTCAACAGTAGGCTGACTCTTCTGCTGAGTAGAACCTCGAACTCCACTGATGAGATGTTGGGATTAATTCACCAGCCATATGTTTATAAACATGTTGTTTTAAGCTTCGCTTAATTAAAATATTCCGATTATATCCAGATTTTTTATTTATGCAACTACACAAACAATACCGGCCAAGTACGAGACGGACTTGCACACGGAGGTTTCCGTACAATAATAATAACCTTACTCAAATTGACTGTGAAATGAATAGTAGGCACAAAATTTAAAAGTACCAAAATTTACCAAAATTTTCAACGTTTTTAATTTTTCGGAATTTTCCCTTTACTTATACTGTAAGACCATGCTTTTAACCAAAATTGACAATTCTAGGTAAATCGGAAGTACCTTATATAGGTTTTGGGTCGAAAAGTTGAAAATTAAGGTAAATTTTGGCACTTACAAGATTCGCAAAAATCTAAATTCGCCCATATATTTTTATCATGTTGACTCAAGACCTTGATTTTTATACACCTAATAGAGTCCCTAATAGACTTTAGTATCTGGTATAAATTTCAACTTGCTAGGTCCACGCGGCTTCTGAGAAAATCGGTGGTGACACACGGACAAACAGACGGACAAGAGAGTGATCTTATAGGGGTTCCTTTTTTTTACCTTTTGAGGTACAGAACTCTAAAAAAGTAAGTAACTTTCATGGTCGCCCGTTTGTTTGTATTTCTATCCCATACAACATGATAGTCCAAAATTAAAACATTTTTTTTTACTATTTGTGCTTTGTAACAATGATTCTCTACTGGATACTCTTCATAATGCTTCAAAATCGTTCACTTTTCACACGTTAATGCAAGCAATTTAAAACAAAACATAGGTTTCTTACCCCATTGAGTATAAATGAAAATTAAAACTTTCATGAGCGCTCCTGATAAATTCATGAAGCTGAAAATTTACGGAGTCTTTCAAGTGACTTGAGTTGTGCTGGCTGGCACTATCCCAAACTAAAACTTGACCTATCCAGCACAAAGCCGTCTGTTGAACCCTTGAATTCTGTTTTCGGGGTAACAATTTTCCTGCGTCTCTTATAATGAAGGCTTTAACATTAGAGAGATGTTTATTACAGACAATTTTGTTTTATGTTTCAGTAATCTATTGGTATTTAATTTAAATATTATTAAAAATTCTGATATTTTTAGTGTTTGATCTTTTGCGAAATATAATATTACAATTCATAATCACTCCTTGCATATAATTTTTTAACTTTGTTTACGACTGGGTGTACCGAAAAGGGTCACTGATCGCGGAAGAGAAAATTTTATATTAAATTGCAAGAGACGCAAAATGATCGATCCTCATTGAGCGGTGACATATTGGTTATAATTTTAATTCAATAAACTTGGATGCAACAATTTGGTATGAACTTTTGAGTAATTAATTTTGAACTGAATCTGTTTATAGTCTGTACCTGATATAGACTTCACCCCTTTCAAATGTGTATACCCTTTTCGATACATTCAGTATAAGGAGGGCGTTGATATCTACGACACATGGACCGGGAGATACTGGCACAAATTTCCTGGTCATTTGTAACAGTATAGCGATCCTTTAGGGGTCTAATTACGTAATGACGAAAAGTAAAATGATGGTC